>JAKWJD010001761.1:53379580-53979580 GCA_027705065.1 Solanum peruvianum
AATAGTCGATGATAACTTCCTTGTAAGTCTATACCAAACTAGTTCACATGTCACAGTAAAAAAAATCAATTAATTCTTCTACTACAAACCAGGGGCTTATACGAGAGGTATTGTTCCTCCATTTTTCTACCTTTAACTCTTTAATACACCAAAATCTTGTTCTCTTTGCTTGACTCGTTTTCCCATTTTATCCTTTAACCACCAACTTATGATATTCTTAACTTATCCTAAAAAAAAGATTAACATTATATGAAATCTCCCTTGGGTGTATCAATCAAAAGTAACAAACTGTACCACTAAACTTTTAAGTCCTTCCAAATGCTTTATACTTAATGTGATCGATCCTTGCATACTTTATCAATTCATACCTTCACAATGCACACTACCGCAGACCTAAACTCACTAAGAAAAACTTTATTTTGAATTCAACTATGTAACTCAATCCCTTTATCCCTTACCATTAGTTCATACCTTGAAGATTTTTATGAATTCACGTATCTTAGCTTATAATTGATCGCCTCTCCATTGATCTTATCATATCTTTTAAAAAAATCAATCATACTTATTACCAAACTCACAACCACGAAATAAACTTATAATCGCACTCGAGTTGAACGTATGAAAACTTCTTTCTCAAATCTTATCCAACAACTTTTAACCAATATGATGAACCCGTAAAACTATCATAATAATCTAGGCAAAACAAATGGAACCACATATCTTTGAATTCAATTATCCACACTTTTTGACATCTTTGACTCTTACAATCTGAGTAGATATCCTTGTTCTCACCTCCTTTTGAAGGCTACACTAAGGCTACACTATATCCCGCTAATTTATTTATTTATTTATTTCATTATAGCTCTAGCTCTTTTAAATTCTACCAGAGCAGTGCTTTAGCACCTTCTATAACTTTCCATGCAATCAATATACTCATCAAATAGTATCAAACATCAGCCTTAAGTACTCACAAGTCGTCATTGCAATGCAAAATTTGTTTAACAAACAATCTTTATCATATAATTGCATCCTAATCAATCTCCATCACAATCCCTTGTTATCGTCATGCTCAGTTAGTTTCTTCATCATCACGAAGTCAATCTTTTCATTCACATGACACTCCAAACCCATAATACCAATTCAAAATTCAAAGGGATAACCCAATGTATACGTGTTTCATTACTAAAATTCTCAGTTACCTTCACACAAATATACTCATTCAGACTTCCTTTACCTTTAAGCTTCTCATCCGAATATCTATCCACTTCCATTGAGCTTACGATGGAATACCACTCATTTAAAATCTTTGAGATACACTTCACCATCTAAACACATCAATACCGTACAAAAGATCCACCACTAAAAGCTTCCCTATAAATAATTCTTAACTTATTCTTCCGTAGAAAAAAAAAAACCTAGTTACATTCTCAAATATGAATACACACCAAATCTTATTATATAAGCATGTGATACAATTAATAAATCCTTAAGTAGTATTCACACTTGACAATTTGACGTATCTGTTTTCATATACCACTAGTACCACATCGTGAAAGTCTATTAAATCCACCATTAAAACACATCATACCTATCTAGAAGATCGTATCAAAATAGCCCATACATATTATGACAACTTTTCTAATTGTGTTTTCTCAATTTACATTGTTCATTATCTTGCAATCATTTTAATTCGTCCACTTTCAATTATCGAACTACATTCTTTTTGTAAGTATATCACATTCACCTTAGTATTAGGTTCTGACATTCAAATTATACACAACACACCAACTACTCACATGAGAAACTATGCACGAGCCATCACATAAATGAGAGAGAATGGAGTGAAACGATGATGGTCAAAACTAAACCAAGTACGCACGATTTAGATCCAAGAAGTGAAGATTTTTCTTAAAGTCACTATAGACTCTCGAAGATAAGTACAGACGTCTCCGTACCGATCCTCGAGACTCTACTTAGACTCGACTTGTACACACGTGAGACCTATGAACCTGGGGCTCTGATACCATTTTGTCACGACCCAAAAATGGATGTGATGGCACTCGTCTTATCCCACCAAGACAAGTAAGCCTAAAACTCAACTATTACAATAAAAATGCGGAAAATTTACTATCAACTTACATTATACCCCAAAACCTGGTTGTCACGTGTACAAGCCTCTAAAGTATTACAATCGAATCAAAAGAAAATATAAGTCTCATATGATATTGTTTCTAGAGTAAAACAAAATCATAAACAAGAGTAAGGAGGTATGCTGAGATGACCAACAACTACCTCACAAAATCTCCAGGAAGCCTCCGAAAAGAAGAGAATATATAATAAAAGTTCAGGCTAGTAACCTACAAAAATTTGTAGAAGCAAGGGGTGAGTACCAAACCACACGGTACTCAGCAAGTAAACCTCTAAACACAAGCTAAGGGGATGAAATACGGGTACTCCTACCACCCCCAACCGAACCTCCACAACTCCAACCTGCATAAACATCAGCCCAACCTAACAGCTCACAGTTTACATAGAACGTAACTCAACAAAAATATTTAGACAAATTACATATCCTCCACAACAACACTTTAACAAATTACATATCCTCCACAACAACACTTTAACAAATTATATATCCTCAACATCAACACTTTAACAAATTAGATATCCTCAATAGCAACACTTCCAAAAATTTACATATCCTCAATAACACACTTCAACAAATTACATATCCTCAACAACAACACTTCAACAAATTATATATCCTCAATAACAAGCTCAGTATTCAACAATCACAAGTTCCGCAAAAAGGCAATCACTAGATCAGCAAAACACAATATCAAGTTCACTAATGATAAGTATGTGCAATGTAATGGAATGCAATGTCAAGTATAATATGCATGTCTGACCTACTGATACACAACCGCTGTCTCTCAGTCCGGGACTCATGGGGGACATATCTGTCCATGCATCTGTCGTGGTGCACAACACGACCCTCGATAAAAGTAAACATCGCGGAGTGCGATACGTCCCTCGAAATATAGTATCCATCGCGGCGCACGATACGTCTCTCGAAATATAGTATCCATCGCGGCGCGCGATACGTCCCTCGAAATGGTACATCCTCTTAAGTACCCATTCTTTCTCAATGCACATAACACTTGTCACAACCAATGTCTCAGAATAATGCAGATGACAAGTTCACACAAAAAATGAGGAGATGACCATTTTCATAACATCGCATAGTTCACAACCACACAAACATGAAGTTACATCAATAATGATTCAACAAGACTTCAACCCTTTCTCAACACAACACACATAAACAATTAATCACATTGCTTTTTGTTATCCCATTCTTTTCATCATTAGAATTAATCAATGTGGGCAAATCAACCCATCACCAATCCCGTTACTTCCAAACATATATACCACAAGGACATACACACATTTCATACACTTAACAAGAGTTTAGAAATCCACTTGCCTCAATTTATCGAACAATCACTTCGGAACTTTAGCCTTCCTCCTTTGTTGCACTTCCAAATAAAATTCAGTGTATTCAAATAATTAAACACTATAAGGTTTCGAAGTTAACAACACACATATTGCACGTGTCTAGACTAAACAAAAAAAACTCACGTAAATTTATAATTAAGTTCTTAACTTTCAAGATTAGGATTCAATTATTAATTTTTTTTCAATATCATAAATCTTAAGACATTCACTTAATACCATATACCTAATACTTAATTATATATATTAATATATCAAAACTTAAATGATAATATAAAAACTATTAAAATGATATCAAATTGATCCCAATTTATATCACCCATATTTGAACACCAAAATAAAGATATTTCATGAAATACTTTTATACGGAAGGCTTCTTGCATGTCTATTTACCTCCCTTCCCAATAATTGTTTCATGATCATCAACAATTGGTCATAATTATTTAATGACTAAGGTGAAATTTATGCTAAATAACATATGCATATACACAAAATTAAAAATTAGTTTCACATATTAGTGTAAATTATACACGTTTTAATCTAAAAATCTACTTCTAATTACATAAAAACTTAATAGAAAGGATGAAAATAATTACCTTGACGCCTTGAGATGAAAATATTGATTTTTTCTCCTCCTTTTCCCTATTCTTTTCTCCCTTTCTTTTCTTTTCTTCTCTGCGTTTTTTTTTTCAAATCGTTCTCTCTTTTGTTTTCTCATAAGCCGCCTTTTGACAATTTAGGGCACTTTGCCCCTTTTTTTTTAATTATTTTTTTATTATTTATTTATTTGATTTTCTTTTTTTTCCTTTTTTTTTCTTTTTTCATTATTCTTAGCAACAAAATAATCCTTTATTAAATCTAAAAATTATGCCACTCATTCTTATAAGTCATATAAATTATTTACAAAATCTACTAAATAGATTAATATAATAATGCTGATTAAAATTTCTAAAACGACTAAGAAGATCATTACAGTTTGTGAATATAGTGTTGAAATTAAGTTAAAACTAGACTAATGAGACTTAAAAATTTGATAAGTTTTTCAAATATATTATAATATATATTGTGGTTTAGTTGGTGAATATAGTGTTGGAATTAAGTAAAAACTAAATTAGTTTGACTTAAAAAGTTGTTAAGTTCTTCAAGTAAGTTAAAATATAATATGTGGTTTAGTGTAACGACCTGTTTAGTCGTTTTGAGCAGCAGATTTTATTTCTGGAAAAACTGGCTGAGACGACGGTCACCACGACGGACCGTCATGGGCACGACGGACCGTCGAGGGTGTCTCGTCCCAGAACACTTAGAATTCTGAAATTTGGGTATTAAAATCGACTCTCTGTAATCTGTGACGGACCTGCAGGACGTGCCGTCACAGCTACGATGAACCGTCGTGAGCTTCCGTTGCAAAACACTTCAACTCTTGAGAATTTGGTACGGGAAACGAGTCTCTGAACGTCATGACGGAAGTGAAGGACGGACTGTCACAGGTGTGACGGACCGTCACAGACTCCTTAGTGGAAAAGGGAGTTTCTGGTCTTTACAACGACCTGCGTGACGGACCGTCGCAGGCACGACGGGCCGTCACAGGTTGCGCAAATCCCAGGCAGAATCGGATTTCTCTACACGTTTTAAGGGACGTTTTTGACTATTCTTTCCTTACTGATAAAGTTAGAGGGTTAATATTAATAAGTCTAATTACTTGGGGGTTAAAAGAGGTAACCTTAAGTTAATTAGTGGGTTCTATTGTCCTCTTTTAAACTTAATTATATGTTAATTAGGGTAAAAGAAAGAGGGTTGGAATAAAAGAAAACAGAAAGAACAAAGAGAAAGAGAGATTGAACGAGAGAGGAGAAACGAAGAGGAATAACAAAGCTTGAGGAGTTTGCTTGTTAGAATTCAATTCTTCGGTGGAGGTAGGTTATGGTTTCTTATACGATATTCGTAGTGAACTCTTAATAGTGAATGATATGTATTGATAGTATTGTAAACCCTGCTATGTGTTTAATTGTATGCTTGCATGATTGTGATTATGAAATTGTGATAAACTATGCATGATGAAGTTACTGAATCCTAAATCTTGAAAGGAAACCCTAATTCACTTGTTAATGATGATGCCTTAGTGTAAAAGAAGGCTTGATATATTATATAATGAGATTAATGATGCCTTAGTATAAAAGAAGGCTTGATGAATTAGGGGATCGGGTGCCACGTTTCGGTACCAGGATAGAATGAGGATCGGAGTGTCACGTTCCGACACCAGGATAGTATATGGATCGGGTGCCACGTTCCGGTACCAGGATAGAATGAGGATCGGAGTGTCACGTTCCGACACCAGGATAGTATATGGATCGGGTGCCACGTTCGGGTACCAGGATAGAATGAGGATCGGAGTGTCACGTTCCGACACCAGGATAGTATATGGATCGGGTGCCATGTTCCGGTACCAAGATAGTATATGAGGATCGGAGTGCCACGTTCCGGCACCAGGATAGTATATGGATCGGAGTGTCACGTACCGACACAATAGGAAGAAAGATAATGAATCTTGAAAGATGTAAATATACTCAATCTAATGAACCCAATTCCCAAATGAGTATGATATTGAGGCTTCAGTCCTCATGGGTGAACTTAACGGAAATTGATAATGATATAGTACTTGTTGTTGCTACATGTTAAGCATCATAGTTGATTTTATGATATTACTTGATATAAATTATCTTCTATTTTGAGTTGGCCGATGATATCTACTCAGTACTTGTGGTTGTACTGACCCCCTACTTTTATGTTTTCTTCTTTGTTATTTGTGGAATGCAGCAAACGTTCCGTCGTCTTCAACTCAACAGTAGATCTAGCCAGTCTTCCCTCCATTGGAAATTCAGGGTGAGCTAACCCGTCTAGCTTGGACTGGATCTTCTTCTTCAAGTCTTGATGCCTTGAACTTCCGGCATGGACTAGCTAGTATTTGTTTTAGCTTCTTAGATAGTTTTAGTTTAGTAATTTGAGGATAGATGTTCTTGTGATGATGACTTCCAGATTTTGGGGATAATAATAATAGTTTTGAATTGTTTTATTAATGAGTTTAAGTCTTCCGCATTATTTTCTGTTTATATACATTGAAATGTTAAGGTTTAGATTGGTTGGTTCGCTCACATAGGAGGGTAAATGTGGGTGCCAGTCGCGGCTCGGGTTTGGGTCGTGACATTTAGTTGATGAATATAGTGTTGGAATTAAACTCAAACTAAACTAGTTAGACTTGAAAGTTATTAAGTTCTTCAAATATATTCCAATATTTATGTGGTTTAGTTGGTGAATATAATGTTGGATCGAGCTAAGTAAAAATTAAATTGGTTAGACTTAAAAAGTTGTTAAGTTCTTCAAATAAGTTAAAATATATAATTGGTTTAGTTGGTGAATATAGTATTGGAATTAAGTTAAAACTATACTAATTACACTTACAAAGTTGTTAAGTTTTTCAAATAAGTTAAAATATATAATGTTGTTTAGTTGGTGAATATAGTGTCGAAATTAAGTTAAAACTAAACCAATTTGATTTAAAAAGTTGTTCAGGTCTTCAAATATATCAAAACTAGGTAAATTTCCCGCTATTCGCGTCGTGATATACTACGTCAATAATCTACTTGTGAACTTAGAGTTTATGAATTTTGTTATTAATTCTTCATTTTACTATGGTTGTTCATTACAAAAGTCTTTCGAAAAGATATGTTATTTTTTTCATTGTATATATTTGTATTTTGAAAAAGTGGTACAAACATTTTATTCATCAACTACAAGAGTATTTCTCCTATTCAAGGTCTCTACATACAGAATATAAATATTATACATCTTATATAATTAGTAGTGTACTTGATAAGTTTATTAAAATATAAAAACACATGTCTTGGATTTCAATGAAATAACGCATGTCACTTTAATAATTTGATTATATGATGTATTGGCAATTCGTTAGGAAAAATTATACGCAGTCGATGACACTACTTTGATAGACAAAATAATTATTTTGTTATTTATGTTTCGATAAACATGGTTAAAAATTTATTTTTGGGGACTTTTAATCTAAAGTTTATAAGGACATAATTATTTATTTATTATTTCATTTAATTAGATTCATCTTACTTTGAAGGGTAATTCATTGACTCCGACCCAACATTTTTAGCCCAAATGTTTGATTAAGGTTGAGTAAAATACTTACCATCCCACTACATTCCTTTATTTTTTGTATGTCACTAATCTATTGAATGTCTCGATACATACAAAGTTTAATAAATAATACTCCAAGGTAGTGTAGAACCACCATTAATTTTGAACACTCAAAGTCCCTTCTTGGACATCCCATGAATCGTTTAGCCAATGAAAAGTCAATAAAGATCAAAGTCATTTATCTTACAAGGTTAAGAATTATAATTTATATGGCTTCAATAGTCTAATGATTACATTAAACTCTTGATTAACATATATTTACTTCAACATAATGATGAAAAGCCTAAATATAAATAAGGAAGTTGAAAACATGTATCAAAAACTAATTTTTATAAAATAAACATATTAATGATTATAAAAAAACATTTCAGGATCATTGATAATAAAATAAAAGATACTGGAAAAAGTCGAGCCCAATGAATGCACATTGTTCCCTTAAGGAGATTATTTCATTCTAGTATTCGAGGTTAAAATGAAGAGATCCTCTCAGGACAAAATGACTCTACTCACCAGTGTGTTGATGCAAAAACAATGGTGGCAGTGAGTCACTCAACAGAAGGAAAGTGCATAGATATTTGGTTGTGCAGAGAAGAAAAAGAAGTTCAATATTTTTGTTGTGTTAAAATTAGATAAAATCTCTCTATTTATAAAAAACAAAGGATAGTGGGAATAAATTCTTACTAAACCTTATCGGAAAGGGCACAACTCTTTGGACAAGTCACAATCTTTCATAAAAGTCATAATTTTTCTATATAAGTTGCAATTCTACTTGAATATCACAACTCTTCATAAAAATGGCATCTCTTCGTAAAAGTTGCAAATCTTCATAAAAGTCACAACATTTTGTAAAAGACGCAATTTTTTGTAAGAGACAAACTCTTTTTTTAATAAAAGTCGCAATTTTTCATAATAGTCACAACTTTTTATGAGAGGGAAGGATAATTTTGGAAATAAATAAGTTAAAAGGAAATCCTAATTATTGGTTGTGTCACATAAGCAGGCCGATGATTCTCTTTTATATAAATATATGATATATAATGTGGTTTAGTTTGTGCATATAGTGTTGGAGTTAAGTAAAAGTTAAATTAGTTAGACTTAAAACGTTGTTAAGTTCTTCAAATAAGTTAAAATATATAGTGTGATTTAGTTAGTGAATATATTGTGGAATTAAGTAAAAATATACTAATTAGACTTAAAAAGTTATTAAATTCTTCAAATACGTTAAAATTTATAATGTGGTGTCACGACGCTAAAATGGACGTCTTATCTCACCAACACAAGTCAACCTAAAACTCAATCATCACAATAAAAATACAAAAAAATTTACAATCAACATAAAAATACCCCCAAAACCAAGTTGCCACGTGTACAAGTCTCTAAATTATTACTCCTTTCGTTTAAAAAAGAATGACCTAGTTTGACTTGGAACTGAGTTTAACAAAAGAAAGAAGACTTTTTAATCTTGTGGTTCTAGATTAAAGTTATGTCAACTGTACAAAAATTTCCTTTAATCTTGTGGTGTTACACATGCCACGTGGAAACTTAGAGTTGAAGTATTGCAAAAAAAGGAAATGGGTCATCCTTTTTTATACAGAATCAAAACGGAAATAGGGTCATTCTTTTTGAAAAAGATGAAGCACAATTGATTCAAAAGAAATATCCGTCTCAAATGAACTTGTTTCTAGAATAGAACAAGATCATAACTAAGGAGAAAGAAAGTTCGCTGAGACGACAAACACCTACCTCACAAATCTTCAAGAAGCATCGAAAAAGAAGAGAATGATAAGTACCCAAAATTCCAAGCTCGAAATCTAGAAAATCAATTGTAGAAGCAAGGGGTGAGTACCAAACTACACGGTAAGCAGCAAGTAAACCTCAAAAACACAAGCTAAGGGGATGAAATACAGGTAGTCCTACCACCACAACTGAACCTTCACAACTACAACCTACATGAAACTCAGCCCAACCTAACAGCTCAAAGTTTACATAGCACGTAACTCAACAACAACATTTTAAAAATTACATATCCTCAATAACAAAACTTTAACAAATTATATATCCTAAAAAACAAGCTCAATATTCATCAATCACCAATTTAGAAATGCATTCACAAGATCAGCAAAACACAATATTAAGTTCACTAATGATATGTATGTGAAATTCAATGAAATGCAACGTCAAGTATAATGATGCATGTCTGACCTAGTGATACACACCCGTTGTCTCTCAGTCTGGGACACATGGAGGACATATCTTTCCATGCATCTGTCATGGCGCATGACACGACTCTCGGTTATAGTAACCATTGCGGCTCACGATACGTTGCTCAAAATATAGCTTCCATCACGGCGCGTGACACATTTCTCGAAATGGTACATTCTCTTTAAGTTCTCATTTTTTCTCAAGGCACATAACACTTGTCACAACCATGTCTTAAAATAATGCAGATGACATTTTTACACAAATAAAGAGGATATGACCATTTTCATAACATTGCACAATTCACAACAACATTAAAAATGATTCAAAAAGTCTTTCAAACCATTCTTCATTATCAAAACATCAAGCACAAGTAATTATTCACATTACCTTTTATTATCGTTTGTTTTTATCATTAGAATTAATTAATGAAGACAATTCAACCAATTACCAAATCCTATTACTCCCAAGCATATACCACAAGGAAATACGCGCATTCCATACACTTAAAAAGAGTTTAGAAATTCAATTGCCTCAAATAGTCAAACAATGACTCCAGAACATGAGTCTTCCCTTTTCGTTGAGATTTCAAAGTGATGCAATCTATCCACATATATAATCACGATAAGATTTTGAATCTAACACCACCCATATTACTATAGGTTTATTCTAGATCCAAAATCTCACTCTATTCTATAATCAAGTTCTTAAGTCTTGATCCCAACTAATATGTCAAGTTACATATTTTTCGAATGTCAAGCCTAGAGTTAAATTCCAACTTCTCTAATTTCATAAATCTAATAATATTCATGTAATACAATACAATCAATATTTGATTACATATATCTATATGTTAAACATCAATTATAAAGTAATAACAACAAGGTAAATTCCAAAATTTAAGTCAAGTTACACCACTTGTAACCTCCGCAAAGAAACAGTAACCCAATTCCCATAATTTCCAGCCAATGATTAACCCTTCATTATTTTGTTATTAATTCCCAAAAATTGGCCCTAATTTTCCAATTACAGTTAAGTTTACAGCGATTACTATACGTACATAAAAATATTAAATTTTCACCAAATATAATATTAATAATTAAGAAAAATTAGTATACAATGACATCTATGCATTATAACAAGTTCACATATTAATATAAATTATACATATTTTAATCGAAAAATCTACTCTTAGTTACATAGAAATTTGATATAAAGGATGACAATAATGATCTTGACGCCTTGAGATGAAAATATCGAATTTTCTCCTCTTATTTCCTTTTCTTTTTTTTTCTTTTCTTCTCTACGTATTTTTTTTTTCTGATCGTTCTTTTTTTTTCGAACGTCTCTTAAGTTGTCAGAGACTTTCAACCATTTAGGGCACTTTTCCCCTTTCTTTTTATTTTATTTTATTTAATTTAATTTTCTAGTTTTTTTTCTTTTTCCATCATTATTAGCAACAGAATAATCCTTTATTAAATCTGAATATCATGTCACTCATTCTTATAAGTCATATAAATTATTCATAAAATCTATTAAAAAATTTAATATGAAAATAATTGTTAAAATTCCTAAAACGACTAAGAGGGTTGTTACATTATCCACCACTAAAAATCATGTTCATCCTCGAACATAAGTGTAACATTCCAGAAAATATACTAGTCTAGTGAAGAGCCTATTAAGTTTTAAGAATAGGTATTGGGGGTACATAGGCATCCCAACGCCAAATATTTAGAAATACTGGGCATATTAGAAAATATTAGCTTCAAGGGTGTTTGACAATTTTCTATGTATTAACAAGCTTGTCCAAGAAATATACCTGCAATGAACACCCTAAGCTAAAAACATATATTTTTGTAGCATTTGAACATTAGAAACGAGGCATCCGTGTGTCAAGCCTAGGCACCATAGCACATGCCCAATTAAAATGAGCACGTAGATTAAGCAGTGTCCAAGGACATAATGAGGATCCTAGTCTTCGAACTATGTTGCCAGCCTAGGAACTAACCAGTGGATTCCACCTAAGAGAGCTAGGTATGATGCAGTTACACTTTGACCAGTGAAACCACCCCTTTTCAGTGTGGAGCAGACACTGGATTTCAAGATTAGCTCGTATGATCTGTGTCAGTTAAATGTTCAAAGAAAGTATTCGGTTCAATTTAGCCGTGAACCACCTCTTTTCAATGTGGGGAAGACACTGATCTAGGTTTCACTTTAGCCGGTGAACAACCCCTTTTCAGTGTGGAGCAGACACTGGATTTCATGTTATCTCACATGATTTAGGTTCACTTTGATTGGTGAACCACCCCTTTGAGTGTGGGGTAGACACTTGATTTCATGTTAGCTCGCATGATCTAAATGCTAAAGATTTCTTTAAGAAAGTAAGAAAGAAAGAAGAAGAAATGTAATTTCAAAGTGAGCAAAGAAAGTAAGAGCTTAAGTATGTCAAATCATCTGTGGTTGATAAGAATGAAGTTTCAACAAGTCATTGGCTTGTACCAAATCAATATATATATGCTCCAATATCTTCACGTTATGAAAATGATAAAATAATGGGCATAGCCAAATAAAAATTGACTTATAATGATTTCTTATATTATGCTAATAAAGGAGAATAAAACATAATGGCAAATCAATGTCCCACAATCTCCAAAATATGAAAATGATGAAATAAGTGGACTAGCCAGTAAAGATCGGCTTATAAAGATTTCATGTCTAATCTAACAAGAATGGAAAGAGTAACTTGTAGTAAGGGTAGCCAAATTATTTCCTTAGTCTTTTGGATTATTTACTTGATTCATTGTAGGTATGGGACTACAATTAATCATTTCACTTCTAAGTAAAACATATGATTAAATAGTTCTTTGAACTACACAACAACAAGAAAAAAAAGACTGAAAAATAAACTGAGTGTTGGGGAAGGAGCTCTCGGGTTTGGAGGAGCAAATTTCAAAGTTTTCGTTTGAGTTGTTCTAAAATTATGTCCATGATTCCAAGGTCTTATGTTCATATACAAAATGAGTTGTGTTCTTTGAATGCATTTAAATATGTCATATTCATACCATGATTCACAAATAGCTAATTTAGAAAGTCTAGTGACTTCACTTTCCAGAAATAACATGTTATTATAGGAAGAGCTTTCCTTTATCGTGCATAGTCCTTACGTGTATATGTGAATACACCCATACTTAGTAGAGGTGTTTACTAACCCTCTACTATTACTATTTTATAGGCGTAGGTCAGAGAGCAGATTGAAGACTCATTGAAGCGGTTTGGATCAGCGATCTCCAGACTTTGGTAGGTCCTCTTGTGATTGAGGATGTTACGCATATCATTCCAGCTTGGTACTTAAGACATAGGTAGTGGACGTTTTCCCTAGCGTTTCGTTTCAGACTTTTATTCAAAGCTTTGTATTATGGACGTTTGGCAAACTATTAAGATATATTGACTTCTTCATTGAATTGCTTAATCAATTGTAGATAGTTGTATTTGTGATATTAGAATATTATTCTATCTAATAATCATATTAAGTTTATGTATACTTCACTATGTTTTAAAAAACTTTACATTTTTCACAAATTTAACTATATGATTGTGATGAAAGCTAAGAAGAGGCTTGTCTGCGACCTATGATAGGCTAACGACGCCGGTTGTATTGGAATTCTAGAATTCGAGTGTGCCAATAAGGTAGGAAAAGGAAGAATTATTGACGTTACCAAAAATCTAAAGTATGATATTCCCTAGTCTATGTTCATCTCTCCACGAAAACTTTCCTTAACACAATTCTATCAAAACCAACTTCAAAAAACTAAACTTTAGAATAAGAATTTGACAGATCTACAAATCAGAAGTGATTGTCAAATCACAAACTAACCCATGAACCGAATCTAAATCGAAACCTTTCAGACCATAACACATAACCAGGATGAATTCTTTCTCACATAACCACAATACAATTCTTACTAAATACTTGATACAACCAAAAGTGAACCTAAACCAATAATCACACACTAATAGTGCACAAATCATCATAAATCTTATAGAAATTCCCTTCTCACAACATAATCTTTCCACGAACTTAAGTTATACAAATTGGATTTGTCGACACTGAGTACTCATCCAGTGAGAAACGAACATAGATGACTCAAAGAAGAAAATGATTAAGTAAGCACCGAACAAGCGATACATTTCAAAATGTAAAATCTCTAATAACATTCTTAGACAATTGTAACTCATCATAACTCTTAAGTAAGTTCTCATAAACAATGTCGTGAGTGCAGAACTACTAATATACTTCAACCATCCCAAACAATACCAAATCTATCATTATTGAAATGACAAATTCTTCCCAAGAAACCTATCATATAAAGAGGATATAAGAAGATTGGTACATCCGATCCACCACTAGTATATCACCCATAGATGTGGAAATATGTGTAGGCGTAGACATCATATCCAACATGAAGTAGGTGATCACATAAGAATATACGGAACCAAAATCAAATAACATAATATACTTCCACCATAACGCCCATATCAAACATTTCCAGTCATGTGACTTCATCTTTTGGGTTTTTAGCTAATCACAAATGAAATGTCTCATCCCCTATGATAATTGCTCACATATTTGCTTATCGAACCCCACATACTTCTCACAATACTCCACTAAAGGTAACACTCTTCATATAAACAAACATTATAACAACACCAATCATTTACATCACTCTTAAATAGTCATTAGTTTCAAAGTCTTCTTAGCAAACTCATTCTCACCTCCAAAAATTCTTGAACTATGACTCCCTCTCGTTTCATTTAAGCATTTCATGACAAATACAGGTCACACCCAAGATTTATAGCACTAATTACATATCTAAAAGTATCCTACAATCGAGATACAATAATTGAATCACACTCAATGTCAACCCCACATAATTTTTCAAATCCCAAACTTCAACTAATATTCAAAACCATCTTATACCTTATCTCAACACTTAAAAATTTCATATTCACTTCAATAATTCGAGTTACTATAAGATCACTGTAACAACCCATTTTGTCGTTTTCAGCACTAGAACTTTTTCTTTGATAAAGTACTTTCCGATATATTTTAAATGGGTGTTTTGAACTATTCATAATTATAATTATAAAATTAGTGGGGTAGTTTTAAATAATTTAATTAGTTGGTGGTTAAAGAGAAAAACTTTAAAATTAATAGTGGGTCACATTATTATTATATTATAATTATTTATAAAATCAGTAGGATTTTGCCATTTTATTATATGGAATTAGAAAAGAAAAGAGGGGAATCAACAGAAGCCGCATATCAAAGATAATACGACATGTAAATTATTTAATTGATCTGCACTTTGTTTGCAGAGAGTACCTTATGAAATTGTGCATGACCTTTATTATCATATATATATATATATATATATATATATATATATATATATATATATATATATATATATATATATATATATATCCCAAAAACTGATTGAAAGAAAAAAAAATCAAGTGGAAGCGTGATGATTGGTTCAATTTTAGGTGATATTGACTTGAGTATTAAATATTATTATACTTTAAAGTGGGAGTATTAAAGGGTATATGTATAGTGAATGTTTTCACGTGCTGGTTAAGGTAGAAGTTAGGACATTACATATATATATAGATACTTATATAAATAAAATAGAATTAAATATGGGACAAATTGTGAAATTAATGATTTGTTACATAATACTATAGAACCTTATTGTTAATGTAGTGGGAAATTTTGATTTCTATCAGGTTCTGCATATTCCTCATACGCAGTTGTTACAGTTCGTGTGACTTAGGATATTCCTAGTCCGTATATAACTTAATAAAGTGTATTAAATTATTAAAATATTGAATAAAGTAATAAACTATTAGGTGTATTGGGTTATTTAAATTCCACTAAAGTTATGCTAATTGGAGGAATTAAGACTTACCCTTAGGTTTAAATTTTAGAAAAGAAGGTTATAAGTTAGATGTGTTGTTGGGTTTCGGATGCACATTAAATAAAGCAAGTGTTTATAGACTTGTTAACTTATAAATTATGCATATATACTTGATAGCATGTAAAGATTCGGAGGCATTGAGCAAAGAAAAAGTATTGGAGAAGTAACTTGCTTGACTTCAGTTCTTCGGTGGAGGTAGGTTATGGTTTATTTCTATTTTATAGATAAACTCTCAATAGAGATTGATATGTATTAAGTGATATTGTAAAGTCTCCTGTGTACTTGATTGTGTGGTTGTATGTCTTGATTGTGTGGTTTGTTGTTGGCCTAGAATTATGAGATTGTTGAATTTCTAATCTTGAACCTTCTCTAGTAAAATGACGCCTTGAATAAAGAAGGATTGATGAAATGAAATAATTAGATAATTGGATCAGAGTGTCACGTTCCGACACAGTATTGTTGGATCGGAGTGTCACGTTTCAACACGGTATTATGGGATTAGAGTGTCACATTCCGACACAATAATATTAAAGGCAGGAAATGTTGAAGTAACTTAATATACTTAATCTCAAAGAACCTATTTCCAAATGAGTATGGTGTGGAGGCATGAGTCCTCATAGGTGTGCTTGATGTTGTGATTGAAAGTGTACCTATTATGGTGTTGTTGTCAATGGTTCATGTGTTTGTTGCTTGCCACGTGTTAAGTATTGTAGTTGATTTTATACTATTGTTTAATATGTATTGATTTCTATTTTTAAATGACTGATGATACCTACTCAGTACGTGTTTTTTTTTACTGACCCCTACTTGTATTTTCTTCTCTGTTCTTTTGTGGAGTGCAGCAAGTGTACCGTCGACTTCGACTCGCCCTCAGCTCTAGCCAGTCTCCAGCACATCAGAGTTCAGGGTGAGCTATTAATTCTAGCTCGTGCTTGATTCTCTCATTCACATCTTGATGTCCTTGAAGTTGGGACATGGACCATCGTTTTGCTTATTTTTGTTTCTTAAACACTCTTAGACTTGGTAATTTAAAAGTAGGTGTCCTTGGCGTGATGACTATCAGTTGGGATGATAGGTATTAAACTTTATAAACTTATTTAAATTGGTTCCTTAGTATATTTTGGAGATTCCGCATTATTTATATTAATTATAGTTGAACCATTGGTATATGTTGGGGTTTAGATGTGTTGGTTCACTCGTTTTGGGTCGTGATAAACTTTGTATCAGAGCGTTAGGTTCGTTGGTCTCATCACACAAAGACAAGTCTAGTAGAGTCTTGAGGAACGGTATGGGGATGCCATTACTTTTCTTCGAGAGGCTATAGGACTTTAGAAAAACTCCATTCCTTCTTCCTTTCGTGCTATTACTTGGATCTTATTGGTATCTGGGTGATACAAATTGGTATCTAACCTTACACTCTATTTCGTAGATGGTTAGAACTAGAGCAAAAACTGTGCCGACACCAACACCAGCAAGACAGGGTGCATGTGAGCCAACCATTGGTGTTGTAACTTGAGGGGGAGCATTGGAAAGAGGCCGTGGTAGGGTTCACAGGAGGACGCCCACTAGAGGCAGATGACAAACACGTGGTCCAGCTAGGAATAGAGCAGTGACTCCTCCACTAACTGATGAGGTAGTGAGAGAGGGTGAAAAGGGGAAAATAAGAAGCTTCAGGATAAGGAAGTACCACCCCAGCCTACCCCAGAGATGATTAATCAGGTTCTTAATTATCTAAGCGGGTTATCTAATCAGGGCCAGACACCTCCAGTGTTTTCTGCACCAGTACCTCAGGTTTAGGGAGTACAACATGCAGCTGTTGTGGCTCCCCGCATGTTGGAAGTTGGCACGTTTTCTCGATTGACTATAGGGTCTATAATGACAGGTGATCAGCATGAACTTTTCATTAAGTTCTTAAAGTTGAATCCTCCAGTATTCAAGTGTGTTGAATCTGAAGATGCCAGTGATTTTCGGGTTGACTATCATGAGCTGCTACATAAGATGGACATAGTAGAACGATTCGGTGTTGAGTTTGTGACCTATAAGTTTCAGCGGGATGCCAAAATGTGGTGGCGGTCGTATGTTGAGTGTCAACCAGCAAGTGCACCACCTATGACTTGGGCATCATTTTCTAGCTTATTTGCGGAGAAGTATATACCCCGGACTTTGAGGGATAGGAGGAGAGATGAGCTCATGAGCCTAGAGCAAGGAAGGATGTCTGTTGCGGCTTATGAGGCCAAATTTTGTGCACTATTCAGGTATGCCACTCAGCTTTTCTTCAGTCCACAACAGCGAATTCGCTGCTTTTTAAAAGGATTGAGGTCAGATTTGCAGATTCCAGCCTTACAGGTAGCTGCTGCAGCAAAATCCTTTCAGGAAGTGGTTGATTTTGTGATAAAGGTATAGGGGGTGAAGCCATAGGACTTCACCACAGCATCGACATTTACTCCAGAGGGCAAAGTTCAGGAGGTTATCCAGCCCTTCCTATTCAGTATTCATTGCAGGCTTTAACTGGGGGGTCTGTGGCAGACCAGTCAACCTTTTTGTGAGTTAGGAGGTTATCCCAGACTTCGTCATTTTCACAGAGACCTATACTTGACTCCAGGACTTTTTATGGATGTGGAGAGGCTTGACATATTAGGAAATATTGTCCAAAACAGAGTTACAGATCCCCACTAGTTAGAGGTAGAGGTGGTCATGGTAGAGGTCGCCATTCTGGAGGACGTGGTGGCCAAGGTAATGGCAGTCACCAATTCAGTCGGGGTGGTGGGAAACTTGGAACTACTGCAGCGCAGCTTGGTAGGGGTAATGGATAGACAGGTGATACGGCCCATTATTATGCTTTCCCTAGGAGGTCTGAAGCAGAGACATCTGATGTTGTTATCATAGGTACTCTTTTGGTTTGTGATTGCATGGCTTCTGTATTGTTTGATCATGGATCCACATTTTCATATATATCTTCCTCATTTGCTACTGGTCTAGATTTATATTGTGATTTGCTTGACATGCTTATTTGTGTCTCTACTCTTGTGGGTGAGTCTGTGATAGTTGAGAAGGTGTATAGGTCATGCCTTGTGACTTTAGTGGGGATCCATACTTATGAAGATTTGATTAAACTAGATATGGTTGATTTTGATGTAAATCTGGGTATGACACGGCTTTCTCCAAATTTAGCAATTTTAGATTGTAATGCTAAAACTGTGACATTGGCCAAGCCTTGGACGAATCCGCTAGTGTGGGAGGGTGACTATATTTCCACTCCAGTTTTTACTATCTCTTTTCTTCGTGCTAAGTGGTTGGTGCATAAGGGTTGTTTATCCTTTTTCGCACATCTCAGGGATGATACCTCCAAAGTGACTTTGATTGAGTCTGTTTCGATAGTCCGTGAGTTTCTGGATGTGTTTCCTGCAGACCTTCCTGGTATGCCACCGGATAGAGATATTGAGTTTTGTATTGACCTGGAGCCGGGTACTCGTCCCATTTCCATTCCCCCTTATAGAATGGCTCCAACTGAGTTAACGGATTTAAAGGCCTAACTTCAGGGGTTGTTAGGTAAAGGTTTTATTAGACCGAGTGCATCCTCTTGGGGTGCTCCTGTTTTATTGGTGATGAAGAAAGATGGATGTTTTCGGATGTGCATAGACTACAGGCAGGTAAATAAGGTAACTATTAAGAACAACTATCACATTCCTTCCATTAATGATTTGTTCGATCAGTTACAAGGTGCTTGTGTCTTCTCTAATATTGATTTGAGATCCGGTTATCATCAATTGAAAATACGGGCAACAGATGTGCCAAAGACTGCTTTTCGAACAAGGTATGGGCATTATGAATTCTTAGTAATGTCTTTTGGGCTTACGAATGCCCCTGCTGCTTTCATGAGCCTGATGAATGTGATTTTTAAGCCATATCAAGACCTATTTGTAATATTATTTATTGATGATATACTGATATACTCAAAGAGCAGGAAAGAACATGAAAAGCATTTGAGAATTGTATTGGAGTTGTTAAGAGAGAAAAGGCTTTATGCCAAATTCTCCAAGTGTCAGTTTTTGCTCGATTCAGTGTCCTTCTTAGGGAACGTGGTTTCTAAGGATGGAGTGATGGTGGATCTTTCTAAGATTGAAGCAATGAAGAGTTGGGTAAGACCTACTAATGTTTCAGAGGTAAGGTGCTTTGTTGGTTTAGCTAGCTACTACCATCGATTCGTCAAGGGATTTTCTTCTATTGCTTCCCAGCTGTCATATTTGACTAAGAAGAATATTCCATTTGTATGGTCGTACAAATGTGAAGAAAGCTTCCAGAAACGCAAGACCTTGTTGACTACTGCACCAATTCTTACCTTGCAAGTGGAAGGTAAGAATTTTATTATTTATTGTGATGCATCTTATTCTGGTTTTGGTGCAGTGCTAATGCAGGAGAGGAATGTAATTGCTTATGCTTCGAGGCAATTGAAAGTGCATGAACGTAACTATCTGACCCATGATTTGGAGTTTGCTGCAGTTGTATTTGAATTAAAGCAATTGAGGCATTATCTATATGGGGTCAAGTGTGAAGTTTATACAGATCATCGTAGTTTACAATATGTCTTTACTCAAAAATATTTGAATTTGAGGCAGAGGAGGTGGATGTAGATATTGAAAGACTATGATATTACTATTTTATATCACCCAGGAAAAGCAAATATTGTGGCAGATGCTTTAAGTAGAAATGTAGGGAGTATGGGTAGTTTAGCCCACTTACAGGTTTCTAGACGCCCTTTGGCTAGAGAGGTTCAGACTATGGCTAATGACTTTATGAGGATGGAAGTACTAGAGAAAGGAGGATTTTTTGCCTGTGTGGAGGCAAGATCCTCTTTCCTTGACAAGATTAAGGGAAATCAGTTTGCTAATGAGAAGTTGAGCCGAATTCGAGATATGGTATTGCGAAAAGAGGCTAAAGAGGCAGTAATTGATAAAGAAGGCATTTTGAGGATTGAGGGAAGGGTATGTGTGCCTCATGTTGATGATTTGACTCACACTATTCTTACGGAGGCTCATAGTTCGAGGTAATCTATACATCCTTGTGGAGCCAAGATGTATTGTAATCTAAGGCAACATTATTGGTGGAGTAGAATGAAGCATGACATTGTCGATCTTGTTGCCCAATGCCCAAATTGTCTGCAGGTAAAGTATGAACACCAAATGCCTGGAGGGATACTTCAGAGAATTCCCATTCCTAAATGAAAGTGGGAAATAATTGCAATGGATTTCGTAGTTGGTCTTCCAAAGACATTGGGTAAGTTTGATTCTATTTGGGTAATTGTTGACAAGTTAACTAAGTATGCTCACTTCATTCCGGTCAAGATGACTTACAATACAAAGAAGTTAGCCAAGCTCTATATCTCGGAAATTGTTCGATTGTTAGAGTTCCACTTTCCATCATACCATATAGAGGTACGAAATTTACTTCTAAGTTTTGGAGGACCCTACATGTTGAATTAGGTACTAGATTGGATCTTAGTACTGCATTCCACCCTCAGACCGATGGGCAGTCTGAGCGAACAATTCAAGTGTCGGAGGATATGCTTCGTGTGTATGTGAATGATTTTGGTCGTCATTGGGATAAATTCTTACCCTTAGCAGAGTTTTGGTACAACAATAGATATAACTCAAGTATTGATATGGCCCCATTTGAGGCACTGTATGGGAGGAGATGTAGGTCTCCCATTGGCTGGTTTGATGCATTTGAGGTTAGACCTTGGGGTACTGATGTTATGAGGGAATCATTAGAGAAAGTGAAAGTTATTCAAGAAAAGCTTTTAGCAGCTCAGAGTAGGCAGAAGGAATATGCAGATCGAAATGTTAGGGACTTGGAATTTAAGAGGGTGAACAAGTCTTGCTGAAGGTTTCACCCATGAAGGGTGTGATGCGGTTTGGTAAGAGAGGTAAGCTAAGTCCGAGGTATATTGAACCATTTGAAGCACTTAAGCGCGTGGGGGAGGTGGCTTAAGAATTGTCCTTGCCTCCAGGTTTGGCAGGAGTACACCCTGTATTTCATGTGTCCATGCTAAAAAAGTACCATGGTGGTGGAAACTACGTTATTCGTTGGGATTCAGTTTTTCTTGATGAGAATCTGTCTTATGAGGAGGAACCTATTGCTATTCAAGATAGGGAGGTCCGCAAATTGAGATCAAAAGAGGTTGCCTCTATCAAGGTTCAGTGGAAGAATCGGCCAGTTGAAGAGTCCACTTGGGAGAGTGAGGCTGATATGCACAAAAGATATCCACATTTTTTTACCGATTGAGTTACTCTTTCTCACCTTCTCCTTTCTTTTGATCACTCGAGGACGAACGATGGGTCAATTGGTATCTATTGTAATAACCCATTTAGTCGGTTTGAGCACTAGAACTTTTTATTTGATAAAGTACTTTCTGATAGATTTTAAATGGGTGTTTTGAACTATTCATAACTATAATTATAAAATTAGTGGGGTAGTTTTAAATAATTTAATTAGTTGGTGGTTAAAGATAAAAATTTTAAAATTAATAGTGGGTCACATTTATTATTATATTTATAATTAATTATAAAATCGATAGGGTTTTTGCCATTTTCTTATACGGAATTAGAAAAGAAAAGAGGGGAATCAAGAGAAGCCGCATATCAAAGATAATACGACAGATAACTTATTTAATTGATCTGCACTTTGTTTGCAGAGAGTACCTTATGAAATTGTGCATGACATTTATTATCATATATATATCACAAAACTGATTGAAAGAAAAAAAAATCAAGTGGAAGCGTGATGATTGGTTCAATTTTAGGTGATATTGACTTGAGTAATTATTATTATTATACTTTAAATTGGGAGTATTAAAGGGTATATATATAGTGAATGTTTTCATGTGTTGGTTAAGGTAGAAGTTAGGACATAACATATATAGATACTTATATAAATAAAATAGAATTAAATATGGGACAAATTGTGAAATTAATGTTTTCTTACATTTTACTATAGAACCTTATTGTTAATGTAGAGGAAAATTTTGATTTCTATCAGGTTATGCATATTCCTCATATGCACTTGTTACAATTCGTGTGATTTCGGTTATTCTTAGTCCATATATCAGTTAATTAGGTCTATTAAATTATTAAAACATTGATTAAAGTAATAAAATATTAGGTGTATTGGGTTATTTAAATTCCACTAAAGTTATGCTAATTGGATGAATTAAGACTTACCCTTAGGTTTAAATTTTAGAAAAGAAGATTATTAGTTAGATGTGTTGTTGGGTTTAGGATGCACATAAAATAATGCAAGTGTTTATAGATTTGTTAACTTATAAATTATGCATATATACTAGATAGATTGGAAAGATTCGGAGGCATTGAGGAAAGAAAAAGTATTGGAAAAGTTCTTGACTTCAGTTCTTCGGTGGAGGTAGGTTATGGTTTATTTCTATTTGATAAATAAAATCTCAATAGAGATTGATATGTATTAAGTGATATTGTAAAGTCTCCTATGTACTTGATTGTGTGGTTGTATGTCTTGATTGTGTGGTTTGTGGTTGGCCTAAAATTATGAGATTGTTGAATTTCTAATCTTGAACTCTCTCTAGTAAAATGACGCCTTGAATAAAGAAGGCTTGATGAAATAAAATAATGAGACAATTGGATCGGAGTGTCACGTTACGACACGGTATTATTGGATCGGAGTGTCACGTTCCGACATGGTATTATGGGATCGGAGTGTCACGTTTTGACACAATAACAGTAAAGGCAAGAAATCTTGAAGTAACTTAATATACTTAATCTCAAAGAACCTATTTTCTAAATGAGTATGGTGTGGAGGCATGAGTCCCCATAGGTGTGCTTAATGTTGTGATTGATGGTGTACCTATTATGGTGTTGTTGTCAATGGTTCATGTGTTTTTTGCTTGCCAACTGTTAAGTATTGTAGTTTATTTTATACGATTGTTTAATATATATTGATTTCTATTTTGAGTTGACCGATGATACCTACTCAAGTACGTGTTCCTTGTACTGACCCCGACTTGTATTTTCTTCTTTGTTCTTTTGTGGAGTGCAGCAAGTGTACCATCGACTTCGACTCGCCCTCAGCTCTAGCCAGTCTCCAGCACATCAGAGTTCAGGGTGAGCTATTAATTCTACCTCGTGCTGGATTCTCTCATTCATGTCTTGATGTCTTTGAATTTTGGACATGGACCATCTTTTTGCTTATGGTTTCTTAAACACTCTTAGACTTGGTAATTTGAAAATAGGTGTCCTTGGCGTGATGACTATCAGATTTTGCGATGATAAGTATTAAACTTTAGAAACTTATTTAAGTTGGTTGCTTAGTATCTTTTGCAGCTTCCGCATTATTTATATTATTTATAGATTAACTATTGGAATATGTTGGGGTTTAGATGTGTTGATTCGCCCACCTAAGGAGGTAAGCGTGGGTGCCACTCACGACTCGTTTTGGGTTGTGACAATCATTAACTCTACTCACTATCAAATGCCCATATAACGCAACATGACAATATATATCGTCTCATCAACAAAGTAGCTCCAATCCCCTCAAATCATCATTACTCATGTAAAATTGTAGGTTTACATCGTTGAACATCATAAGTTACATATCATAATTTGAACAATCTACCTTGACATAACCACGTAAAGTCTTTCACATCTAGTTGTTTGTCACCCAACCAAAAATTTAATATTTACCAAAGTCGTTGATAACCCCTAGAAATTTTGTACCAAATCAATTCATATCTCACAGTAATATTGTAACGACCTGTTTAGTCGTTTTGAGCAGCAGATTTTATTTCTGGAAAATTGGCTGAAACGACGGAACCCACGACGGACCGTCACAGGCACGACGGACCGTCACAGGGTCTCGTTTCAATATACTTAGGAATTTTGAAATTGGGTACTGAAAATCGACTCTCTGTAATCTGTGACGAACCTGCAGGACGTGCCGTCACAGCTACGACGTACCGTCGTGAGGAACCGTTTCAAAACACTTCAACTCTTGAGAATTTGGTACGGGAAACGAGTCTCTGACCGTCATGACGGAAGTGCAGGACGGACCGTCACAAGTGTGACGGGCCGTCACAGTCCACGTAAGTCCGGTGGGGCTGCGACGACCTGCGTGACGGACCGTCGCAGGCACGACGGGCCGTCACAGGTTGCGCAAATCCCAGGCAGAATCGGATTTCTTCACACGTTTTAAGGGATGTTTTGGACTATTCTTTCCTTAATTATAAAGTTATAGGGTTAATATTATTAAGTCTAATTACTTGGGGTTTAAAAGAGGTAACCTTAAGTAAATTAGTGGGTTCTATTGTCCTCTTTTACACTTAATTATATACTAATTAGGGTAAAAGAAAGAGGGTTTGAATAAAAGAAAACAGAAAGAACAAGAGAGAAAGAAAGGGAGATCGAACGAGAGAGGAGAAACGAAGAGGAATAACAAAGCTTGGGAGATTTCTTGTTGATCACTAATCTTCGGTGGAGGTAGGTTATGGTTCTTTTACGATCTTCGTAGTGAACTCTTAATAGTGAATGATATGTGTTGATAGTATTGTAAACCTGTCTATATGCTTAATTGTATGCTTGCATGAATATGATTATGTGATTTTGATAAAACAAGCATGATGAAACCCATTGAATCCCAAATCTTGAAAGAAACTTTAATCTACATTATTAATGATGATGCCTTGGTATAAAAGAAGGCTTGCTGAATTAAAGTAATGGGATTGGTGACGCCTTAGTATGGAGAAGGCTTGATGAACGGATAGAATGAGGTTAGTGGATCGGAGTGTCACGTTCCGACACATAGTATTAGTGGATCGGAGTGTCACGTTCCGACACATAGTATTAGTGGGACGGGTGTCACGAACCGACACATAGATATAGGGGATCGGAGTGTCACGTACCGACACATGTAGGGGATCGAAGTGTCACGTTCCGACACATATAAGGGATCGGTGTGTCACGTACCGACACATATAGGGGATCGGGTGTCACGAACCGACACGTAGAATTAGGGGATCGGAGTGTCACGTACCGACACATAGTGGTAGGGGATCAGAGTGTCACGTACCGACACAAGAGGAAGAAAGATAATAAATCTTGAAAGATGATAAATATACTCAATCTAATAAACTTAATTCCCAAATGAGTATGGTATTGAGGCTTGAGCCCTCATGGATGAACTTGATGGTACTTGTTGATGATTATAGTACTTGTTGTTGCTACATGTTGAGTATTGTAGTTGATTTACATTATTATTGATATATACTGTTCCCTATTTTGAGTTGGCCGATGATACTTACTCAGTACTTGTGGTTGTACTGACCCCCTACTTTTATGTTTCTTCTTTGTTATTTGTTGAATGCAGCAAACGTTCCGTCAACTTCAACTCAGCAGTAAATCTAGCTAGCCTTCACTACTTCGGAAATTCAGGGTGAGCTAATGCGTCTAGCTTGGACTGGATCTTCTTCTTCAAGTCTTGATGCCTTGAACTTCCAGCATGGACTAGCTAGTATTTGTCTTAGCTTCTTAGACAGTTTTAGTTTAGCAATTTGAGATAGATGTTCTTGTGATGATGACTTCCAGATTTTGGGGATGATAATAATAGTTTTGAATTGTTTTTATTAATGAGTTAAGTCTTCCGCATTATTTTCTGTTGATATAAATTGAAATGTTAAGGTTTAGATTGGTTGGTTCGCTCACATAGCAGGGTGAATGTGGGTGCCAGTCGCGGCCCCGATTTGGGTCGTGACAAACTTGGTATCAGAGCATTAGGTTCGTTGGTCTCATCACACAAGAATGAGTCTAGTAGAGTCTTAAGGAACGGTAGGGGGACGCCTTTACTTTTCTTTGAGAGGCTATAAGACTTTAGGAAAATTCCATTCTTCATTCTTTCTTTCGTGCTACTACTTGAGTCCAATTGGTATCCAGGTGATACAAATTGGTATCTGACCATTTTCACTCTATTTCGCAGATGGTTAGAACTAGAGCAATGACCGCACCTACAGCAACAACGGAAAGACAAGAAACGACTGAGCCAGCCACTGGGGCTGTGGCTCGAGGAAGAGCAGCGGCAAGAGGCCGTGGGAGAGGTCGTGCGAGGACGTCCTCTAGAGGAAGAGGACGAGCCCCTAGCCCATCTGATACTAGGGCGGTGACTCCTCCACCGACCGAGGAGGTGATAAGAGAGGGTGAGGAAGGGGAGAATGAACAAGTGCAAGATGAGGAAATGCCACCCCAACCTACCCCAGAAATGATCAACCAGGTACTTGCTTATCTTAGCGGGTTATCCGATAAGGGACAGGCACCTCCAGTGGTTTCTGCACAAACACCTCCGGTTTCAGAGATACGACATGCGGCTACTATGGCTCCCCGCATGGATGCATCATTGGGAATAGGCACATTTCCACGTCTGACTACTGGGCCTATTATGACAAATGATCAGCATGAACTTTTCAGTAAGTTCTTGAAATTAAAACCTCCAGTCTTCAAGGGCGCAGAATCAGAGGATGCCTACGATTTATTGGTTGATTGTCATGAGCTACTACACAAGATGGGTATAGTAGAACGGTTTGGCGTTGAGTTCGTGAGCTATCAGTTTCAAGGGAATGCCAAAATGTTGTGGCGGTCACATGTTGAGTGTCAACCAACAGAGGCACCACCTATGACTTGGGAATCATTCTCTAACTTGTTTATGGAGAAGTATATCCCAAGGACTTTGAGGGATAGAAAAAGGGATGAGTTCTTAAGTCTAGAGCAAGGTAGGATGACGGTTAACGCATATGAGGCCAAATTCCGTGCATTATCCAGGTATGCCACCCAACTTTGTTTCAGTCCACAAGAACGGATCCGCGGTTTTGTGAAGGGGTTGAGGTCAGAATTGCGGATTTCAGCCTTACAGATAGCGGCAACGGCAACATCCTTCCAAGAGGTGGTAGACTTTGTGATAGAGATGGAAGGAGTGAAACCAGATGACTTCACCACGACATCGACATCAAAAAGGTTTCGAAGGGGAGGTGAGTTTAATGGTTCTTATTCTAGAGGACAGAGCTCCGGAGGTCACTCAGTTCGACCAATTCAGTCTTCACTACAGACTGTAGTTGGGGGTCCACCTCAGAACGGTCCACACTACTCTGAGAGACATATGCCTGACTCCAGAGAGTGCTATGGATGTGGGGAGATTGGACATATTAGGAGGAATTGTCCAAAACAGAGTTACAGACCCCCGATAGCTAGAGGTAGAGGTGGTCATGGTAGAGGCCGCTTTTCTGGAGGACGTGGTGGTCGAGGTAATGGTGGTCACCCAAACGGCAGGGGTGATGGGCAAACGGAGCCACTACTACGCAACATGGTAGGGGAAACGGACAGACAAATAATGGGGCCCATTGCTACGCTTTCCCTGGGAGATCTGAAGCGGAGGCATCAGATGCTGTCATCACGGGTAACCTTTTTTTTTGTGATTTCATGGCTTCCGTATTGTTTGATCCTGGATCCACGTTTTCATATGTATCTTCATCATTTGCTAATTGTCTAAAATTACATTGTGAATTACTTGTTATGCCTCGTATTTTATACGTAGTGCGCGTCATGAACTAGTAGATGTAAGTTCGGGAAATGAGATTTTATTTTAAGTTCCAAGTGTTTACAGAAATGTTAGGCAAGGATGTAAATTCTAATTGTGATATTAATTAGTGGCTGAAGTTTAAGTGTGGGATTAGTTAGTGGAGCATGTGTGGTGGGGGGCTGCCTCCACTTCATATTATTAAGTATTAAAAAGAAATCAGATTTTGGAGATGCAATTAGTGGAGCATGTGTGGGTGGGGGCTGCCTCCACTTCATATTATTAAGTATTAAAAAGAAATCAGATTTTGGAGATGCAATTAGTGGAGCATGTGTGGTGGGGGGCTGCCTCCACTTCATATTATTAAGTATTAAAAGGAAATCAGATTTTGGAGATGCAATTAGTGGAGCATGTGTGGTGGGGGGCTGCCTCCACTTCATATTATTAAGTATTAAAAAGAAATTAGATTTTGGAGAAGCAATTAGTGGAGCATGTGTGGTGGGGGGCTGCCTCCACTTCATATTGTTAAATGGTGTAGTGAAATGCTTTGCAAGCATATCTTCTCTTTCACCACTTAACTTGGGCAGCCATGGAAATGGAGAAAACCAGCCATGAAACTCTTGGCCAGCAGCTGCAAAGAAATTGGTTAGTAATCTCCTTGCTTGGTGTGTTAATTCCTTAGAATACCTTTGTTAATTAGCCTTTAATGTTAATAAGGGGACGTGAACAGTAGTTTAGGAAATTTGTTTTGGTTATTGAATGTGGTAAGTATGAACAGAAACCATGATCGGATTGCTAGCGGTGTTATGTTAGTGTTTGGGCTGTTTTGATTAAAGGAAACTGCTGGAAATTCTATTTTGGTGTTATGTATATGTTAATATACTTATGGGTATATACTCCAAAGGATGAATACAATAAGGTAGATGTGTTGCGAATTATAAAATGAGTTATCACTCGATGTGTCGTTGTTTCGTTACTATGGCTGCCAAAACGGAACTGTTTTGAGGGAGGCTGTTTAATATGATTCGTTGGATTATATGTGTTGTTGGTATTGCTGTGGATAATTTGGGTTGTTGTTGGATTGGGATGAAGTAAATAAAATAGGGGAAGTGCTGCCGGATTTTCGTTAGATTATTAGCTAGCTTACAATAAGTAGTAAAGCGCGACATTTATCTAATTGCGGCCCGATTGTTGCTTGTTATAGATTTATACCTTGAGCAGTAAATATTGGACGTGCGGCTCGACTATTCGGTATGTAACGTATCCTTTCCTTCTTTGTTTGGCATGACCTTTAAAAATGAGCAAATAACGGACAGATTTGATACCTACTTCTAGAACGTCTAGGTGACGTATATTATTACTTCCACAACTATTCCTTTATATATTGTCTATATCTAAGACTATGGTGATTTCTGATATTTATGATAGTGCTTCTTAGAGTCATTGAGATTTTACGTTTCCATATCGGATTTAAAGGTTCATAATCTTGATAAAACATTAATCTTTGGTAATACTCCTTGCTGGTTCAAGTTGGTTGTTATATTGTGTTATAAGAAATGATTTTAATTGCATATGGTTGCTCATAATATTCTGCTCATGCATAGAGTCATTTATCATTTCGCCGAGTCCCGGGCCGGGTAATGTTCGTGCGGAGTTTCTTGCATATGTCACCGAGTCCCTCACTAGAGGGCCGGGAATGTATATTATATATATGATTGGTGATGAGGATGGTTATGATGATGATGATGACGGAGATGATGTGATGACTATTTCACCGAGTCCCTCACTAGAGGGCCGGGTACGTATGATGTATATATAATGATGATTATTTTGCCAAGTCCCTTACTAGGGAAGCTGGGCATCTTATATGTTAAAGATATGCATGATTTTCATTTAAAAAGTACATGTGTAGATATATCTTGTTTCGACTTATCATGTTGGTATCCTGTCATCTTTACCTTATGCTTTACATACTCAGTACATTGTCCGTACTGACCCCCTTTTCTCGAGGGGCTGCGTTTCATGCCCGCAGGTGTAGACGCTCAGTTCAGTGATCCTCCCGCCTAGGATATTTACTCTGCTGTTTGGGAGAGCTCCACTGTTCCGGAGCCCAGTCGTTTTGGTACATAACTTCTTATGTAGTCTTTTGCTTGTCTATGGGTATGGCGGGGTCCTGTCCCGTCAAGTTTCACTACTATACTCTTAGAGGTCTGTAGACATCGTGTGGGTTGTATATTTATGTTTTGCATAATGGTCTGGACATGGTTTGTTTGGGATATCTGCTTGTACAAGGGAAGCCTTATCGGCTGCGAACATCATTGTGTATTGTGTAGTGGCAGCCTCGTCGGCTGCGTATGCTATTATGTTTTGGATAGTGGCGGCCTTGTCGGCTCGCGTATGTTGTTACGATTTAATGGTTATGACTCCTTATGTGACCGATCCACTATATATATATATATGGCATTGGGGTTGTCTTGATTTGATTAAATTCCATATTGTTTTAGTTTCAGTTGGTCATACTTTATAGGTTTGTATGTGAGCGTACAAAATGGGTACTAGTCACGGCCCATCGGGTTGGGTCGTGACAAAGTGGTATCAGAGCAGTTCTTCCTCGGAAGTGTCTACAGACCATGTCTAGTAGAGTCTTGTTTATCGGTGTGTTGTGCACCACATCTATAAACAGGAAGCTACAGGACATTTAGGATGTCATCCTTTCTTCTTATTCTAGATCTTGCGATAGAGCTATAGTACCAGGATAATCCCTCTCTAACGAATCCCTATGTTTTCAGTTATGCCTACAAAGAAAGCGACAGCCGCTCAGAAGGGCAAATCGGTAGCAGAAAGTACTAGTCAGACCCGGAGAGTTACTAGAGCCCGTGCCCAGTCTATGCCTGGTATTGTGCTCCAGTCGGAGAGCTCTACTACACCGCCACTGCTAGAGGAGCTTAGAGCAGCAGCAGCTCCAGTTCGGGGGAAACCACCACCTGCCCCCGAGGCCCCAGAACCTGAACCTCCAACTCCTCAGCCAGGGGTGGAGGATAGGTCCATGAGAGATGCGGTTCAGTTGCTGACAAGATTAGTGGCAGGTCAAGCTCGCAGGCATGGACTAGGAGTTGATCATGCGGACAGATCTGATAGCTTAAGGGCTCGTGACTTCTTAAGTTGTAATCCTCCAGAGTTCTTTGGGTCTAGGCCCCAGGATGATCCGCAAGAGTTTATTCGTCAGATACAGCGTACATTGAGGATAATCAAGGCTTCGAATATCGAGTCTGTTGAGTTGGCTACGTATCGTTTGCGGGATGTAGCTATTAATTGGTATGAGTCTTGGGAGTTATCTAGGGGTGAGGGTGCTCCTCCAGCGGTATGGGATGAATTTGTGGAGGCTTTCCAGGGCCACTTCCTGCCTCCAGAGATGAAGCGAACTAGAGTCGACAGATTCTTGCGTTTGAGGCAGAATGGCAGGAGCATTCGAGAGTATAGCCTTGAATTTGATTCATTGGCTAGGCATGCGCCTACTATTGTGGCTGATATGGCAGACAGGGTACATCGTTATGTGATGGGATTGGATCGTTATCTGATTGACGGTTGTATGGCTGTGACTCTTCAGCCAGGTATGGACATTGCTCGGGTACAGGCATATGCACAAGGGGTAGAGGATCGGCACCGGGGACGTCAGCCAGATAGAGATTATAATAGAGGCCAGCATAAGAGGGCTAGATTAGCAGGTTATCCTGACGAGTTTCGGGGCGGGCAATCTCAGCAGCATGTTAGATTTTCTTCCCAGCCAGCACAGATTGCACCTCCACGTCCCATGGGTAGGGGGTTCGATCGTACGGGATATTCGGAAGCTGGTCAGAGCTCTAGGACGTCAGGGTCACAGATGGGCAGGGGTTTGAGCCAGTCGAGGCCACCTTTGCCTCGGTGTTCTCGATGTTGTAGGTCCCATCCTGGGGAATGTCGTTGGGCTACGGGTGCATGTTTTTCGTGCGGCCGTCAGGGTCATACTATGAGGGAGTGTCACCTTAGAGGTAGTGCAGGTGGTATCGCACAGCCTTCTGGGTCCGTTGCTGGTTCATCTCCTTCTGTGGCTATGCGTCTTATGGGGCAGGGTATTCAGACGCCAACAGGCCGTGGTAGAGGACGTGGTGGAGCTTCCAGTTCTAGCGGTCCCTCGAACCGTTTATATGCTTTGGCTAGTAGGCAGGATCAGAAGGCGTCGCCTAATGTGATCACAGGTATATTATCACTATTCTCCCGAAGTGTGTATGCATTGATAGACTCAGGTTCCACCTTATCATTTATATCTCCTTTCGTTGCTAGTAGGATTGGAATAGAGTCTGAGTTGATAGAACCATTTGAGGTAGCTACGCCTGTAGGAGATTCTGTCATAGCTACGCGAGTATATAAGAATTGCTCAGTGGTTATATATAGTCGTCGTACCGTAGCAGATCTAATAGAGCTAAATATGATTGAGTTTGATATTATCTTGGGCATGGATTGGTTGGCTGCTTGTTATGCTAATGTTGATTGTAGAGGGAAGATAGTACGATTTCAATTTCCAGGGGAACCGATTATAGAGTGGAAGGGTAGTACAGTATCGCCGAAAGGTAAGTTCATTTCATACCTTAAGGCTAGGAAGATGGTTAGAAAAGGTTATATTTATAATCTGGTTCGGGTGCATGACATAAAGTCAGAGGCACCGACTCTTCAATCAGTCCCAGTAGTTAATGAATTTCCCAATGTATTTCCAGAGGAACTTCCAGGCCTTCCTCCAGAACGGGAGATAGAGTTTACTATAGATGTACTGCCACATACCCAGCCTATATCTATACCTCCTTATAGAATGGCACCTGCTGAGTTGAAAGAATTGAAAGAGCAATTGAAAGATTTGTTAGAAAAGGGCTTCATCAGGCCTAGTACATCACCTTGGGGAGCACCGGTACTGTTTGTGAGGAAGAAGGATGGGTTGCTGCGGATGTGTATCGATTATAGGCAGCTTAACAAAGTAACAGTAAAGAACAGGTATCCCCTCCCAAGGATTGACGATCTATTTCACCAGTTGTAGGGTGCTAAGTGTTTTTCAAAAATAGACTTGCGGTCAGGTTATCATCAGGTGCGGGTAAGGGAGGCAGATATTCCAAAGATGGCATTCCGGACCCGATACGGGCATTATGAGTTTAGAGTGCTGTCTTTTGGGCTGACTAATGCTCCAGCGGTGTTTATGGATTTAATGAATAGAGTGTTTAAACCATTCCTTGATATGTTTGTTGTTGTATTTATAGACGATATTTTAGTCTATTCACGTTCTGAAGAGGAGAATGCAGACCATTTAAGGACGGTACTTAGGGTGCTTCAACACCAGAAGTTGTATGCTAAGTTTTCTAAGTGCGAGTTCTGGTTGACTTCAGTGGCATTCTTGGGGCATATTATTAGAGCTGATGGTATTCGGGTAGACACGCAGAAGATTGAGGCGGTAAAGACTTGGCCCAGACCTACGACACCTACTGAGGTACGCAGCTTTCTGGGGTTAGCAGGATATTACAGGAGGTTTGTAGAAAAGTTTGCCTCAATTTCAGCGCCTTTGACAAGGCTAACTCAAAAGGCAGCCAAGTTCTAGTGGACTGATGCATGTGAGCGAAGCTTCTAGCTATTGAAAGACAAATTGACTACAGCTCCAGTCCTAACTCTTCCGGAGGGACCAGACGGCTATGTTATTTATTGTGATGCTTCCGGTGTTGGGCTAGGATGTGTATTGATGCAGCATGGCAAAGTTATAGCCTATGCCTCCCGACAGCTTAGGAAGCATGAAAAGAACTATCCTACTCACGATCTGGAGTTAGCGGTCGTGGTTCATGCCTTGAAGATATGGAGGCATTATTTATATGGTGTCCATGTGGACATCTATACAGATCATAAGAGTCTCCAATATATCTTTAAACAGAAGGAGCTGAATTTACGACAGAGGCGGTGGTTAGAGTTGCTAAAGGATTATGATATTGATATTTTATATCATCCAGGGAAAGCGAATGTTGTAGCAGATGCTCTTAGCCGTAAGTCCATGGGTAGCTTGACAGATGTACAACCAGAAAGGAGGGAGATGGTTCGGGAGATTCAGCGGCTATCAAGCCTTGGAGTCCGTCTGGATAATTCAGAAGATAGTGGAGTTTCTATCAGAGAGGTTGCTGAGTCCTCAATCATAGATGAGGTAAAGAGACACCAATACGAGGACCCCATTCTGGCACAGTATAGAGATGCAGCTCTTAAAAAGGAAAAGACCCCATTTAAGATTACACCTGATGGAGTGTTACGATATGAAGGCAGATTGTGTGTACCAGATATTGCGGGGCTACGACGGCAGGTTATGGGAGAGGCACACTCTGCCCGTTATTCTATTCACCCAGGGTCAACAAAAATATATCATGACCTCAGATGCTTATACTGGTGGGATGGCATGAAAAAGGACATAGCGGAGTTTGTTGCTCAGTGCTCGAATTGTCAACAAGTCAAGATCGAACATCAAAAGCCTGGTGGATTATTACAGGCGATAGAGATTCCGACTTGGAAATGGGAGATGATTAATATGGACTTCATTAGAGGCTTACCTCGCACCCAACGGAAGTATGACTCTATATGGGTTATTGTAGATAGGCTGACGAAATCGGCCCATTTTCTTCCAGTCAGGACTACTTATTCGGCTGAAGATTATGCGAGGTTATATATCAGGGAAATAGTGAGACTTCATGGGATTCCCACGTCCATTATATCAGACAGAGGAGCTCAATTTACAGCCAACTTTTGGAGATCGTTTCAGAAGGGATTGGGGACACAGGTGAACCTTAGCACAGCATTTCACCCTCAGACTGATGGGCAGGCTGAGCGTACTATTCATACATTAGAGGATATGTTGCGGGCCTGTATTAATGATTTCAAAGGTAGCTGGGATGATCACTTGCCGCTCATTGAGTTTTCCTATAATAATAGCTACCATTCTAGTATCCAGATGGCACCGTACGAGGCCTTATATGGGAGGAATTGCAGGTCACCTATTGGTTGGTTTGATGTTGGCGAGACTAAGTTGATAGGCCCGGATATGATTCAGCAAGCTGTTGACAAGGTGAAGCTTATTCAAGAAAGATTATTAGCAGCCCAGAGTCGACAGAAGTCATATGCAGATAATCGGCGTAGAGATTTGGAGTTTCAGATTGGTGACTGGGTATTCCTGAAGGTATCACCCATGAAGGGTGTGATGAGATTCGGCAGGAAGGGGAAGCTCAGTCCAAGATACATTGGGCCTTATCAGATTGTTCGTAAGATAGGCAAGTTTGCATATGAGTTGGATCTACCATCTGATTTGGGGGAGGTATATCCAGTCTTCCATGTATCGATGCTACGTAAATGTATTGGTGATCCTTCTAGAGTATTCCCTGTAAATGATGTTCAGGTAACAGAGGAGTTGTCATATGAGGAGAAACCCATAGCTATACTTGATCGCCAGGTTAGAAGGTTACGTACTAAGGATGTGGCTTCCGTCAAAGTGTTGTGGCAAAATAATAATAGGGAGGAGATGACTTGGGAAGCGGAAGACGAAATGAAGAATAAGTATCCTTACTTGTTCCCCGTACCTACAGGTAATTCAATTCCTAGCTTGACTATATTGATTGATAAATGAGATTATGTAGTAAGTTGTGACTATGTGAGGCATCTGTAAGTTACGAAATGCAGGTTGATAGGTATAACTGTTAGAGAGACCTCGTTGGAATTTTTTTTCCGGTAATATGCTAACTTAACATTCGAGGACGAATGTTCCTGAGGGGGGAAGGATGTTATGCCTCGTATTTTATACGTAGTGCGCGTCATGAACTAGTAGATGTAAGTTCGGGAAATGAGATTTTATTTTAAGTTCCAAGTGTTTACAGAAATATTAGGCAAGGATGTAAATTCTAATTGTGATATTAATTAGTGGCTGAACTTTAAGTGTGGGATTAATTAGTGGAGCATGTGTGGTGGGGGGCTGCCTCCACTTCATATTATTAAGTATTAAAAAGAAATCAGATTTTGGAGATGCAATTAGTGGAGCATGTGTGGGTGGGGGCTGCCTCCACTTCATATTATTAAGTATTAAAAAGAAATCAGATTTTGGAGATGCAATTAGTGGAGCATGTGTGGTGGGGGGCTGCCTCCACTTCATATTATTAAGTATTAAAAGGAAATCAGATTTGGAGATGCAATTAGTGGAGTATGTGTGGTGGGGGGCTGCCTCCACTTCATATTATTAAGTATTAAAAAGAAATCAGATTTTGGAGAAGCAATTAGTGGAGCATGTGTGGTGGGGGGCTGCCTCCACTTCATATTGTTAAATGGTGTAGTGAAATGCTTTACAAGCATATCTTCTCTTTCACCACTTAACTTGGGCAGCCATGGAAATGGAGAAAACCAGCCATGAAACTCTAGGCCAGCAGCTGCAAAGAAATTGGTTAGTAATCTCCTTGCTTGGTATGTTAATTCCTTAGAATACCTTTGTTAATTTGCCTTTAATGTTAATAAGGGGACGTGAACAGTAGTTTAGGAAATTTGTTTTGGTTATTGAATGTGCTAAGTATGAACAGAAACCATGATCGGATTGCTAGTGGTGTTATGTTAGTGTTTGGGCTGTTTTGATTAAAGGAAATTGCTGGAAATTCTATTTTGGTGTTATGTATATGTTAATATGCTTATGGGTATATACTCCAAAGGATGAATACGATAAGGTAGATGTGTTGCGAATTATAAAATGAGTTATCACTCGATGTGTCGTTGTTTCGTTACTATGGCTGCCAAAACGGAACTGTTTTGAGGGAGGCTGTTTAATATGATTCGTTGGATTATATGTGTTGTTGGTATTGCTGTGGATAATTTGGGTTGTTGTTGGATTGGGATGAAGTAAAGAAAATAGGGGAAGTGCTGCCGGATTTTCGTTAGATTATTAGCTAGCTTACAATAAGTAGTAAAGCACGACATTTATCTAATTGCGGCCCGATTGTTGCTTGTTATAGATTTATACCTTGAGCAGTAAATATTGGACGTGCGGCTCGACTATTCGGTATGTAACGCTATCCTTTCCTTCTTTGTTTGGCATGACCTTTAAAAATGAGCAAATAACGGACAGATTTGATACCTACTTCTAGAACGTCTAGGTGACGTATATTCTTACTTCCACAACTATTCCTTTATATATTGTCTATATCTAAGACTATGGTGATTTCTGATATTTATGATAGTGCTTCTTAGAGTCATTGAGATTTTACGTTTCCATATCGGATTTAAAGGTTCATAATCTTGATAAAACATTAATCTTTGGTAATACTCCTTGCTGGTTCAAGTTTGTTCTTATATTGTGTTATAAGAAATGATTTTAATTGCATATGGTTGCTCATAATATTCTGCTCGTGCATAGAGTCATTTATCATTTCACCGAGTCCCGGGCCGGGTAATGTTCGTGCGGAGTTTCTTGCATATGTCACCGAGTCCCTCACTAGAGGTCCGGGAATGTATATTATATATATGATTGGTGATGAGGATGGTTATGATGATGATGATGACGGAGATGATGTGATGACTATTTCACCGAGTCCCTCACTAGAGGGCCGGGTACGTATGATGTATATATAATGATGATTATTTTGCCAAGTCCCTTACAAGGGAAGCTGGGCATCTTATATGTTAAAGATATGCATGATTTTCATTTAAAAAGTACATGCGTAGAGATATCTTGTTTCGACTTATCATGTTGGTATCCTGTCATCTTTACCTTATGCTTTACATACTCAGTACATTGTCCGTACTGACCCCCTTTTCTCGGGGGGCTGCGTTTCATGCCCATAGGTCTAGACGCTCAGTTCGGTGATCCTCCCGCCTAGGATATTTACTCTGCTGTTTGGGAGAGCTCCACTGTTCCGGAGCCTAGTCGTTTTGGTACATAACTTCTTATGTAGTCTTTTGCTTGTCTATGGGTATGGCGGGGTCCTGTCCCATCAAGTTTCACTACTATACTCTTAGAGGTCTGTAGACATCGTGTGGGTTGTATATTTATGTTTTGGATAATGGTCTGGACATGGTTTGTTTGGGATATCTGCTTGTACAAGGGAAGCCTTATCGGCTGCGAACATCATTGTGTATTGTGTAGTGGCAGCCTCGTCGGCTGCGTATGCTATTATGTTTTGGATAGTGGCGGCCTTGTCGGCTCGCGTATGTTGTTACGATTTAATAGTTATGACTCCTTATGTGACCGATCCACTATATATATATATATATATATATGGCATTGGGGTTGTCTTGATTTGATTAAATTCCATATTGTTTTAGTTTCAGTTGGTCATACTTTATAGGTTTGTATGTGAGTGTCCAAAATGGGTACTAGTCACGGCCCATCGGGTTGGGTCGTGACATTACTTGACATGCCTATTCGTGTTTCTACTCCGGTGGGTGAGTCGGTGATAGTTGAAAAGGTATATAGGTCTTGTTTGGTGAATTTTGTGGGGAGCAACCCTTATGTATATTTGGTTATTTTAGAAATGGGTGACTTTGATGTAATTCTAGGTATGACTTGGCTTTCTCCGAATTTTGCGATTTTGGATTGTAATGCTAAAACTGTGACGTTAGCCAAGCCTCGGGCAGATCCATTAGTGTGGGAGGGCGACTACACATCCAATCCGGTGCGTATCATCTCCTTTCTTCGTGCTAAGAAAATGGTGAGTAAAGGGTGTTTAGCTTTCTTGGCACATCTCAAGGATGACACTGCTCAAGTACCTTCGATTGAGTCAGTTTCGGTAGTCCGTGAGTTTTTGGATGTGTTCCCTGCAGATCTTCCTCGTATGCCACCAGATAGGGATATTGACTTCTGTATTGATCTTGAACCGGGTACTCGCCCCATTTCTATACCTCCTTATAGAATGGCTCCCGCGGAGTTAAGAGAGTTAAAGGCACAACTTCAAGAGTTGTTGAGCAAAGGCTTCATTAGACCAAGTCCATCTCCTTGGGGTGCTCCGGTGTTATTTGTGAAGAAGAAGGATGGGAGTTTTCGGATGTGCATAGACTACAGACAACTGAACAAGGTAACTATTAAGAACAAGTACCCCATTCCTCGCATTGATGACTTGTTCGATCAGTTACAAGGTGCTTGTGTCTTCTCTAAAATTGACTTGAGATCCGGTTATCACCAATTGAAAATACGAGCAACGGATGTGCCAAAGACTGCTTTTCGAACTAGGTATGGGCATTATGAATTTGTGGTAATGTCTTTTGGTCTTACGAATGCCCCTGCTGCCTTTATGAGCCTGATGAACGGGATTTTCAAGCCATATTTGGACCTCTTTGTGATCGTGTTTATTGATGATATACTGATATACTCCAAGAGTAAGAAGGAGCATGAGGAGCATTTGAGAATGGTGTTAGATTTGTTGAGGAAGAAAAAGCTTTATGCGAAATTCTCCAAGTGTGAGTTTTGGCTAGATTCAGTGTCCTTCTTGGGGCACGTGGTTTCTAAGGATGGAGTGATGGTGGATCCATCCAAGATTGAGACAGTGAAGAATTGGGTAAGACCTACAAACGTGTCAGAAATAAGGAGCTTTGTTGGGTTAGCTAGCTACTACCGCCGATTCGTCAAGGGATTCTCTTCTATTGCTTCCCAATTGACGAGCTTGAATAAGCAGAATGTTCCATTTGTATGGTCAGATGAATGTGAGGAAAGCTTTCAGAAGCTTAAGACCTTGTTGACTACCGCACCAATTCTTACTTTGCCAGTAGAGGGTAAGAACTTCATTGTTTATTGTGATGCATCCTATTCTGGTTTGGGTGCAGTGCTAATGCAAGAGAAGAATGTGATTGCTTATGATTCGAGGCAATTAAAGGTGCATGAACGTAACTATCCGACCCACGATTTGGAGTTGGCCGCGGTAGTATTTGCACTAAACCAATGGAGACACTATTTGTATGGGGTTAAGTGTGAGGTCTATACGGACCATCGTAGCCTACAGTATGTCTTCACTCAGAAAGACTTGAATTTGAGACAGAGGAGATGGATGGAACTACTGAAGGACTACGACATCACTATCTTGTATCATCCGGGAAAGGCGAATGTAGTGGCGGATGCTCTAAGTAGAAAGGCCGGAAGCGTGGGAAGTCTAGCTCATTTGCAAGTATCTAGACGCCCGTTGGCTAGAGAGGTGCAGATTCTGGCTAATGACCTTATGAGGTTAGAAATAAATGAGAAGGGAGGATTGTTAGCTTGTGTAGAGGCAAGATCTTCTTTTCTTGACAAGATCAAGGGAAAACAGTTTGATGATGAGAAACTAGGTCGAATAAGAGATAAAGTATTGCGAGGAGAGGCTAAGGAAGCAATAATTGATGAGGAAGGTGTTTTAAGGATTAAGGGAAGGGTATGTGTACCCCGCATCAATGATTTGATCACCACTATTCTGACAGAGGCTCATAGTTCCGGATATTCTATACATCCTGGTGCAACCAAGATGTACCGTGACCTAAAACAACATTTTTGGTGGAGAAGAATGAAGCGCGACATTGTAGATTTTGTTGCCAAATGTCCAAATTGTCAACAAGTAAAGTATGAACACCAGAAACTTGGAGGAACACTTCAGAGAATGCCCATTCCTGAATGGAAGTGGGAGAGAATCGCGATGGACTTCGTGGTTGGTCTTCCCAAGACATTGGGTAAGTATGACTCTATTTGGGTGATTGTTGATAGGTTAACTAAGTCTGCTCACTTCATTCCTGTCAAGGTGACCTACAATGCAGAGAAGTTAGCCAAAATCTACATCTCAGAAATCGTTCAATTGCATGGAGTTCCACTCTCCATCATATCAGATAGAGGTACGCAGTTTACTTCTAAGTTTTGGAGGACATTACATGCTGAATTAGGTACTAGGTTGGACCTTAGTACTGCATTTCATCCTCAGACCGATGGTCAGTCTGAGCGAACGATTCAAGTGTTGGAGGATATGCTTCGTGCATTTGTGATAGAATTTGGTGGTCATTGGGATAGCTTCTTACCTTTGGCAGAGTTTTCATACAATAATAGCTATCACTCCAGCATTGACATGGCTCCATTTGAAGCATTGTATGGGAGGAGGTGTAGATCTCCCATTGGGTGGTTCGATGCATTTGAGGTTAGACCTTGGGGTACTGACCTCTTGAGGGATTCGTTAGATAAGGTGAAGTGCATTCAAGGAAAGCTTCTAGCGGCGCAAAGTAGGCAAAAGGAGTATGCAGACCGAAAGGTTAGAGACTTGGAGTTCATGGAGGGTGAACAAGTCTTGTTGAAGGTTTCACCCATGAAAGGGGTGATGCGGTTTGGAAAAAGGGGTAAGCTAAGTCCAAGGTATATTGGACCATTTGAAGTGCTTAAGCGAATAGGGGAGGTGGCTTATGAATTAGCCTTGCCCCAGGGCTGTCCGGAGTGCATCCGGTATTTCATGTGTCCATGTTGAAAAGATACCATGGAGATGGAAACTACATTATTCGTTGGGATTCAGTTTTGCTTGATGAGAATTTGACTTATGAGGAGGAACCAGTTGCTATATTAGATAGAGAAGTTCGCAAATTGAGGTCGAGAGAGATTGCATCCATCAAAGTTCAATGGAAGAATCGACCGGTTGAAGAGGCTACTTGGGAGAAGGAGGCAGACATGCAAGAAAAATACCCACATCTGTTTACAGATTCAGGTACTCCTTTTCGCCATTGTTTTTCTTCTTTTGATCGTTCGGGGACGAACGATGGGTAAATTGGTATCTATTGTAACGACCTGTTTAGTCGTTTTGAGCAGCAGATTTTATTTCTAGAAAATTGGCTGAAACGACGGAACCCACGACGGACCGTCACAGGCACGACGGACCGTCGCAGGGTCCCGTTTCAATATACTTAGGAATTCTGAAATTGGGTACTGAAAATCGACTCTCTGTAATCTGTGACGGACCTGCAGGACGTGCCGTCACAGCTACGACATACCGTCGTGAGGCACCGTTTCAAAACACTTCAACTCTTGAGAATTTGGTACGGGAAACGAGTCTCTGACCGTCATGACGGAAGTGCAGGACGGACCGTCACAGGTGTGACGGGCCGTCACAGTCCACGTAAGTCCTGTGGGGCTGCGACGACCTGCGTGACGGACCGTCGCAGGCACGACGGGCCGTCACAGGTTGCGCAAATCCCAGGCAGAATCGGATTTCTTCACACGTTTTAAGGGACGTTTTGGACTATTCTTTCCTTAATTATAAAGTTATAGGGTTAATATTATTAAGTCTAATTACTTGGGGGTTAAAAGAGGTAACCTTAAGTATAGTGGGTTCTATTGTCCTCTTTTACACTTAATTATATACTAATTAGGGTAAAAGAAAGAGGGTTTGAATAAAAGAAAACAGAAAGAACAAGAGAGAAAGAAAGGGAGATCGAACGAGAGAGGAGAAACGAAGAGGAATAACAAAGCTTGGGAGATTTCTTGTTGATCACTAATCTTCGGTGGAGGTAGGTTATGGTTCTTTTACGATCTTCGTAGTGAACTCTTAATAGTGAATGATATGTGTTGATAGTATTGTAAACCTGTCTATCTGCTTAATTGTATGCTTGCATGAATATGATTATGTGATTTTGATAAAACAAGCATGATGAAACCCATTGAATCCCAAATCTTGAAAGAAACTTTAATCTACGTTATTAATGATGATGCCTTGGTATAAAAGAAGGCTTGCTGAATTAAAGTAATGGGATTGGTGACGCCTTAGTATGGAGAAGGCTTGATGAACGGATAGAATGAGGTTAGTGGATCGGAGTGTCACGTTCCGACACATAGTATTAGTGGATCGGAGTGTCACGTTCCGACACATAGTATTAGTGGGACGGGTGTCACGAACCGACACGTAGATATAGGGGATCGGAGTGTCACGTACCGACACATGTAGGGGATCGGAGTGTCACGTTCCGACACATATAGTGGATCGGAGTGTCACGTACCGACACATATAGGGGATCGGGTGTCACGAACCGACACGTAGAATTAGGGGATCGGAGTGTCACGTACCGACACATAGTGGTAGGGGATCGGAGTGTCACGTACCGACACAAGAGGAAGAAAGATAATGAATCTTGAAAGATGATAAATATACTCAATCTAATAAACTTAATTCCCAAATGAGTATGGTATTGAGGCTTGAGCCCTCATGGATGAACTTGATGGTACTTGTTGATGATTATAGTACTTGTTGTTGCTACATGTTGAGTATTGTAGTTGATTTACATTATTATTGATATATACTGTTCCCTATTTTGAGTTGGCCGATGATACTTACTCAGTACTTGTGGTTGTACTGACCTCCTACTTTTATGTTTCTTCTTTGTTATTTGTTGAATGCAGCAAACGTTCCGTCAACTTCAACTCAGCAGTAAATCTAGCCAGCCTTCACTAATTCGGAAATTCAGGGTGAGCTAATGCGTCTAGCTTGGACTGGATCTTCTTCTTCAAGTCTTGATGCCTTGAACTTCCGGCATGGACTAGCTAGTATTTGTCTTAGCTTCTTAGACAGTTTTAGTTTAGCAATTTGAGATAGATGTTCTTGTGATGATGACTTCCAGATTTTGGGGATGATAATAATAGTTTTGAATCGTTTTTATTATGAGTTAAGTCTTCCGCATTATTTTCTGTTGATATAAATTGAAATGTTAAGGTTTAGATTGGTTGGTTCGCTCACATAGGAGGGTGAATGTGGGTGCCAGTCGCGGCCCCGATTTGGGTCGTGACAAATATCTAAATACAAAGACAGAAATCTATAAAACTTTCCACTATGTGCTACGGCCTAAAACGAGAGGTCTTATTCCTTGTCATTCTAAAATTTCTTCCATGAAACAAATTTTAACTAGCTTAAATTCTTCAATATTTCATACCTTTGTTATTTTTACTAACTCACTCATCATTTTTATTCTTTAGCCAAAAACCCTTGACATTTTTACCATATCTATAAAAGATTTTTTTTCTTGAAACCCTTTTTAGGTCCTTTGACAATCAAAATAATACGCTTTATGTCTCAAACAAATTCTTCCAAATGTTCAATATCAATGCGATCGTTCTTTTTTTTTATCTTACTAATCCACACCTTCAGAGAACATACTACCACAAATATAGACTCACAACGAAAACTTTTAATTCTATTTCCAACTGCACCAGTTATCAAACTAAAAAATACAAAAACACTTATTACCACAGTCACATTGAACACATATACACTTTTTCCTCTAATATTATCCAATAATTTTAACCAATCTCATTAAACCATGACACTACTACCATGACTTCAGCAAAACGGATGAAATCATGTGTCTCTCAATCCGATCGCATTCTGAGAAGACACATCTTTTGTCCTTAAAATCTAAGTAAATATTCTTGTTCTTTTCTCTTACCGAAAGCTAAAATACATGCCATTAATTTGTTTCATTATGGATTTAGCACCTTGCAATTCGATTTGAGTAGTGTCCCAACGTCTCATATAACTATCCATAACACCACACTATTTATCAAATAGTAGCACACCATAACCTTAGATACTCAAAAATCATCATTATCACAAAAAATCCTTTTAACCAAAAACCTTATTATATCGTTGAATTCCAACCATAATTCATCATAAAACTTTATTACCTTCATACTTGGCTTTTATCATCACAACGAAGACAACCTTTTCATAACACCTTAAACTCAGTTATACCAATTAAATTCAAAGGACTAGCCCATTTTTTTGTGCACTTTTTACTAAAATCTTCAATAACCTTTTACACAAGTATACTTTTTGGGGACTTTCTTTACACATAAAGTTGTTATTCTGGTATCTATCCATTGATCCCACATAACTTAAGATAAAATCAGTGGTTCTAATTTATAATACCATCAGGATACACTTCTCAAATTAATATATTAATAATGTATAGAGGATCCACTCCAAACATCTACAGGAACAACCTGGTTGGTTTCTCAAATGTGAATGTAACATCAAATCTCAGTATGCAATCATGTTATACAATTTATAACTCTATAAGTAGTTAGTTTTCAATTCGACAATCAACATATCTGTTTCAAAATACCACCAGTATCATATCCAAAAAATATATAAGATCAACCACTAGAACATATCATACCTACCAAGAAGATCATATCCAAATTTGAATAACTACAAAATATCACAAGATTAGTTCTGTATCTAGCCCAAGCTATGTATATCCTTTCGTAGGTCATGTCAATATCAAAATTAACACACTCCACAACTTTAACTAAGTAAGAATCGATATTATTATAGTAGTCATATCATGGCATTCATTGATATGCACACCATCAATAAAATCGTAGTATAAATTACCTCAATTAGCGTAACGTCATTCTCATCATTCACCAAGTATCACATAAATGTTATGAGAACATTAATAGTGGTAGTTTTTTCAAAGTTACACGTCCATTATCTAGTCATTCCTTTAATCCTTCCACTTCCAGTTGTCAAACCACCTATACCACACAAGTACTATTACCTCTAGTAACAACTTGAAAAATATTATACGTTTAGGAAGTCTCTTTATATCACTGTTCAACCTAATAATTTAGAAATCAAAAAAATGTTTCGTCGAGTCATCATCTAACTGAACTCTTTTGAATTGAACATTTCAAATCTGACCACACAATTTTTCCATTTATCTTCCACTTTCACCTTAGTACCAAATCTAACATTCATCCAACACACGACAACAAACTACTCACATGAGGAACTACATACGAGGAATCACATAAATGAGAGTCAATTGAGTGAAGAAATAAGCACCAAAACCGGATCAAGTACGCACGATAGAGATCTAAAAAGTGAAGATTTTTTTAAAAATCAAAACAGCCTCTCGAAGTTAAGTACAGACACCTCCGTACCGATCCTTGAGACTCTACTTAGACTCGACTTGTACACACGTGAGACCTATGAATCTGGGGCTTTGATACCATTTTTGTCACAGCCCTAAAATGAACATGATGTCACTCGTCTTATCCTACCAAGACAAGTCAGCTAAAACTCAATCATTACAATAAAAATGAAGAAATTTTACAATCAACAAAAAAATACCCCCAAAAACTTAGTTGTCATGTGTAAAGTTTAAAATTAATTCAAAAGATAAACTAGTCTGAAATGAACTTGTTTCTTGAATAGAAGAATATAATAACTAAAGATAAAGAAAGTCCGCTGAGATGACAAATAGCTACCTCACAAATCTCCAAGAAGCCTCGGAAAAGAAGAGAATGATAAATACCACAATGATCCAGGCTCCTAATCTACAAAAAATAATTGTAGAAGCAACGGGTGAGTACCAAACCACACAGTACTGAACAAGTAAACCTCTAAACACAAGCTAAAGGGATGAAATACGAGCAATCCTACCACCCCAACCGAAACTTCGCAACTACAACATGCATAAAACTCAACCCAACCTAACAGCTCACAGTTTACATAGCACATAGCTCAATAACAATATTTTAAAAAATTACATATCGTCAACAACAAAACTTTAACAAATTGCATATCCTCAACAATAATACTTTAACAAACTACATATCCTCAACAACAAGCTCATTATTCATCAATCACCAATTCCACAAAAAGGCATTGTAATAACCCATTCCATCGGTTTGAGCACTAGAACTTTTTCTTTGATAAAATACTCCCCGATAGATTTTATATTAGTGTTTTGGACTATTCATAATTATAATTATGAAATTAGTGGGGTAGTTTTTATAATTTATTAAGTGGGTGCTTAAAGTGAATAACATTAAAATTAATGGTGAGTCATTTTGATTATTATATATTATATTTGTAATTGATCATACAATTAATAGGGTTTTTCACTTTCTTGTGCGGAATTAGAAAAGAAAAAAAGGGAATCGAGAAGAGTAGTTCCACCACATATCAAAAATAGTACGATAGGTAAATTATTTAAATGATTTCTCTGCATATTATTTACAAAAAGTGCATTAAATTGTGAATGGCAGTTATGATCATATTAATCTTATTTATAAGCCAACAAGGCTGGGACGATCGTACCAACAAATGATTGTACAGAAGGCAACATAAAGTGTACGATCAAGTTGCTTTCTATTTAACACGTGTAATTGTACTAACTTTTCCATCAAACCACGTGTCTCAAAAAAATCAACATGCCTCTCATCAAAACCCTTCATAGAGAAAAATTTATTGATCTCACTGTTTTCAAGCTTCAACTTTCAGTAGTCCATGGATTCTCTTTTGTTGAAGTTTTTTTACACTCTTTATCTCTTCAACTTTCAATTTAAGGTCTCTATATTCATGAATTTTGTATGTTAATTGTTAGATTTATTTAGAGATGTATGGATTTGATAATCAAATTTCATTGCCCAATAATAACAAAATTTGGCAAAGTAGAGAAATTGAGTTTGGTCTCGATGGATTTTAGTGGAGATTTCAAACATTGACTTACCTCTTGGAGGTTAATTCACCTATTTTTTTCGATACTGCATGTTATTAATATTCATTTTTTTCTTCAATTTGGAAGATTAAAAATTTTTCTAAGTAGGAAAAACCTACTTTATATATTATAATTTGTTTTTATTGTTTTTGTATTGATGTACCAAGTCTTGCTTAATTTAGTGTTTATATCTTTTAGGTATTAGCACATAATCGGAAACAATCTCTCTACCTCTCAAGGTAAGGTAAAATGAGTAAGTTATCATTGTAGACATTATTACATCCTTCATATTCTTTTATTGTTATTTATCATGATAGTTTTGTGAATAGTATTGTAATCTTATATTCTCTATAAAGTTGTCACCCTCTCCAATTCTTGACATTTTGCTTATATTCCTAATGTCACATGATTCCAGATAATATAAAAAGATGTACACCCCTTATAAACAATTTTCTTAGATAGAGATTCATCTGCATTGACTTTTAGGAATTATTAAGTCCACAATTATGAAATTAGTGTGATAGACGAGGCGATATATTCGATATAGTGCATAAGTATAGACATTCTGGCGTTCTAACTTTAACGACTACAATAAATTATTTTGATGAATGGGTTGCCTACACGTGAAATATCTCCGCTTTAGCCTAAGATTACTTTATATATATATATATATATATATATATATATATATATATATATATATATATATATATATTGAAAGAGTTGGTTTTGGTTCTTGTGGAATCAAACTAAATGGAAGATGAATTAATATGAATATTTGGTAGGAAGATAATTAGTACAAAATACAAGTCAAAGATTGTATCTTGGTAGGTGAAAGTTAGGCAAACCATAAAATGGTTTGCTATCTTAACCTTGACAATTTTGACACATAGTGATGTCATGGATGACATCAATAGGATGAATTTATTCCTATAAATAGGTAGCTCTTAATTCATTTTCAAATGATCTTTTCACTTGCCTACTCATCTTCTTAGGCATTGTGTTCTCTCTCTTGTAGTATTTCACTTATATTCTTTGTATAGTGAAATAAATATTGGTGCAGTTGTTCTTTGGTGGACGTAGGATCATTTTGATCCGAACCACGTTAAATATTGTTGTTCTTCCTTGTTCTTTAGTTTCACGTTTCCGCTAACAATTGGTATTAGAGCAAGGTTCTGTCTGAGTATGCTCTGTGGTTGCAGCATAGTCTGAACTTCCACATCAGAAAAGGATTACTTTGGTTTTCTGTAGTTCCAAATACATTGTAGTAGAAAAGGAAGAACAAGTAAAAAAAAATGAGTTCCATGAAGTTTGAAATTGATAGATTTAGTGGGCGCAACAACTTCAATATCTGGAAAATCCAGATGATAGCGTTACTGCGGAGGGAAGGTTCAATCCATGCTATTGACGGAAAGTACCCCGATAAAATATCGGATTCCGACAAGGAAAAGATTGAAGGAGATGCATTGAGTGCAATCCAACTGTCCCTTGCACCTAACGTACTTTGTGAAGTGAGTACAAGTACCGAAGAGACGGCCAAAGAGTTATGGGAAAAGCTGGAAGAGCTTTACCAGGACAAGTCAGTGACAACAAGGATGTTGTTACAACGGCGTCTTCATACATTTAAGATGGATTCAGGTACTTTGTTGCAAGACCATCTAGATGCGTTCAATAAACTTGTGATGAACTTACAAACTGCTGGAATTAAAAAGGACGAGGAGACACTTGCATGTTCTTTACTATTTTCATTGACTTCAAAATATCGTGACATTGAGAATTCAATGATGTATAGCAAACAACCTATTAAACTTGAGCAAGTGCGGCAAGCACTAAACTCTTGTGATGTGCGGATGCATTTTGAAGGAGACAAAAGTGACGAAGCTAGTGGACTCTTTGTAAGAGGTCGTACTAGCCAAAAGGGAAGGAGCAAATCGAAGTACAGATCAAAGTCTCGTGTGAACAAAAAGAATGCGGAGTGTTGGGGCTGTTACAAGAAGGGGCACTTTGAACGAGATTGCCCTATGTCGAAGTCCAAAGAAAAGGCGAGTGCATTCATTGTTGAGAAAGTACATGATAATGATGATGATTATGTGCTAACAACATCATGCAATAATGGAGTCTATGACAACAAATGGATCTTAGACTCTGGTTGTACTCTGCATATGACATTCCGAAAAGATTGGTTAAGCAGCTATGAAACAAGCAGAGGAACTGTATTAATGGGCAATAATGCAACTTGTAAAATAGTTGGCATTGGATCAGTTCATGTTCGCTGCCATGATGGAATCATGAGGACTATTACAGAAGTCCGCCATGTTCCTGATCTAAAGAAGAATTTGATCTCCCTGGGTACTTTAGATAAACAAGGCTATAAGTACATGAGTGAAGGAGGAACTATGAAAGTGACTAAAGGGTCTTTAGTCATGTTGAAGGCCAAGCTGGAGGATGGCCTCTACACACTTGCGGGAAGCACCATTATTGGCTCTGTAAATGCATCTACAGTGCAGTTATCTAATGATGACAAGGCAAAATTATGGCACATTAGACTAGGCCATATGAGCGCACGAGGATTGGAGATGTTGAGCAACCGAAACCTCTTGAATGGTGAGAAGATCAACACACTTGAATTTTGTGAGCACTGCGTCTTAGGGAATCAGAAAAAGGTCAGCTTCAGCACTGGCAAGCACAAGACGGGAGGGGTGCTAGACTACATCCATTCAGATTTATGGGGTCCCTCTAAGCTTCCATCAAAGGGAGGAAAGAGGTATCTTCTCACATTCATTGATGATTTTTCACGAAAGGTTTGGGTGCGTTTCCTGAAGACAAGAGGTGATGCTTTTGAAACATTTAAAGAGTGGAAGATTTTGGTTGAAAATCAAATGGAGAGGAAAATCAAGTATCTTCGCACGGACAATGGCTTGGAGTTTTGCAGTGAAGAGTTCAATGATTTTTGCAAGGTTCATGGGATCGCAAGGCATAAGACGGTCAGGCACACACCACAGCGGAATGGAGTTGCCGAGAGAATGAACAGAACTCTTCTTGAGAAGGCTCGTTGTATGATCTTACAAGCTAAGATGTGCAAAGTATTTTGGGCTGAAGCAGTTCACAGAGATAAATATTTTGAAGAAACTGTTGAGCAAGGAATTTGACATGAAGGATCTAGGAGTTGCAAAGAAAATCCTTGGAATGGAAATTTCAAGAGAAAATGGTGTTGTACATCTTTCTCAGAAGAGGTACATACGAAAAGTTCTTGAAAGATTCAATATGGATATGAGCAAGCCTGTAAGTACACCTTTAGCTTCTCATTTCAAGCTTTCAGAGTTACAAATGCCTCAATCTATGGATGAGGTGGAGCATATGTCAAAGGTTCCTTATGCGAGTGCAGTTGGTAGCATTATGTATGCTATGGTATGCACACATCCAGATATTGCCCAATCTGTAAGTGTAGTAAGCAAGTACATGGCAAATCCAGGAAAAAGGCATTGGGAAGTTGTCAAGTGGATATTGAGATATCTCAAAGGAGCTCCTGATGTTGGCCTAACCTTTCGGAAAAGTGAAGGTATTTCAATTCTCGGTTATGTTGATTCTGACTATGCAGGGGATCTTGATCGAAGGAGGTCCACAACTGGATACATCTTTACTCTCGTTGGCAGTGCCGTTAGTTGAAAATCGACTTTACAGTCGATTGTCGCTTTGTCTACAACAGAGGCAGAATATATGGCAGCAACGGAGGCAGTGAAAGAAGCTATCTGGTTGAAAGGTTTGGTGGCAGAATTGAGTTCAACTCAGCTTAAATCAATTCTAAAATGTGATAGTCAAAGTGCTATCCATTTGATTAAAAATCAAAGATTTCATGAGCGCACCAAACACATTGATGTCAAATTTCATTTTATTCGAGATGTCGTAGAAAGGGGAGCTATCAAGGTTGAGAAGGTTATCACAGACGATAACGCTGTAGACATGTTGACCAAAATAGTCCCGCTTGCCAAGTTTGCACACTGCAAGGACTTGGCGGGAGTATGCATCAATTGATGCAACTCTAAGAGAACAACTGCTAGGTGGAGCTGGTATGTTCAACAAAGGTTTGATTCTTGTTGTTTCTTACAATGGAATTGCCCAGTAAGCTTAGAAGTTTTGGCTGGAGTTGTTTATACGCATGCTTGGAACACAAACCAAGGTGGAGATTGAAAGAGTTGGTTCTGGTTCTTGTGGAATCAAACTAAATGGAAGATGAATTAATATGAATATTTGGTAGGAAGATAATTAGTACAAAATACAAGTCAAAGATTGTATCTTGGTAGGTGAAAGTTAGGCAAACCATAAAATGGTTTGCTATCTTAACCTTGACAATTTTGACACATAGTGATGTCATGGATGACATCAATTGGATGAATTTATTCCTATAAATAGGTAGCTCTTAATTCATTTTCAAATCATCCTTTCACTTGCCTTCTCATCTTCTTAGGCATTGTGTTCTCTCTATTGTAGTATTTCACTTATATTCTTTGTATACTGAAATAAATATTGGTGCAGTTGTTCTTTGGTGGACGTAGGATCATTTTGATCCGAACCACGTTAAATATTGTTGTTCTTCCTTGTTCTTTAGTTTCACGTTTCCGCTAACATATATATATATATATATATATATATATATATATATATATATATATATATATATATATATATATATATATATATATATATACACACGCACACACATACATACATACAAGCACACCTATTTGTTGAGTTGAAGCCAACTGTTTCTCATCAAAACAAGTGGATTTTCAAGAGATCTGCTTGTAGGATGTTATGATTGTTTTTCTTGGATAAGAGAAATTGTTCTTTGTTATTAGCGAGTCATGTTACAAAATATTTTATCTGAAAAGCAGCTCATTATAAAGAGCTAAACTAACTACAAAGATTTACAATAACTAAATTCTTTCTAGGTGAAAAGGATCATTCGCTAGAAAATAGAAGAGGTCTACAGACCGCATCTCATATTGGTCATACACCGCTTGCACAAGCTATCCACCAGACCAATGAGTGGGACGAACACAACACATTAAAATTGTACCAACAACATAAGAAGTGCAAAAATAAACAACACATTAAAATTGTACCAACAACATAAGAAGTGCAAAAATAATGTTTCTTTAATAGTATACTGATGCATACACATGTTCATTACAGATAAATATAGATGTCCTCATGTAAGCCCAACATATTAGATTTTTCACTTTATTTTTGCTTCCTTCTTCTTCCCCTTCTCTTCCTCTTCTCTTTGTTTTCTTCTTTCAATTGATATTTCTTATTCTCCTTTTGTTCTCTCTATTCTTGGTTCGTTTGTACATGAAATGTTTCACTTTTGTAGCTTCTTTCATTTAATTTTTTCATTAAAAAGTTGACATTTCAACCTAATTTTTTATAGGGTATTTATGCAAGGATGCAAAAATGATGTTTGAAGAATTCTCATTTTAGAGAAGATAGTGAGAGGTTTGAAACTCACAGATTAATAGTGGCAATTGAGTCAGGAACATCTACTTTCAGGGATGAAATTCTGACGGAGTCTCTAACATATTAACTTCACAATCTTTAGTTCTTTTTTTTATATATATATTTGCATCCTCTTTTATCTCTCTCTTTGTTTCTCTATTTGATTCAGTAAATTACCTGACTATGTCCAATGTCCAACCCCTTCCTTTTCATATTTGTTAGTTCACTTATTTTGATATTTTATTGGGAGAATGAGGCGAATATGGTAACATAAAAATTTCGATATTGTTTATTTGAACTGCTACTTTCTATCTCTCTCATGCTCTACATATTGTTACCAATCTCAAGTTTCGAGCATTTCACTTTTCGGTGTAGTTTTGTAATTCTCCTCTTTAGTGCGGGTTGTCTGTCATGTGTTTATTATATTTCAGACTTCATGTGAGTTTTTTCTTTCTTCAATTGTTTTTGTACCCATTTCTTATTAATGCATATAAGAAAGATAATTAAAGTACTTTTTGTATAGGGATGGAAGCAACTTCCTTGAATTTGAATTTCATTTATTGAAGATTATCTTGCAATTTCATGAGCCTTTGACTCTTTTTTTAACTGATTTTTTACATTCATATTTTTATTGACTCGTGCTTTTTTGGTCAATTTTATAGCAACCAGTGATATTCAGAAAATTTTTATCAAGTGTCAACAAAATTCTCAATGGTCAGTAATGCTTATATTCTGACAAATATTTTGGTTACCCAACTTACCTGTGTTCTAATTGGAGTTGGCAAAGAGTAGTAACCTTAAACATTTTAATCTATTACTACAAGCAACATACCGTTTATTCTTATTTTGATAATTTAACTAGAAAAAAAGAAACAAATGGATTTTTGTTAGAAGCAACGAGATTTACGAATTTCAGGATGAGGGAGATGTAAAGTGGATCATTAGATGTCATCTTCAAAATTCTGGAAGCTTTTCACTTCGGGGAAAGAACATGAAAGGGGTTTTATTGAAAGAAGTTTTCCTCCTATTATGTGTTTTATTTATGTGATAAATGTGCGCTATTGATTATACAAACTATTTGAAGTAAACTTCTATTGGAACAAATACAATTCATGCGTCTATTTCATAAGTGTGGCCTCTTTCTAGCAATTTCTTTTCATCTTCAAGAGCTTGCTTTGTCTCTCTCTATTATCTTGGAAGAGAAACTACAAGTTTCACCAAAAATAAAGTTTCAAATAAAAAATCTCCTAATTTTGCTTCAATACATGTATGCTCTTAACTCCTAGCCTGGTTATTAAAATTACTTTTGAAACTATAGTTTTCTCATATTATACATGTTCCATATTGAGTTCGGACTCTTCCTTTTTTTTTCTTATTTATTATTTTAACACATATGTTGTTATTCCTCCTTCGATGTGCCTGTATCTGGACTTTTAACCGAGTGATGAATCAATAGTTGTGATTTTCCCTGATTTATTGTAGTATGTATGTTATTTCTTTTACATGAAATCTGAATAAATGTTGTTAATGTTTCCTCCTGTTTCGTCTGTCTCTTCTTCTTTAGGATTTATATTTTCCTCATTTGGTTACCCAATTTGGGACATGAATATTCTATTGTTACTGGTGATTTGTTCGGATTTTGAAATTACTGAGATATGTAGATTAGAAACTATGTGAATCGGCATTGTTTTATTCTTGGATTTTGTTTTATGCTTCACTTCTTTTCTCGACCTGTTTGACGAATCACGCATCACTGAAAAATATGTTAGCCATGAACAGACATAGGCTTAAACAGACAAAAAAATAATCTGTTTTAAAAATACCATTGTATTGCATTAACCCCATCCATGATAAGTCTTAATAAGCTATATTAACAGAAATTATAGTCTAGATCAAATAGTAAGGCTTTTGTCCATTTTGGAGCAGAGGGGAGGTCTCGGATTGCTTTGATGTCATTTCTTGCAAGTTCTCATGGTTCTATACTTCTATATCAACTTTGTCAAGAAATCTTTAAATGAAACTTGAAATATCATGCTTTTCTTCATAAATCTAACCAATCAACTAATTTTGTCATTTCATTCAGTATTCCACAGATACTATACAAAATATCATACATGAAACCGGTCGAAAAACTGTGCCTAACAATTTATTTAAGAAATCCTGAAGAAGCTAAGGAAATTTAAGTAATATACAACAATAGGTGCTCTTTAGAGATGACCAAATGCATTATTGAAACTACTACTCCGACGAAAATTTCTCAAAATATTGAGTTTATACTGCATAACGTCATGTCCTCATTTTTGTTCCTCTATTAGATCACTCTTTTGTGTCGAGAACAGTGTTCACTAATTAATTTTTGATTGTTAGATTTGCTAGCAGTCATGTAGTAAAAGTTAGCTGCTAAGCTGTCATAATCGAAAGCTAACCCAACATTATTACTTGCTTATAAAAGTAATTTCACTTGTTATATATAAAAATGATAAATGTATTCTAACTTTTTTAATCTAGAATTCCAGGTGTGATTTTTATTGCTTCAATTTTGATCTTCTTTATTTTCTTATACAATTTAAATTATAGGTATGGTAGTATGTAATGGTATGATATTGTGCCAGAACTTTATGATATACAAAACTGACTATAGAAAGGATTTGTGCATGGCACTAATGGCATAATTGAGACTTCAATAAAAACAATTTTGCTACTATCATAATGCTTCTGAGTGAAAAATTATCGATAGTGAATGAAGAAACCTTATCCCTAGAACAAGAATCAGGTTCTTGTAATTTTGTCGTAACACAATAAAACAAAGATTTATCGTGGAAACCTTCCTAACTCAAGGAAGGGAAAAACCACACCGAAGTTTTATATTAATTCAAGATTTACAACTCAGTTAATCAATAAATCTAACTCTAAACTTCTACCCTTTTCGATTAACTATAATCGAAAACTCTCCACTCAACAAGAAGTCAAACTCGCTTCTTGTTTACAAAAGCTCTCAACTTTTCTTAACTCTAACCACCCAAGAAGTCAAACCCACTTCTTGTTTACAATTCTCTCAAGAATCAACTTCCAAGAAGTCAAACCCACTTCTTGTTAGAATTCTCTCAAGACTCAACTCCCAAGAAGTCAAACCCACTTCTTGTTAGAATTTTCTCAAGACTCAACTCCCAAGAAGTCAAACCCACTTCTTGTTACAAATCTAGGAATTATTACAACTCAATAATAAACCTAGAACAAATCAACAAAGACTAATAACCCTAGATTTTAATTGATCAAACTTCAATATCCAATAGTTCTGAGTAAAACAGGTTTCGTGAACCTGATCCTTATTTTGCTGTGATGAAGGTGAACCTGGTCTTTGCGTTTCTGTAACAAAGGCCTGCGTTTTTTCTCCAGAAAATACTGCTCTCAAGATGATATATTTCGTGAATATGCAATACCTATCGTTCTGGCTTTGCTGGAAAAATTCTCTCGATTTTTGTGATTGCAAAGACATTCTTTTCCTTCAACTTCTCGATCCTTTTATAGATTTGATTTGCCTTCAACTTCTACAAGGAAAGGAATTACAAATCCTTTTTCCTTCTTGAACTTGTCTATATTTACTTCTTTCCTTATTTGACTTGAATTGTAATTTCTTTGTTTCTTTCCTTCTTTGGCTTGGATTGCTACTTTTTTATTTCTTTCCTTCTTTGACTTAAATTGCTACTTTTTTATTTCTTTCCTTCTTTGGCTTGGATTACTACTTTTTTATTTCTTTCCTTCTTTGACTTGAATTGCTACTTTTTCTTCTTTGCCTCAATACTTTTTCTTCTTCGCCGCAATCTCTCATAATTGTACACATACGACACCATGCCTTCACTTTATCAATCATCAAAACTATTTTATTTGTTCTCCTACTTCCCAACATTTTCCCCCTTTTTGATGATGATAACCAATGATTTGTTACACATCAAAACTCTTTGTTAGTGATCAAAACTTCAATTCTTTGTCATCCATCAAAACTACAAACTTCATGTTTTCTCATTCCCCAACATATGCATATGTCTATCCACATTATATAATTTCCCCCTTTTGGCATCATTGAAAACCAATAACCAAAGAACTCGAATAACATTCAATGAGTGCAATATCATTTTTTAACTCATAGCCACTTGGGCAACACTTTCAAGTACACTTCTACTAACAAAATGGTTAGTTAATCTGAGGATATTAGTCATCTTATACTCATACACAATTAAGATCTTCAATGAGAAATGAAATAAACAAATATGTACCAGTTTATGCCCTTAATCAAAAACATATAATGTCATGAGTATGAGACAGACATAAGTACATCAAAGAGTCAAAAGAGTCTAAAATTTGAGGATAAGGATTGGGACAAAGATTACTTAAGTGAAGAAGAAAGGGATGTTTACTGCCATTGATAATTTTTTTCAGTATGCCCATTGTGCACCAGCTTCTTTATTCTGATCAGTTTTCTTAGAATGTGAAATTTCATCAAGAAAAACATGAGGTACATCATCACCTTCTTTTTTTTTTAACTCTAGTCCGTAACATTTTCATTCCTCCATGATTTATTTTTCTTTTTGATAGCCTTTTTCTTGACGACAACTTTGAAGGAGTACCAACTACTAGTAAGAGATTCATCACATTTTGGTGCACAAATAGATGTGTTTATCAATAATGAAAGCAAGCAACAATTTATTTCTGTGAGAGTTGTTCCCCCTGAGAGATAGACAGGTTATACACTTGGAACGGATGAAATATCAATTTGGAGTTTGTGAACCTGGTTCAGATGTGGGTGGTAAAGCAAGGTTCCCCCTAAATTAAAGTATGAGTGACTTCAATACTGAGATTTTTATCATTAGAGTAGTTTGAGATTGAACGATGCTTATTGTCAAAGAGGGTTCTTGGTGATCTTTAAGAAAGTTGAATTTTTTATGATCAACCAGGTTCATTATTGCTTATGTTTGACCCAAACTCAGGAAATTAATGCATTCAAAAAGGATGGTACATACATGAGTATTACAGAGAAACCAGGTTCCCTTTTTTTTTTTGTGTTTCTCCGTGATTTACTTAATGGTGCTAGCGAAGAGTAGAGATAACATCCGCAGACTTTCTAAACATTGTTTGGATGCGATTTGAGTGTGTACCTGTTACAGTACGAGGTTGAGTTAGCAGATATTCATTGTATCACTCAAGCATAAGATTATTCATTTACTAGCCAATTATTAAAGGAAATCATGATAATGCATCAACTTGTTTCGATAAGACCATGCTTTGACTGATTTTTCTCAAGTTCTTCATATTCAAGTCCTTCATGAGAATGTTGCATCATCATATTCTCCAAGATCAAACGAATCTCAAGCTGTCATAGAGAACCAACCCTTGTCAATTTTCAATACCTTCCAATGAATAACAAGGACCATGTTCACACAACGAAGTTCCCCTAAAGGTGTGCCATACTCTTACTGTCCCGATTGCTCTAATATTCCCCCAATCTCCAGAACCATAGATTAGTAGTAAATCATGTTGCAGTGCATCAATGATTGTTAGCTGTGAACCAGGTTCATATGCAGTGTTCCCTAAATTTGCATCATCAAAGATGTTTGATACCATGTCACTTTCTTCAACTTTTTTTTCTCATCCTTTTCAAGGAATAAACTGGCTCCTTGAAAATCAAAGAGCGAGAGGAAATTTTCTACCATTTTTAGCACATGTTAGGAGCATGCACTATTCATGTACCAAGTTGGCCTTTTCCCTCTCACCTTCACCTTAAACACTAGTCAAAGATTAGTCTTGGGAACCCAGATTAGCTTGGGCCCCTTTATGTGAGTAAAAGGATGAATAAGATTTCTTCTAGCCCATAAAGGCAAATAAAACCTTTTATTTGGAGCATTTTTATTTCGAACCAGGTTCTTAGCCGTATCAGTCTTTTCCCTTTTGGTGAACTTAACATTTTTCTGGAAAGCCTCAAATAAAGATTTACATTGATTCTTTAAATGACCTGAGTTTCCACAATGAGTGCATAAACTTTTAGACATGTGTATAGTGTGTGACACAAGATTATTCTATTTTTTAAAACCTATCCCACTTCGATTAGTGGTTTGCCTTTCTTGAATTTGAGTTAAAATTTCAGAGGAGCTGGTCCATCTAAGATTTCTTTCCAGATCCAGTTTGGTATGATCAAGATTTTCTTGTAGCAACCTATTCCTTTCTATTAAAGCTTGACATTCTATGGTTAACAATTTTATTTTTTCTTCTAGAGCTAATTGAAGTTCACTAGCAGAGTTTTTGCCCTTGTGACTTAACTCTGAGATTTTAATCTGTTCTTTTAATTTGTTTTGAAGAAAGTGATTGTGTTTCTCAAGATTGTCATTGACTTCTCTTAAAGATGCATAGTTTTCCATCACTTGTTCTCTTTCAGAATTAATAGACTGATATGCATCTATAAGAGTACTCAATAAAGACTCTAGTTCCTTTTTAGAATATGATTCAATATTTACTTTGATGTGATGAAAACTTACCTTGCTTTGTTTGTCATCTTCTTCATCATATTCAGAATCTGTTTCAGCAATGAGTGCAAGAAAATCAAATTTATTTGATTGTTCTATTACAAGTAGTGACTGATTTTCGAATTCTCCATCCTCAATTTCTTCTTCAGATAAGTCCCCCATAGCGGCAAAGGCTCTTCTCGTAGAAAGATCCGCTTCTTGATTGGTCATTCTTCTGTTTGTGGGAATGTACTTATCATTCTTGATTTCCTTTTCTTTTTTTGAACTATTCCTCTTTTTCCCTAGAGCATTTAATGGACAAAACTTGAAAAAGTGGTCCGGACTTCCACACTTGTGACATACTTGATCTATTGGATTTTCAGTGATTTTTTTAGAGTTCCTTCTGTGGTACACATGTCCCTTTTTTAACATTCTTGAGAACCTTTTGGTCATTAACGCAATGTTTTCGTCCTCAAAATTTTATGGTGTTGTGCCTGTAAGAACCAGGTTCTTCTCTTTTATTTTGCCTCCAATTCTCTTTTCTTGTTTTTTCTTGAGTTCATAGGTCATGAGATTTCCAATGAGTTCATCCATAGCTAACTTATCTAGATCATGGGATTCAGTAATGGCTTCTACTTTGCTTTCTCAAGATTCTGGAAGAACACTCAAAAGTTTTCTGACTGCATTCCTACTGGGAATTATTTCACCTAGTGAGTAGATTTCATTAATGATAGCAGTGAACCTGGTGTGCATCTCTTGGATTGTTTCATCTTCTCCCATTCGAAACAGTTTGTATTGTCTGTTCAAGTTATCAATTTTAGACTTCTTTACCTGAGTTGTTCCTTCATGAGCAGTTTGCAAAGTTTCCCATATTGCTTTTGCATCTTGACATGATGATATTCGATTGTATTCATCTGGACCTATTCCGCATATCAAGATCTTTGTTGCTTTAGCATTGTTCTGAATTGCAAGTTTATCTGCAACATTCCATTCTTTCCTATCTTTTGGTACTTGAGTGGTTCCATCAATTCCATTCTTCATGGGTATGGTTGGACCGTCCAATACGACTCCCCATAGGTGTGGATTTTCTCCTAGTAAATGATCCATCATACGATTCTTCCACCATCCATAATACTTTCCATTAAACAGTGGTAATCGAGTTTGTGAAGCTCCTTCCTGTGGTGTAGGTGTGCAGTCATTGATCCTTTTCAAGATGTTAGTCTTTTAATGAAAAGACCCGCTCTGATACCAATTGAAGAAACCTTATCCCTAGAACAAGAACCAGGTTCTTGTAATTTTGTCGTAACACAATAAAACAAAGATTTATCGTGGAAACCTTCCTAACTCAAGGATGGGAAAAACCACACCTAAGTTTTATATTAATTCAAGATTTACAACTCAGTTAATCAATGAATCTAACTCTAAACTTCTACCCTTTTCGATTAACTATAATCGAAAACTCTCCACTCAACAAGAAGTCAAACTCGCTTCTTATTTAGAAAAGCTCTCAACTTTTGTTAACTCTAACCACCCAAGAAGTCAAACCCACTTCTTGTTTACAATTCTCTCAAGACTCAACTCCCAAGAAGTCAAACCCACTTCTTGTTAGAATTCTCTCAAGACTCAACTCCCAAGAAGTCAAATCCACTTCTTGTTAGAATTCTCTCAAGACTCAACTCCCAAGAAGTCAAACCCACTTCTTGTTACAAATCTAAGAATTATTACAACTCAATAATAAACCTAGAACAAATCAACAAAGACTAATAACCCTAGACTTTAATTGATCAAACTTCAATATCCAATAGTTCTGAGTAAAACAGGTTTCGTGAACCTGATCCTTATTTTGCTGTGATGAAGGTGAACCTGGTCTTTGCGTTTCTGTAACAAAGGCCTGCATTTTTTCTTAAGAAAATACTGCTCTCAAGATGATATATTTCGTGAATATGCAATACCTATCGTTCTGGCTTTGCTGGAAAAATTCTCTCGATTTTTGTGATTGCAAAGACATTCTTTTCCTTCAACTTCTTGATCCTTTTATAGATTTGATTTGCTTTCAACTTCTACAAGGAAAGGAATTACAATTCCTTTTTCCTTCTTGAACATGTCTATATTTACTTCTTTCCTTATTTGACTTGAATTGTAATTTCTTTATTTCTTTCCTTCTTTGGCTTGTATTGCTACTTTTTTATTTCTTTCCTTCTTTGACTTGAATTGCTACTTTTTTATTTCTTTCCTTCTTTGGCTTGGATTACTACCTTTTTTATTTCTTTCCTTATTTGACTTTAATTGCTACTTTTTCTTCTTTGCCTCAATACTTTTTCTTCTTCGCCGCAATCTCTCATAATTGTACACATACGACACCATGCCTTCACTTTATCAATCATCAAAACTATTTTATTTGTTCTCCTACTTCCCAACAGTGAAGGATTTAAGTTTTCACTATATTAATCCTTATTCATTCACACATGTTTTCATGCGCTATGTGGTGAGGCTCCCACTACTTATGGGAGAAAACACAATTTCGTTTGAAAAAATAAATAAATGTTTAAGCATCCAAGTTTAGGCTTATATATGTTATCTCTATGGAAAGAGAGAAACGACTTCATAGTAGTGCACCAAGCTTAATGACCAGTTGATAAACTTCATAGTAGATTTCCTATATATATCGATTTTACTGTGGCCAATATGGCCAGCTTAATGATCATCTAATCTTACCTAATGACTCTAATTAACATTGTAATGTTGGATTGTGAATTCAAATCATGGAGTAGATTTATATAAGATGTCATCAAATTTAGGTTGAACTAAAGTTTGATGCATAATCTTATGAACATTCTTTGCACAAAAAATGATGTTCCTTACTACGATGCAATTGGAGCAAATGAGTTATTTCAGCTGCATGAGTTTGTGTTGTATCAACATCTTCAACTTGGTGCATATTTGAATAGTTATTTTATGACTTTTTTATAAAAGTCATTCCACACTCTTGCCTGAGCTTGAGCTTAAGATCCCAGGATTGGATTAGCCATTTTTTTGACATTGATGGTGGTATTTTATTTTCGCTAATGTAAAAATATCTATTACCTATGCTTACAGTTGTGTATCTTCAAGCATTTAAAAAATATAAAAAAATATTGAGCACGGGCCACGCCCTCTAGTTAGATTTATATATATACAAAAGGTAATTGGGAAATTCGTAAGTGAAAGCATAATGATTGATCAAGTTTCAGGTAGAATTGACTTGAATTGTTTATTATTATTATATTCTAAAGTGGTGCATTAAATAGGCATATGTGTAGTATAAGTGGTCATGTGCAGGTGCAGTAAGAAATTAGGAGAAACAGAATAATGATAGGTAGCACACATATTTACATATTAAAATTGGGGGTAAGATAAAACAAATTATATTATAAAGGCTAGGTTGCCAGTTGATGTAATAAATACGAAATGTGATGTGTGTGTGTAATTGGATAAAAAAATTAGAAGGATGATATGATAATTTTTGTATAAGAAACTGGTAGGGATAACTTTATTGTGGGTTTGTCAGGGTAATAGCAGTAACATTTGGGGATAATTATGTGATGGTCAAGAGTTGATATTAGTGGTTGTCATGTGTGTAGGAAATTGTGATTTGAGAAGAACTAATATTATCGTTATTAGATTATATTAGAAAATTTATATTTTGGATAAGAATGTTACTAAGTTATAGTGTGATGGTTAAAAGACATTGGAACAAGTGTTGGCAAACTTAATTATACTGAAGGGAAGGAAATTTGTTAAAAGCAGAAGGATTGTTATTTTTAAAATAATAATAAAAGTATAATTATTAAGCACAATCAGGGGTGGCTCAATATTGTTAAAAAAAAGACATGTGTCTTAAGACCAAAATCTAAGGGGCCTTATTTTAAATAATAGGTTATATGTTATATAACAAATATTGAAAACTAATAGTAGAAAAAGTAAACTTTTCATGAAAATGAAGGAATTATTAGAACAAATTTGACATATTATATTATCAATTGAAAACTAGAAGAAATAAATAATATAAATTTTATCAACAATTCATGTTTAAAACCCCGTTTGATTTTTGCCTTAGGCCACAAATATGTTTGAGCCGCTCCTGAGCACGATTAAAAGAATTGAGGAGTTGAGTGGCTTACAGGAACTCCTAATGAGATATTAGTTTTATTGATAAATAATTTGAAGAATTGAGAAAAATAGATTTGATTAAATTGTGGTCATATAGTAACTTTCCGTAAATGTGTTCTTTGGGCAGGTTATTAGTGCAAGACTAATTAATTTTCGTTCTAAATTTGGTTCTTCTAATTATCACATTATAAAACAAATTTGGATATGTTAAGATAGGTAATTAAATATTATATGCACTGAATTACTTAAATTTCATTAAAGTTGTGCTAATTCGAGGAATTAAGACATACCTTTAGGTTTGAACTTTAAGAAAATGATTATGGAATTAGTTGAATTGATGTGTATAGGATAGACTCAAAATAAATCGGAGTGTTTATGGGATCATTAACATACACCTTATTTATATATATATTTGATAGATTGGAAGGGTCCGGAGGCAATAAGGAAAGTAAATACATTGGAGAAATAGTTGCTTGACTTCGATTCTTCGGTGGAGGTAGGTTATGGTTTATATCTATTTGATAGATAAACTCTCAACAACGATTAATATGTATTGAGTGATATTGTGAAGTTTCCTATGTACTTGATTGTGTGGTTTTATGTCTTGGTCGTGTGGTTTCTGATTGGCCTAAAGTTCTGAGACTCTTCAATTTATAATCGTGAACCCTCTCTATTAAAATGATGCATTGGATAAAGAAGGCTTGATGAAATAAATTAATGAGATAATTGTATAGTAGTGTCACATTACGACACAATATTATTTGATAGGAGTGTCACATTCTAACACGGTATTATGAGATCGAAGTGTCACGTTCCGACACAGTATATGAGATCGGACTATCATGTTCCGGCACGATAACATTTAAGGAAATAAATCTTGAATTAACTTAATATACTCAATCTCAAAGACCCATTTTCCAAATGAAAATGGTGTGGAGGTATGAGTCCTCGTAGGTGTGCTTGATATTGTGATTGATTGTGTACCTAATATGGTGTTGTTGTCACTGGTTCGTGTTATTTGTTTCTTGCCACCTGCAAAGTATTATTATTTAATATATACATTGGTGTCTATTTTTTGTTGGCCGATGATACCTACTAAGTACGTCTTCTTTGTACTGACTCCTACTGCTATTTTCTTTGTTGTTCTTTTGTGAAGTGTAGTAAGTGTAACATCGACTTTGATTCGCCCTCGGCTCTAGCCAGTCTCTAGCACATCACAGTTCAGGGTGAGCTATTATTTCTAGCTTGTAATGGATTTTCTCATTTATGTCATGATGTCCTTAAATTTTGGACATGGATCATCTAATTTATTTATTTCAGTATTTTCAATATTCTTATATTTAGTATTTGGAGATTAGATATCTTTGATGTGATGACTTTCAAGTTTTGGGAAATGATACAAATATTTTTTAGAGTTGTCTTATAATTTTTATTTGTATATGTTGAGGTTTGGATTCATTTGTTCGCCGACCTAGGAGGTTAAGTGTGAGTGCCACTCACGACTGGTTTTGGGTCGTGACACAACATCATTAAAACACAATATCAAGTTTACTAATGATCAGTATGTGCAAAGCAATGAAATGCAATGTTAAGTATAATGATGCATGTCTGACCTAGTAATACACACTCGTTGTCTCTGAGTTCAGGACCCATGGGGGATACTACTATCCGTGCATTTGTTGCGGCGCACGACACGATCCTCGATTATAGTAACCATCGCGGCACGCGATACGGCCCTCAAAATACAGTATTCATCACAACATGTTACATTCCTCGAAATGGTACATCTTCTTAAAGTTCTCATTCTTTCTTAATCCACATAACACTTGTCACAACAATGTGTTAAAATAATGCAAATGACATGTTTACACAAATAAAGAGATATGACCATTTTCCTAACAGTGCACAATTCACAATAACATCAAATATGATTCGACAAGTCTTTTAAGCCATTCTCCCTTATCAACACATAACGCATAAGCAATTATTCACATTACCTTTAATTACCCTTTGTTTTCATCATTAGAATTAATCAATGTAGACAAGTGAAACCATCACTAAGTCTTATTACTCCCAAACATATATCACCAAGAAATGCACGCATTATATACAGTTAATAAGAGATTAAAAATCCACTTGCCTCAAATAGTTGAACAATGACTCAAGAAGTTGAGCCTTCCTTTTTGGTTGAGCTGTCAAACTTATGTAATTTATCCAAATATAATCAATATAAAGTTTCGAATCTAACAACACCCATATTACTATAGATTTAGTTTACACCCAAAAACTCACTCAATTGTATAATCAAGTTCTTAAGTCTTGATCCCAACTAATATGTCAATTCTCATATTTTCAAATTCAAGCCTAGAGTTAAGTTTCAACTTCTCCAATTTCATAAATCTAATAATATTTATGTAATACAATATAATCAATATTTGATTGCCTATATCTATATTTTAAAACTTCAACTATAAAGTAACAACTACAAGGTAAATTCCAAAATTTAAGTCAAGTTACACCACCTGTAACCTCCGCCAAGAAACAACAACCCAATTCCCATAATTTGTAGCCAATGATTAATACATGGTTAATTTATTATTAATTCCCAATAATTGGCCTTAATTTTCAAGTTCAAGTTTATGTTGACAGCCATTACTATAGGTATATAAAAAGATTAAATTTTCACCAAATATAATAATAATAATTAAAAAAAATAATTTAGTATACAATGACCTCTATGCATAATCACAAGTTCACATATTTATATAAATTATGCACGTTTTAACCTAAAAATCCTCTTAATTACATAAGAATTTAATAGAAAGGATGCAAATAATTTCGTTGACGCCTTGAGATGAAAATATCGATTTTTCTCCTTCTTTTCCTTTTTTCCTTTTGTTTTTCTTTTCTTCTCTTCTCTACGTATTTTTTTTGGTCAGGTTGTTCTTTTTTTTTTCAACCTCTCTTAAGCCGTCTCAGACTTTCAACCACTTAGGGCATTCTTCCCCTTTCTTTTTATTTTATTTTTATTTATTTTCTACTTTTTTTTTTCTTTTTCCATCATTATTAGCAACAAAATAATACTTTATTAAATCTGAAAATCATATCACTCATTCTTATAAGTTATATAAATTATTTATAAAATCTACTAAAAAAGTTAGTATAAAAATAATGGTTAGAATTCCTAAAACGACTGAGAGGGTCGTTACATCTGGTTTAGTTGATGATTATAGTGTTGAATTAAGTTTAAACTAAATTAATTAGACTTAAAAAATTGTAAAGTTCTTCAAATAAGTTAAAATATATATATCGGGGTTTAGTTAGTGAATATAGTGTTGGAATTAAGTAAAAACTAAACTAATTAGACTTAAAAAGTTATTCAATTATTCAAATAAGTTAAAATATATAATGTAGTTTAGTTTGTGAATATAATATTGAATTAAGTTAAAACTAAACTAATTAGACTTAAAAAGTTATTATGTTTTTTTCAAATAAGTTAAAATATATAATGTGATTTTATTGGTGAATATAGTGTTGAAATTAAGTAAGAAAGCTAAACTAATTAGATTTTAAATATTATCAAATTATTCAAATAAGATAAAATATATAATGTGGTTTTGTTGGTGGATACAATGTTGGAATTAAGATAAAAGTAAACTAATTAGACTTAAAAAAACTATTAAGTTCTTCAAATATATTAAAATATATAATGTGGTTTAGTTGGTGAATATAGTGTTGGAATTAAGTAAAAGCTAAATTAGTTAGACTTCAAAAGTTGTTAAGTTCTTCAAATAAGTTAAAATATATAATGTGGTTTGGCTGGTTATATAGGGTTGGAATTAAGTATAAACTAAACTAATTAGACTTAAAAAGTTAGTAAGTTCCTCAAATATATAAAAATTTATAATGTGGTTTAGCTGGTAAACATAGTATTCGAATTAAGTAAAAACTAAATTTGTAAGACTTAAAAAGTTGCAAAGTTCATCAAATAAGATAAAATATATAATGTGGTTTGGTCAGTTAATGTAATGTTGAAATTAAGTTAAAACTAAACTAATTAGACTTAAAAAGTTATTAAATTCTTCATATAAGTTAAAATATATAATGTGGTTTAGTTGGTGAATATAATATTGAATTAATTTAAAATTAAACTAATTAGACTTAAAAAGTTATTATGTTTTTTTAAATAAGTTAAAATATATAATGTGGTTTTATTGGTGAATATAGTGTTGAAATTAAGTAAGAAAGCTAAACTAATTAGATTTTAAATATTATCAAATTATTCAAATAAATTAAAATATATAATGTGGTTTTGTTGGTGAATACAATGTTGGAATTATGTTAAAAGTAAACTAATTAGACTTAAAAAACTATTAAGTTCTTCAAATATATTAAAATATATAATGTGGTTGAGTTGGTGAATATAGTGTTGGAATTAAATAAAAGCTAAATTAGTTAGACTTCAAAAGTTGTTAAGTTCTTCAAATAAGTTAAAATATATAATATTGTTTAGTTGGTGAATATAGTGTTAAAATTAAGTTAAAACTAAACTAATTAGACTTAAAAAGTTGTTAAGTTTTCAAATAAGTAAAAGTATATAATGTGGTTTAGTTGGTGAATATAGTGTTGGAATCAAGTTAAGACGAAACTAATTAGACTTAAAAAGTTGTTAAGTTCTTCAAATATATTAAAAGATATAATATTGATTAGTTTGTGAATATAGTGTTGTAATGAAGTAAAAACTAAACTAATTAGACTTAAAAAGTTATTAAATTCTTAAAATAAGTTCAAATATATAATGTGGTTTAGTTGGTGAATATAGTCTTGGAATTAAGTTAAAACTAAACTAAATAGACTTAAAAAGTTGTTAAGTTCTTCAAATATATTAAAATATATATTGTGATTTAGTGACTATAGTGTTGGAATTATTTTATAACTAACTAATTAGACTTAAAAAGTTGTTAAGTTTTTCAAATAAGTTAAAATATATAATGTGATTTAGTTGGTGATATAATGTTTGAATAAGTCAAAACTAAACTAATTAGACTTAAAAAGTTATTAAGTTTCTCAAATATATTAAAATTTATAATGTGGTTTAGCTGGTGAATTGTCACGACCCAAAAATGAGTGTGATGTGTAACGACCTGTTTAGTCGTTTTGAGCAGCAGATTTTATTTCTGGAAAAACTGTCTGAGTCGACTAAACACACGACGGACCGTCATGGGCACGACGGACCGTCGAGGGGGTCTCGTTCCAAAACACTTAGAATTCTGAAATTTAGGTACAGAAATCGACTCTCTGAACTTCGTGACGGAATGGCAGGACGGACCGTCGTGGGAACGACGGACCGTCACACATCTTCTACAGAATTTAAGTCTCTGAACTTTGTGACGGACCTGCAAGACGGACCGTCGTGGGCACGACGGACCGTCACAGACTCTTCAAGGAAATTGAGTCTCTGAACTTTGCGACGGACCTGCAGGACGGACCGTCACAGCCATGACGGACCGTCACAGGTTGCGTAATCCCAGGCTGCGTCGGATTTCTGTTTATGTTTTAAATGGGCGTTTTGGACTATTCCTGCTATAATTATAAATTTCGTGGGTTAATATTAATAACACAATTTCTTGGGGGTTAAAAGAGATAACCTTGAGTTAATTAGTGGCTTAATTCCTCATCATTTATACTTAATTATATGCTAATTAGGGTAAAAGAAAGAGAGTTTGAATAAGAAAAATAGAAAGAACAAAGAGAGAGAAAGAGAAACGATCGAGAGAGGAGAAACGAAGAGGAAAACACAAAGCTTTGGGAAATTGCTTGCTTGATCACGAATCTTCGGTGGAGGTAGGTTATGGTTTTGATACTATTCGTAGTAAACTCTTAATAGCGAATGATATGTATTGGTAGTATTGTAAACCCTTCTATATGCTTAATTGTATGCTTGCATGAATGTGATTATATAATTGTGATAAAATAAGCATGATGAAGCTATTGAATCCTTAATCTTGAAAGAAACCCTAATTTACTTTGTTAATGATGATGCCTTGGTATAAAAGAAGGCTTGATGAACTAAAGTAATGAGATTGATGATGCCTTGGTATAAGAGAAGGCTTGACGAATTGATAGAATGAGATTAGTGGATCGGAGTGTCACGTTCCGACACATAGTATTAAGGGATCGGGTGTCACAAACCGACACGTAGAATTAGGAGATCGGAGTGTCACGAACCGACACGTAGAATTAGGGGATCGGAGTGTCACGTTCCGACACATAGTATCAGGGGATCGGGTGTCACGAACCGACACGTAGAATTAGGGGATCGGAGTGTCACGTACCGACACGTAGAATTAGGGGATCGGAGTGTCACGTTCCGACACATAGTAGTAGGAGAGCGGAGTGTCACGTACCGACACAAGAGGAATAAAGATAATGAATCTTGAAAGATGTTAATATACTCAATCTAATGAACCTAATTCCCAAATGAGTATGGTATTGAGGCTTGAGTCCTCATGGATGAACTTGGTGGTACTTATTGATGATTATAGTACTTGTTGTTGCTACATGTTGAGTATTGTAGTTGATTTATGATATCAACTGATATATACTGTTTTCTATTTTGAGTTGGCCGATGATACCTACTCACTACTTGTGTTTTGTACTGACCCCTACTTGTATGTTTCTTTCTTTGTATTTGTGGAGTGCAGCAAACGCGCCGTCGTCTTCAACTCAACCGCAACTCTAGCTAGTCTTCATTACACCAGATTTCAGGGTTAGCTAATGCTTCTAGCTTGGACTGGATCATCCTCTTCATGTCTTGATGCCTTGAACTTCCGGCATGGACTAGCTTTTATTTATTTTAGCTTCCTAGATGTTCTTAGAGTTAGTAATTTGAGGATAGTTGTTCTTGTGATGATGACTTCCAGATTTTGGGGATAATAATAGTTGTTGAGTTTTTAGAAGTTATTTAATTGATTTTTATTAATGAGTTTAAGTCTTCCGCATTATATTCTGTTATTACATTGAAATGTTGGGTTTGGTATTGGTTGGTTCGCTCACATAGGAGGGTGAGTGTGGGTGCTAGTCGCGGCTCGGTTTTGGGTCGTGACAAACTTGGTATCAGAGCATTAGGTTCGTTGGTCTCATCACACAAGAACGAGTCTAGTAGAGTCTTAAGGAACGGTAGGGGGACGCCTTTACTTTTCTTTGAGAGGCTATAAGACTTTAGGAAAATTCCATTCTTTCTTTCTTTCTTTCGTGCTATTACTTGGATCCAATTGGTATCTAGGTGATACAAATTGGTATCTGACCATATTCAGTCTATTTCGCAGATGGTTAGAACTAGAGCAACGACTGCACCAACACCAACACCGGCAAGACAAGAAACGTCTGAGCCAGCCACTGGGGCTGTAGCTCGAAGAGGAGTAGTGGCGTGAGGCTGTGGAAGAGGTCGTGGGAGGACGTCCTCTAGAGGAAGAGGACAAGCACCTAGCCCATCTGGTACTAGGGCGGTGACTCCTCCACTAACTGAGGAGTGGTAGGAGAGGGTGAGGAAGGGGAGAATGAACAAGTACAGAATGAGGATTTGCCACCCCAACCTACCCCAGAGATGATCAATCAGGTTCTTGCTTATCTTAGCGGGTTATCTGATCAGGGCCAGACACCTCCAGTGTTTTCTGCACCAGCACCTCAGGTTCCGGAGGTACACCATGCAGCTACTGTGGCTCCCCGCATGGATGCCTCATTGGAAATAGGCACGTTTCCTCGTCTGACTACAGGGCCTATAATGACAAATGATCAACATGAACTTTTCAGTAAGTTCTTGAAATTGAAACCTCCAGTCTTCAAGGGTGCTGAATCTGAGGATGCCTACGATTTTCTGGTTGACTGTCATGAGCTACTACACAAGATGGGTATGGTAGAACGGTTTGGTGTTGAGTTTGTGACTTATCAGTTTCAAGGCAACACCAAAATATGGTGGCGGTCACATGTTGAGTGTCAACCAACAGAGGCACCACTATGACTTGGGCTTTATTCTCTAGCTTGTTTATGGAGAAGTATATCCCCCGGACTTTGAGGGATAGGAAAAGAGATGAGTTCTTGAGCCTAGAGCAAGGTAGGATGTCGGTTACTACATACGAGGCTAAGTTTCGTGCATTATCCAGGTATGCCACCCAACTTTGTTTCAGTCCACAAGAGCGGATTCGCCGTTTTGTGAAGGGGTTGAGGTCAAAATTGCGGATTTCAGCCTTACAGGTAGCGGCTACGGCAAAATCCTTTCAAGAAGTGGTAGACTTCGTGATAGAGGTGGAAGGAGTGAAGCCAGATGACTTCACCATGGCATCAACATCAAAAAGGTTTCGAAAGGGAGGTGAGTTTAATGGTTCTTACTCTAGAGGACAGGGTTCAGGAGGTTACTCAGTTCGACCAATTCAGTCTTCACTATAGACTGTAGTTGGGGGTCCACCTCAGACCGGTCAACACTTCTCTGAGAGACCTATGCTTGACTCCAGAGAGTGTTATGGATGTGGGGAGACTGGACATATTAGGAGGAATTGTCCAAAACAGAGTTATAGACCCCCAATAGCTAGAGGTAGAGGTGGTCATGGTAGAGGCCGTTATTCTGGAGGACGTGGTGGCCGAGGTAATGGTGGTCACCAAAACGGTCGGGGTGACGGGGAAACCGGAGCCACTACAGCACAACATGGTAGGGGCAACGGGCAGACAGGCGATAGGGCCCATTGTTACGCTTTCCCTAGGAGATTTTAAGCGGAGACATCTGATGCTGTTATCACAGGTAATCTTTTGGTTTGTGATTGCATGGCTTCTGTATTATTTGATCCTGGCTCCACATTTTCATATGTATCTTCCTCATTTGCTACTGGTCTTAATTTACCTTGTGAATTTCTTGACATACCTATTCGTGTGTCTACTCCGGTGGGTGAGTCTGTGATAGTTGAAAAAGTATATAGGTCTTGTTTGGTGACTTTTGTGGGGAGCAACACTTATGTAGACTTGGTTATCTTAGAAATGGTTGATTTTGATGTAATTCTGGGTATGACTTGGCTTTCTCCGAATTTTGCAATCTTGGATTGTAATGCTAAAACTGTGACGTTAGCCACGCCTGGGACAGATCCGTTAGTGTGGGAGGGTGACTACACTTCCACTCCGGTTCGTATCATTTCCTTTCTTCGTGGTAAGAGAATGGTTAGGAAGGGGTGTTTAGCTTTCTTGGCACATCTCAGGGATCACACTACCCAAGTACCTTCAATTGAGTCGGTTTCGGTAGTCCGTAAGTTTCTGGATGTGTTCCCTGCAGATCTTCCTGGTATGCCACCGGATAGAGATATTGATTTTTGCATTGATTTGGAACCGGGTACTCGCCCCATTTCTATACCCCCTTATAGAAGGGCTCCCGCGGAGTTAAGGGAATTAAAGGCCCAACTTCAAGAGTTTTTAGGTAAAGGCTTCATTAGACCAAGCGCTTCCCCTTGGGGTGCTCCGGTGTTATTTGTGAAGAAGAAGGATGGGAGTTTTCGGATGTGCATAGACTACCGACAGTTGAACAAGGTAACTATTAAGAACAAGTATCCCATTCCTCGCATCGATGACTTGTTTGATCAGTTACAAGGTGCTTGTGTCTTCTCTAAGATTGACTTGAGATCTGGTTATTATCAATTGAAAATACGGGCAACGGATGTGCCAAAGACTGCTTTTCGAACCAGGTATGGGCATTACGAATTTGTAGTAATGTCTTTTGGTCTTACGAATGCCCCTGCTGCTTTCATGAGCTTGATGAACGGGATTTTTAAGCCACATCTGGATCTCTTTGTGATCGTATTTATTGATGATATACTGATATACTCAAAGAGTAAGAAGGAACATGAGGAGCATTTGAGAATGGTATTAGAGTTGTTGAGGAAGAAAAAGCTTTATGCCAAATTCTCCAAGTGTGAGTTTTGGCTAGATTCAGTGTCCTTCTTGGGGCACGTGGTTTCTAAGGATGGAGTGATGGTGGATCCTTCTAAGATTGAGACAGTGAAGAACTGGGTAAGACCTACTAATGTGTCAGAAGTAAGGAGCTTTGTTGGTTTAGCTAGCTACTACCGCCGATTTGTCAAGGTATTCTCTTCTATTGCTTCCCAATTGACAAACTTGACTAAGCAAAATGTTCCATTTGTATGGTCGGATGAATGTGAGGAAAGCTTTCAGAAACTCAAGACCTTGCTCACTACTTCACCAATCCTTACCCTGCCAGTGGAAGGTAAGAATTTCATGGTCTATTGTGATGCATCCTATTCGGGTTTGAGCGCAGTGCTAATGCAAGAAAAGAATGTGATTGCTTATGCTTCGAGGCAATTAAAGGTGCATGGACGTAACTATCCGACCCATGATTTGGAGTTGGCCGCGGTGTTATTTGCACTAAAGCAATGGAGGCACTATCTGTATGGGGTTAAGTGTGAAGTCTATACGGATCATCGTAGCCTACAGTATGTCTTTACTCAGAAAGATTTGAATTTGAGACAGAGGAGATGGATGGAACTACTGAAGGACTACGATATCACTATTATGTATCATCCGGGAAAAGCTAATGTTGTGGCAGATGCTTTAAGTAGAAAGGCAGGAAACATGGGAAGTCTAGCTCACTTGCAAGTTTCTAGACGGCCGTTGGCTAGAGAAATCCAAAACTTGGCTAATGACCTTATGAGGCTAGAAGTAAATGAGAAGGGAGGATTTTTGGCTTGTGTGGAGGCGAGATCTTCTTTACTTGACAAGATTAAGGGAAAGCAGTTTGATGATGAGAAACTAAGCCGAATTCAAGATATGGTGTTGCGAGGAGAGGCTAAAGAAGCAATAATTGACGAGGAAGGTGTTTTGAGGATTAAGGGAAGGGTATGTGTGCCCCGTGTGGATGATTTGATCAACACTATTCTTACAGAGGCTCATAGTTCCGGATATTCTATACATCCTGGTGCAACCAAGATGTACCGTGACCTAAAGCAACACTTTTGGTGGAGTAGAATGAAGCGCGACATTGTTGATTTTGTTGCCAAATGTCCAAATTGTCAACAAGTAAAGTATGAACACCAGAGGCCCGGAGGAACACTTCAGAGAATGCCCATTCCTGAATGGAAGTGGGAGAGAATTGCAATGGATTTCGTGGTTGGTCTTCCAAAGACATTGGGAAAGTTTGATTCTATTTGGGTAATTGTGGACAGATTAACTAAGTCTGCTCACTTCATTCCGGTCAAGGTGACCTACAATGCAGAGAAGTTAGCCAAAATCTATATCTCAGAAATCGTTTGATTCCATGGAGTTCCACTCTCCATCATATCAGATAGAGGTACGCAGTTTACTTCTAAGTTTTGGAGAACATTGCATGCTGAATTAGGTACTAGGTTGGACCTTAGTACCGCATTTCACCCTCAGACCGATGGTCAGTCTGAGCGAACGATTCAAGTGTTGGAGGATATGCTTCGTGCATGTGTGATAGAATTTGGTGGTCATTGGGATAACTTCTTACCCTTAGCGGAGTTTTCATAAAATAATAGCTATCACTTAAGTATTGATATGGCTCCATTCGAAGCATTGTATGGGAGGAGATGTAGGTCTCCCATTGGTTGGTTTGATGTATTTGAGGTTAGACCTTGGGGTACTGATCTTTTGAGAGATTCATTGGAAAAAGTGATATCTATTCAAGAAAAGCTTTTAGCGGCGCAAAGTCGGCAAAAGGAATATGCAGATCGAAAGGTTAGAGACTTGGAGTTCATGGAAGGTGAACAAGTCTTGCTGAAGGTTTCACCCATGAAAGGGGTGATGCTGTTTGGTAAAAGGGGTAAGCTAAGTCCAAGGTATATTGGAACATTTGAAGTACTTAAGCGAGTAGGGGAGGTGGCTTATGAATTAGCCTTGCCTCCAGGGCTGTCAGGAGTGCATCCGGTATTTCACGTGTCTATGTTGAAAAGATACCATGGGAATGGAAACTACATCATTCGTTGGGATTCGGTTCTGCTTGATGAGAATTTGTCTTATGAGGAGGAACTTGTTGCCATTCTAGACAGGGAAACTCGCAAGTTGAGATCAACGGAAATTGCATCCATCAAAGTTCAATGGAAGAATCGACCAGTTGAACAGGCCACTTGGGAGAAGGAGGCTGATATGCAAGAAAGATACCCACACCTGTGTACAGATTCAGGTACTCCTTTTCGCCCTTGTTTTACTTCTTGTGATCATTCGAGGACGAACGATGGGTAAATTGGTATCTATTGTAAAGACCTGTTTAGTCTTTTTGAGCAGCAAATTTTATTTCTGGAAAAACTGTCTGAGTCGACGGAACCCACGACGGACCGTCATGGGCACGACGGACCATCGAGGGGGTCTCGTTTCAAAACACTTAGAATTCTGAAATTTAGGTACTGAAATCGACTCTGTGAACTTCGTGACGGAATGGCAGGATGGACCGTCGTGGGAACGATGGACCGTCACACATCTTCTACAGAAATTAAGTCTCTGAACTTTGTGATGGACCTGCAGGATGGACCGTCGTGGGCACGACGGACCGTCAAAGACTCTTCAAGGAAATTGAGTCTCTGAACTTTGCGACGGACCTGCGGATGGACCGTCACAGCCATGACGAACCGTCACAGGTTGCGTAATCCCAGGCTGGGTCGGATTTCTGTTTAAGTTTTAAATGGGCGTTTTGGACTATTCCTGCTATAATTATAAATATCCTAGGTTAATATTAATAACTCAATTTCTTGGGGGTTAAAAGAGATAACCTTGACTTAATTAATGGGTTAATTCCTCATCTTTTATACTTAATTATATGCTAATTAGGGTAAAAGAAAGAGGGTTTGAATAAGAAAAATAGAAAGAACAAAGAGAGGGAAAGAGAAACGATCGAGAGAGGAGAAACGAAGAGGAAAAGATAAAGCTTTGGGAAATTGCCTGCTTGATCACGAATCTTCGGTGGAGGTAGATTATGGTTTTGATACTATTTGTAGTAAACTCTTAATAGCGAATGATATGTATTGGTAGTATTGTAAACCCTTCTATATGCTTAATTGTATGCTTGCATGAATGTGATTATATAATTGTGATAAAATAAGCATGATGAAGCTATTGAATCCTAAATCTTGAAAGAAACCCTAATTTACCCTGTTAATGATGATGCCTTGGTATAAAAGAAGGCTTGATGAACTAAAGTAATGAGATTGATGATGCCTTGGTATAAGAGAAGGCTTGACGAATTGATAGAATGAGATTAGTGGATCGGAGTGTCACGTTCCGACACATAGTATTAAGGGATCGGGTGTCACGAACCGACACGTAGAATTAGGGTATCAGAGTGTCTTGAACTGACACGTAGAATTAGGGAATCGGAGTGTCACGTTCCGACACATAGTATTAGGGTATCGGGTGTCACGAACCGACACGTAGAATTAGGGGATCGGAGTGTCACGTACCGACACGTAGAATTAGGGGATCGGAGTGTCACGTTCCGACACATAGTATTAGGGGAGCGGAGTGTCACGTACCGACACAAGAGGAATAAAGATAATGAATCTTGAAAGATGTTAATATACTCAATCTAATGAACCTAATTCCCAAATGAGTATGGTATTGAGGCTTGAGTCCTCATGGATGAACTTGGTGGTACTTATTGATGATTATAGTACTTGTTGTTGCTACATGTTGAGTATTGTAGTTGATTTATGATATTAACTGATATATATTGTTTTCTATTTTGAGTTGGCCGATGATACGTACTCAGTACTTGTGTTTTGTACTGATCCCTACTTGTATGTTTCTTTCTTTGTATTGGTGGAGTGCAGCAAACGCGCCGTCGTCTTCAACTTAACCGCAACTCTAGCCAGTCTTCATTACACCGGATTTCAGGGTGAGCTAATGCTTCTAGCTTGGACTGGATCATCCTTTTCATGTCTTGATGCCTTGAACTTCCGGCATGGACTAGCTTTTATTTATTTTAGCTTCCAAGATGTTCTTAGAGTTAGTAATTTGAGGATGGATGTTCTTGTGATGATGACTTCCAGATTTTGGGGATAATAATAGTTGTTTAGTTTTTAGAAGTTATTTAATTGATTTTCATTAATGAGTTTAAGTCTTCCGCATTATATTCTGTTAGAATTGAAACAAAATAGAAGGCCAAAATGATGTTGTCTTTCAAGTAAAAACAAAGTCATAAACTGGAGTAGGGAAGTTCGCTGAGATGACAAGCAGCTACCTCACAATCCTCCACAAGATGCCTCGAAACGAAGAGAATGGAAGGTATCACAAAAATCCGGGCTCGTAACCTACAAAAAATTGTAGAAGCAAGTGGTGAGTACCAAACCACGCGGTACCCAACAAGAAAACCTCTAAACACAAGTTAAGTGAACAAAATACGAGTACTCCTTACATTCTATCTAAACCTCCACGCTACAACCTAACAGTTTACAGTTTACCAAACACACAACTCAATAACCACACTCTATCAGTTTACACATTCCCAATAACAATTTAATATTCAACAGTCACAAGCTTCACAGAGAAACAATCACAAGATCAGCAAAGCACGTGTTCAAGTTCATCAATAATAAAATGTGCAATGCCATGAGATGCAATGTCAAATATAGTAATGCATGTCTTTCTTAAAGATACACACCCGCTGTCTCTCATTCCGGGACCCATGGGGGACAAATCCGTCCATGCATGTGTCGCGGCGCACAACACAACCCTCGATAATAGTAACTGTCGCTGCCCCGATACGACTCTCGAAATATAATATCCATCGCGGCATATGATACGACCCTCGTAATGGTACATCCTCTTATTACCTAAATCTTATCACAACCATGTTTCAAATGCAGTTTGAATTACATATTAAAATAAAAATTAGGAGATAGTCATTTTGATAACAAAGCAAAATTTGCAACAAGGAATACAACGCCAAAAAATAAGCAACAAGTCTCCAAATCATTCTCAACATCACACAAGGAAATACACTAATTTCGTACGCTTGGCAAGAGTTTAGAAATCCACTTGCTGTCAGGACCCAAAAATAGGTGTGATGGCACTCGTCTTATCCCACTAAGACAAGTCAGCCTAAAACCCAATATCTAACAAAGTGTGGAAGTAAATGACAATCCAACAACAATTCCTATTATGAAATCAAGTCATATTAATCCAATCCCCAAAATCAGGTTGTCACGTGCACAAGCCTCTAATGTAAATATTAGACTTGAAATAAAATAGAAGTCTAAAATGAAGTTGTCTTTCAAATAAACAAAGTCATAAACTGGAGTATGAAAGTTCACTGAGATGACAAGCAGCTACCTCACAATCCTCCACAAGATGCCTCGGAAACGAAGAGAATGGAAGGTATCACAAAAATCCGGGCACGTAACCTACAAAAAATTGTAGAAGCAAGGGGTGAGTACCAAACCACGCGGTACCCAACAAAAAACCTCTAAACACAAGTTAAGTGAAAAAAATACGGGTACTCCTTATGCCCTATCTAAACCTCCACGCTACAGCCTAACAGTTTACCAAACACACAACTCAATAACGACACTCTATCAGTTTACACATTCTCAATAACAACTCAATATTCAATAGTCACAAGCTTCACAGAGAAACAATCACAAGATCAGCAAAACACATGTTCAAGTTCATCAATAATAAAATGTGCAATGCCATGAGATGCAATGTCAAATATTGTGATGCATGTCTTTCTTAATGATACACATCCGCTGTCTCTCAGTCCGGGACCCATGGGGGACATATCTGTCTATGCATCTGTCGCGGCGCACGACACGACCTCGATAAAAGTAACCATCGCGACGCGCGATACGTCCCTCGAAATATAATACCATCGCGGCGCGCGATACGACCCTCGAAATAGTACATCCTCTTATCACTTAACTCTTATCACAATCATGTCTCAGATACAATGCAATTGACATGCTCAAATGAGAAATGAGGAGATAAACATTTTGATAACAAAGCACAATTTATAGCAAGGAATACAACACCAACAAATAAGCAACAAGACTCCAAGTCATTCTCAATACCACACAACAAAATACACGAATTTCAAATGCTTAACAAGGGTTTAGAAATCCATTTGCCTTAGCCAATCGAATAATTACGCTTGGACTTGAGCCTTCCTGTAACGACCTGTTTAGTCGTTTTGAGCAGCAGATTTTAATTCTGGAAAAACTGGCTAAGACGACGGACACCACGATGGACCGTCGTGGGCACGACGGACCGTCGAGGGTGTCTCGTTCCAAAACACTTAGGCATTCTGAAATCTGAGTACTGAAATCGACTCTTTTGAAACTTTGTGACGGACCTGCAGGTCGGACCGTCACAGGTACGACGAACCGTCGTGAGCCCCCGTTTCAAAACACTTCAACTCTTGAGAATTTGGTACAGGGAACGAGTCTCTGAACGTCGTGACGGAAGTGCAGGACGGACCGTCACAGGCGTGACGGACCGTCACAGGCGTGACGGACCGTCACAGACCCTTTGGTGGAAATTGGGTCTCTGAACCTTGCGACGACCTGCAGGACGGACCATCGCAGGCACGACGGGCCGTCACAGGTTGCGTAATCCCAGTCTGGGTCGGATTTCTTTACACGTTTTAAGGGACGTTTTGGACTATTACTTCTTTAATTATAAAGTTTGAGGGTTAATATTAATAAATCTAATTACTTGGGGGTTAAAAGAGGTAACCTTAAGTTATTTAGTGGGTCATTATTGTCATCTTTTATACTTAATTATATACTAATTAGGGTAAAAGAAAGAGGGTTTGAATAAGAAAACTAGAAAGAACAAAGAGAAAGAGAGGGAATCGAACGAAAGAAGAGAAGAATCAAAGCTTGGGAAATTGCTTGTTGATCACTAATCTTCGGTGGAGGTAGGTTATGGTTTTTACGATATTCGTAGTGAACTCTTAAAAGTGAATGATATGTATTGATAGTATTGTAAACCCTGCTATGTGCTTAATTGTATGCTTGCATGATTGTGATTATGAAATTGTGATAAAATAAGCATGAAGAAGCTATTGAATCCCAAATCTTGAGAAACCCTAATTCACTTGTTAATGATGATGCCTTGGAGTAAAAGAAGGCTTGATAAATTATATAATGAGATTGATGATGCCTTAGTATAAAAAGGCTTGATAAATTATATAACGAGATTGATGATGCCTTAGTATAAAAGAAGGCTTGATGAATAGGGGATCGGTGCCACTTTCCGGTACCAGGATAGAAATAGAGGATCGGGTGCCACGTTCCGGTACCAGGATAGAATGAGGATCATAGTGTCACGTTCCGACACCAGGATAGTATATTGATCGGGTGCCACGTTCCGGTACAAGGATAGATAGGGATCGGAGTGTCACGTTCCGACACCAGGATAGTATATGGATCGGGTGCCACGTTCCGGAACCAAGATAGAATGAGGATCGGAGTGTCACGTTCCGACACCAGGATAGTATATGGATCGGGTTCCACGTTCCGGTACCAAGATAGAATGAGGATTGGAGTGCCACGTTCCGGCACCAAGGTAGAATATGGACCGGAGTGTCACGTACCGACACAAAAGGAAGAAAGATAATGAATCTTGAAAGATGATAAATATACTCAATCTAATGAACCCAATTCCCAAATGAGTATGGTATTGAGGCTTGAGTCCTCATGTGTGAACTTGACGGTAATTGTTAATGATATAGTACTTGTTGTTGCTACATGTTAAGCATCATAGTTGATTTTTATAATATTACTTGATATATATTATCTTCTATTTTGAGTTGGCCGGATGATATCACTCAGTACCCGTGCTTTGTACTGACCCCCCTACTTTTATGTTTTCTTTCTTTGTTATTTGTGGAGTGCAGCAAACGTGCCGTCGTCTTCAACGCAACAGTAATTCTAGCCAGTCTTCGTCACACGGATCTTCAGGGTGAGCTAATGCTTCTATCTTGGACTGGATCTTCTTCTCAAGTCTTGATGCCTTGAACTCTTCGGATGGACTAGCTTTTTACTTGTTTTTGTTTCTTAGATACTCTTAGTTTAAGTAATTTGAGGATAGATGTTTCTTGTGTGATGACTTCCAGATTTGGGGAATAATGATGTTGAATTTTAATAGTTTATCGAATTGGTTTTATTTAATGAGTTTAAGTCTTCCGCATTATTTTCTGTTGATATACATTGAAATGTTAAAGGTTAGATTGGTTGGTTCGCTCACATAGGAGGGTAAATGTGGGTGCCAGTCGCGGCTCAGTTTTGGGTCGTGACAAACTTGGTATCAGAGCATTAGGTTCGTTGGTCTCATCACACAAGAACGAGTCTAGTAGAGTCTTAAGGAACGGTAGGGGGACGCCTTTACTTTTCTTTGAGAAGCTATAAGACTTTAGGAAAATTCCATTCCTTCTTTCTTTCTTTCTTTCGTGCTATTACTTGAATCAAATTGGTATCTAGGTGATACAAATTGGTATCTGACCATCTTCACTCTTTTCGCAGATGGTTAGAACTAGAGCAACGACTGCACCAACACCAACACCAGCAAGGCAAGATACAACTGAGCCAGCCACTGGGGCTGTGGCTCGAGGGAGAACAACGGCAAGAGGCCGTGGTAGAGGTCGTTGGAGGACGTCCTCTAGAGGAATAGGACGAGCACCTAGTCCATCTGATGCTAGGGCGGTGACTCCCCACCCGACTGAGAAGTAGTAAGGGGAGGATGGGGAGAATGAACAATTGCAGAAGAAGGAAATGCCACCCAACCTACCAACAGAGATGATCAATCAGGTTCTGGCTTATCTTTAGCGGGTTATCTGATCAGGGCCAGACACCCCCAGTGTTTTCTGCACCAGCACCTCAAGTTCCAGAGATACGACATGCCACTGTTGGGGCTCCCCTCATGGATGCCTCATTGGAAATAGTCACATTTCCTCGTCTGACTACTAGGCCTATAATGACAAATGATCAGCATGAACTTTTCAGTAAGTTCTTGAAGTAGAAACCTCCAGTCTTTAAGGGTGCTGAATCTGAGGATGCTTACGATTTTCTGGTTGACTGTCATGAGCTACTACACAAGATGGGTATAGTAGAACGGTTCGGTGTTGAGTTCGTGAGTTACCCGTTTTAAGGGAACGCCAAAATGTGGTGGCGGTCACATGTTGAGTGTCAACCAACAGAGGCACCACCTATGACTTGGGCCTCATTCTCTAGCTTGTTTATGGAGAAGTATATCCCCCGGACCTTGAGGGATAGGAAAAGGGATGAGTTCTTGAGCCTAGAGCAAGGTAGGATGTCGTTTAATGCATATGAGGCTATGTTTCGTGCATTATCCAGGTATGCCACTCAACTTTGTTTCAGTCCACAAGAGCAGATTCACCGGTTTGTGAAGGGGTTGAGGTCAGAATTACAGATTTCGGCCTTACAGGTAGCGGCTACGGTAAAATCCCTCCAAGAAGTGATAGACTTCGTGATAGAGGTGGAAGGAGTGAAGCCCGATGACTTCACCACGACATCGACATCAAAAAGGTTTCAAAAGTGAGGTGAGTTTAATGGTTCTTATTCTAGAGGACAGAGTTCCGGAGGTTACTCAGTCCGACCAATTCAGTCTTCACTACAGACTGTAGTTGGGGGTCCACCTCAGACCGGTCAACACTTCTCTGAGAGACCTATGCATGAACCCAGAGAGTGCTATGGATGTGGGGAGATTGGACATATTAAGAGATATTGTCCAAAACAGAGTTATAGACCCCCAATAGCTAGAGGTAGAGGTGGTCATGGTAGAGGCCGTTATTCTGGAGGACACGGTGGTCGAGGTAATGGTGGTCACGAAAACGGCTGAGGTGATGGGCAAACTGGAGCCCCTACATCACAACATGGTAAGGGCAACGGGCAGACAAACGAAAGGGCCCATTGTTATGCTTTCCCTGGGAGATCGGAGGAGGAGATATCTGATGCTATTATCACAGGTAATCTTCTGGTTTGTGATTGCATGGCTTCTGTATTGTTTGATCCTGGATCCACATTTTCTTATGTATCTTCCTCATTTGCTCATGGTCTAAATTTACATTGTGAATTACTTGATATGCCTATTCGTGTTTCTACTCCGGTGGGTGAGTCTGTGGTAGTTGAAAAGGTATATAGGTCTTTTTTGGTGAACTTTGTGGGCAGCAACACTTATGTAGATTTGGTTATCTTAGAAATGGTTGATTTTGATGTAATTCTGGGTATGACTTGGCTTTCTCCGCAATTTGCGATCTTGGATTGTAATGCTAAAACAGTGATGTTAGCCAAGCCTGGGACAGATCCGTTAGTGTGGGAGGGTGACTACACTTCCAATCCGGTTCGTATCGTCTCTTTTCTTCGTGCTAAGAGAATGGTTAGCAAAGGGTGCTTATCTTTCTTGGCCCATCTCAAGGATGTCACTACCCAAGTTCCCTCGATTGAGTCAGTTTCGGTAGTCCGTGAGTTTTTGGATGTGTTCCCTGCAGATCTTCCTGGTATGCCACCGGATAGGGATATTGACTTCTGCATCGATCTTGAACCGGGTACTCGCCCCATTTCTATACCCCCTTATAGAATGGCTCCCGCTGAATTAAGAGAATTAAAGGCTCAACTTCAAGAGTTGTTGAGCAAAGGCTTCATTAGACCAAGTGCATCTCCTTGGGGTGCTCCGGTTTTGTTTGTGAAGAAGAAGGATAGGAGTTTTCGAATGTGCATAAACTACCGGTAGTTGATCAAGGTAACTATTAAGCACAAGTATCCTCTTCCTCGCATTGATGACTTGTTCGATCAACTACAAGGTGCTTGTGTCTTCTCTAAGATTGACTTGAGATCCGGTTATCATCAATTGAAAATACGGGCAATGGATGTGCCAAAGACTGCTTTTAAAACCAGGTATGGGCATTATGAATTTGTAGTGATGTCTTTTGGTCTTACGAATGCCCCTGCTGCGTTCATGAGTTTGATGAATGGGATTTTTAAGCCATATTTGGATCTCTTTGTGATCGTATTTATTGATGATATACTGATATACTCTAAAAGTAAGAAGGAACATGAGGAGCATTTGAGAATTGTATTGGAAATGTTGAGGGAGAAAAAGCTTTATGCCAAGTCTCTAGTGTGAGTTTTGGCTAGATCAGTGTCCTTCTTGGGGCACGTGGTTTCTAAGGATGGAGTGATGGTGGATCCTTCTAAGATTGAGACAGTGAAAAATTGGGTAAGACCTACTAATGTTTCAGAAATAAGGAGCTTTGTTGGGTTAGCTAGCTACTACCACCGATTTGTCAAGGGATTCTCTTCTATTGCTTCCCAATTGACGAACTTGACTAAGCAGAATATTCCATTTGTATGGTTGGATGAGTGCGAAGAAAGCATTCAGAAACTCAAGACTTTGTTGACTACCACACCTATCCTTACCTTCCAGTAGAGGGTAAGAAGTTCATTGTTTATTGTGATGCATCCTATTCTAGGTTGGGTGCAGTGCTAATGCAATAGAAGAGTATAATTGCTTATTCTTCGAGGCAATTAAAGGTGCATGAACGTAACTATCCAACTCATGACTTGGAATTGGCCGCGGTAGTGTTTGCATTAAGGCAATGGAGACACTATTTATATGGGGTTAAGTGTGAGGTCTATACGGATCATCGTAGCCTACAGTATGTCTTTACTCAGAAAGATTTGAACTTGAGACAGAGGAGATGGATGGAACTACTGAAGGACTATGACATCACTATTTTGTATCATCCGGGGAAGGCGAATGTTGTAGCGGATGCTTTAAGTAGAAAGGCGGGAAGCATGGGAAGTCTAGCTCACTTGCAAGCTTCTAGACGCCCATTGGCTAGAGAAGTTCAGATTCTGGCTAACGACCTTATGAGATTAGAGGTAAATGAGAAGGGAGGATTTTTAGCTTGTGTGGAGGCAAGATCTTCCTTCCTTGACAAGATCAAGGGAAGGCAGTTTAATGATGAGAAATTGATCCGGATCCGAGATAAAGTGTCGCAAATAGAGGCTAAGGAAGCAATAATTGATGACGAAGGCGTTTTGAGGATTAAGGGAAGAGTATGTGTGCCTCGTGTTGATGACTCGATCCCCACTATTCTTACAGAGGCTCATAGTTCCGTATATTCGATACATCCTGGTGCAACCAAGATGTACCGTGACCTAAAACAACACTTTTGGTGGAGTAGAATGAAGCGTGACATTGTGGATTTTGTTGCCAAATGTCCAAATTGTCAGCAAATAAAGTATAAACACCAGAGGCCCGGAGGAACACTTCAGAGGATGCCCATTCCTGAATGGAAGTAGGAAAGAATTGCAATGGACTTTGTGGTTGGTCTTCCAAAGACATTGGGTAAATTTGATTCTATTTGGGTGATTGTTGATAAGTTAACTAAGTCTGCTCACTTCATTCCGGTCAAGGTGACCTACAATGCAGAGAAGTTAGCCAAAATCTACATCTCAAAAATCGTTCGACTGCATGGAGTTCCACTCTCCATTATATCAGATAGAGGTACGCAGTTCACTTCTAAGTTTTGGAGAACATTGCATGCGGAATTAGGTACTAGGTTGGACCTTAGTACTGCGTTTCACCCTCAGACTGATGGTCAGTCTGAGCGAATGATTCAAGTGTTGGAGGATATGCTTCGTGCATGTGTGATAGAATTTGGTGGTCATTAGGATAACTTCTTACCCTTAGCGGAGTTTTCATACAACAATAGCTATCACTCCAGTATAGACATGGCTCCATTTGAAGCGTTGTATGGGAGGAGATGTAGGTCTCCCATTGGGTGGTTTGATGCATTTGAGGTTAGACCTTGGGGTACTGACCTTTTGAGAGATTCATTAGAGAAAGTGTAATCTATTCAAGAGAAGCTTCTAGCGGCGCAAAGTAGGCAAAAGGAATATGCAGATCGAAAGTTTAGAGACTTGGAGTTTATGGAGGGTGAGCAAGTCTTGCTAAATGTTTCGCCCATGAAAGGGGTGATGCGGTTTGGTAAAAGAGGTAAGCTTAGTCCAAGGTATATTGGACCATTTGAAGTACTTAAGCAAGTAGGGGAGGTGGCTTATGAGTTAGCCTTGCCTCCAGGGTTGTCCGTAGTGCATCCGATATTCCATGTGTCTATGTTGAAAAGATACCATGGGGATGAAAACTACATTATCCGTTGGGACTCAGTTTTGCTTGATGAGAATTTGACTTATGAGGAGGAACCGGTTGCTATTTTAGATAGAGAGGTTCGCAAGCTGAGGTCGAGAGAGATTGCATCCATCAAAGTTCAATGGAAGAATCGACCGGTTGAAGAGGCCACTTGGGAGAAGGAGACAGATATGCAAGAAAAATACCCACATCTGTTTACAGATTCAGGTACTCCTTCTCGCCCTTGTTTTTCTTCTTTTGATCGTTCGAGGATGAACGATGGGTAAATTGGTATCTATTGTAACGACCTGTTTAGTCGTTTTGAGCAGCAGATTTTAATTCAGGAAAAACTGGCTGAGACGACGGACACCACGACGGACCGTCGAGGGTGTCTCGTTCCAAAACACTTAGGCATTCTGAAATCTGAGTACTGAAATCGACTCTCTGAACTTTGTGTCGGACCTGCAGGACGGACCGTCACAGGTACGACGAACCGTCGTGAGCCCCCGTTTCAAAACACTTCAACTCTTGAGAATTTAGTACAGGGAACGAGTCTCTGAACGTCGTGACGGAAGTGCAAGACGGACCGTCACAGGCGTGACGGACCGTCACAGGCGTGACGGACCGTCACAGGCGTGACGGACCGTCACAGACCCTTTGGTGGAAATTGGGTCTCTGAACCTTGCGACGACCTGCAGGACGGACCGTCGTAGGCACTAGAAAGAGGGTTTGAATAAGAAAACTAGAAAGAACAAAGAGAAAGAGAGGGAATTGAACGAAAGAAGAGAAGAATCAAAGCTTAGGAAATTGCTTGTTGATCACTAATCTTCGGTGGAGGTAGGTTATGGTTTTTACGATATTCGTAGTGAACTCTTAATAGTGAATGATATGTATTGATAGTATTGTAAACCCTGCTATGTGCTTAATTGTATGCTTGCATGATTGTGATTATGAAATTGTGATAAAATAAGCATGAAGAAGCTATTGAATCCCAAATCTTGAGAAACCCTAATTCACTTGTTAATGATGATGCCTTGGAGTAAAAGAAGGCTTGATAAATTATATAATGAGATTGATGATGCCTTAGTATAAAAGAAGGCTTGATGAATTAGGGGATCGGGTGCCACGTTCCGGTACCAGGGTAGAAATAGAGGTTCGGGTACCACGTTCCGGTACCAGGATAGAATAAGGATCGGAGTGTCACGTTCCGACACCAGGATAGTATATGGATCGGGTGCCATGTTCCGGTACCAGGATAGTTAGAGGATCGGAGTGTCACGTTCCGACACCAGGATAGTATATGGATCGGGTGCCACATTCCGGTACCAGGATAGAATGAGGATCGGAGTGTCACGTTCCGACACCAGGATAGTATGTGGATCGGGTGCCACGTTCCGGTACCAGGATAGAATGAGGATCGGAGTGCCACGTTCCGGCACCAGGGTAGAATATGGATCAGAGTGTCACGTACCGACACAAGAGGAAGAAAGATAATGAATCTTGAAAGATGATAAATATACTCAATCTAATGAATCCAATTCCCAAATGAGTATGGTATTGAGGCTTGAGTCCTCATGTGTGAACTTGACGGTAATTGTTAATGATATAGTACTTGTTGTTGCTACATGTTAAGCATCATAGTTGATTTTATAATATTACTTGATATATATTATCTTCTATTTTGAGTTGGCCGATGATATCTACTCAGTATTCGTGCTTTGTACTGACCCCCCTACTTTTATGTTTTCTTTCTTTGTTATTTGTGGAGTGCAGCAAACGTGCCGTCGTCTTCAACTCAACAGTAATTCTAGCCAGTCTTCGTCACACCGGATCTTCAGGGTGAGCTAATGCTTCTAGCTTGGACTGGATCTTCTTCTTCAAGTCTTGATGCCTTGAACTTCCGGCATGGACTAGCTTTTTACTTGTTTTTGTTTCTTAGATACTCTTAGTTTAGTAATTTGAGGATAGATGTTCTTGTGGTGATGACTTCCAGATTTTGGGGAATAATAGATGTTGAATTTTAATAGTTATCGAATTGGTTTTATTTAATGAGTTTAAGTCTTCCGCATTATTTTCTGTTGATATACATTGAAATGTTAAAGGTGAGATTGGTTGGTTCGCTCACATAGGAGGGTAAATGTGGGTGCCAGTCGCGGCTCGGTTTTGGGTCGTGACACTTCCCTTTCCATTGAGCTTCTGAACTAATGGAATCTATTCAAGTATATATTCACAATAAGGTTTTAGAACTAACAACACTCACACTTTTATGTGTTTAACCTTGACCTAAAAATACACCCCAAATTTATAATCAAATTTGTAATTCTCGATGTCAATTAACATTTCAACTATCATAATTCGATTGGTATTTATATAATATGATAGATCTAATATTTAATTACTTACCTCAATATTCCAAAACTTAACCCATCATGTGATAAGAATAAGAAATTAAATTAAATTATCTACTAACCACACATAATATAGCAATCATTACCTATATATATATTTGCATTAAATTTAGTTTCAAATTTTTTTTCCAGAAGCCAGGTTGAACAATTTTTTTTTAATTTTCTTTTATTTTTCTTTATTCAGCAACACACACTAAATTATCTATAATCAAACAAACCAATTAATCACAATTGACCATTGAATACCCACTAACTAACTAATGCCAATATTATCACAATTCATGATTTCTTATTTAGTTTTTAAGGCTCAAATTTGCAATCATCATACACATATATAATATTATAACAATTACCTTTATAATATTGTTATATGCATATAATGTGTGCAGCAATTAAGAAATACATAGAGGCAAAAGAAACTTACATGCGGCAGTTCGTAATCCGCAGGTGCAGAAACCCTTCGCCCCTCTTTTTTTTTTCTTTTCTTTATTTCTTTTTGTGAATTATTTATGTACCACAAGTGGTGAATTTTTACTTCTTTTTTTATTATTAAATATAGGCTAAAGGGTATAAGGTCTTAAATTTTTTTTTATCACTTTAGCCCATTAACTATTAATTTAATCATTTATCTACAATTATTCATCCATTAATTAACTCAAGTAAGCAAATATTCAAAATTTCCAAAAATGACCTTCTGGGTCATTACATTATCCACCACTAAAAATGATGTTCGTCCTCGAACATAAAGTAAAAGAAAGTACCTGAAGCTTCAAAAAGTTGAGGATATCTGGCACGCATGTCATACTCAGTATCCCAAGTTGCCTCTCCCACTGATCGGTGTTTCCATTGCACCTTCACTGAAGCAATCTCCTTAGTCCTAAGCTTTCGAACCTGCCAATCCAAAATAGCTATAGGCTCCTCCTCAAATGTCAAGTATGGACCCAACTCCGCAGAATCAAGTGAAAGCACATGAGATTCATCCGGAATATACTTCCGAAGCAAAGAAACATGAAAAACGGGATGAACTGCCGACAAACTAGGTGGCAAGGCCAACTTATTGGCCACCTCTCCCACTCGGCTCAAAATCTCAAAAGGTCCAATGAACCTAGGGCTAAGCTTTCCCTTCTTTTCAAACCTCATCACACCCTTCATGGGTGATACTCGGAGCCAAACATGATCACCCTCCATAAACACTAAGGCTCTAATTCTCCGGTCTGCATAACTCTTCTGTCGACTCTGAGCTATAAATAATCTATACTGAATATACGGACTTGCTCCATAGCATCTCTAAGCAAGTCTGTATCCAAATAGTCCATCTTCACCGAATCAAACTAACCAATCGGAGACCTACACCGTCTTCCATACAACGCCTCAAATGGGGCCATCTGGATACTAGAGTGATAACAATTATTATAGGAAAACTCCACTAAGGATAAATGTTGATCCCATCTAGCACCAAAATTGATCACACACGCTCGAAGCAAAACTTCCAATACCTGAATGGTTCGCTCAGATTGACCATCTGTCTAGGGTGAAATGTCGTACTCATATCTAACTGAGTACCTAGACCATGTTGTAATGCCTTCCAAAAATGCGAAGTAAATAGTGAACCCCGATCTGATATGATAGAAATCGGAACTCCATGTAGTCGCACAATCTGACTGATATATAGCTCAGCTAACTTTTCTGCCGTATAATTCACCCGAACCGGAATGAAGTGGGCAGACTTGGTCACCCTATCAACAATAACCCAAATGGAGTCATAACCACTCGTTGTGGTAGGTAAACCCACAACAAAGTCCATAGTAATCCGCTCCTACTTCCAAGTAGGAATAGGCATCCTCTGAGATACACCCCCGGGCCGCTGGTGCTCACATTTTACCTGCTGGCTGATGGGGAACCTCCTCATTCACCCTCTTCTCTTCCAACCTTCTAGCGGCCATCCTTCTAGTATTCATCTTCAAGAAAACACAAGGAACCTTATAAGAAGGATAATCGTAACATTTACTCTACTACATGACATAGGGTAGAAAGGAAGGGAAACTCTATCGTCCTATAACGTCTCGCCCATAAATGTGTCGTGACTCATCCCGATGGTAAAGACTCTACTAGACGTGACTTGATGAGACTTCTTGATTCCTAATACTACTTTCACCACCCTATACTCTAATACCAAGCTTTGTCAAAACCCAAAACCACACCCTAGAAGTTAGGGCACAATCTTGGATTGTGGAACGGCGTCATCAAACTCTCAGAGTTCTTAGACAAGACCTTTTATATCATTCATTGCATATACATAGTGAAAGTAGTGTGGAATTAAAACTTTACACAAAACATAATACTGTCTTCGAAATCTCATTCATATAAAAGTAATAGGAAATACTAAGTCTCAATGACATCATTTTAAGACACAAGCAAACTTGGGACACGACCCATACTTCAAAATACGAATATAGAAATACTTAGTCTGTTAAAATACTTTGAATGAAAACATAAAAGACATATATATTCCCTCGAGTCAAGTAAGGACATACTTCAACTTCTCTCGAACGATCTTCTAAGTCCAAGTCCTCACTTCTCAAAGCTCTTCACCTACCAAGAACTATATATATAGATAAAAACATGGAATTAGTACAAGTGCATGTACTAAGTATGGCTTATGCATATAAATCATGAAAATGGACATTATTGGAAATATGCATCATTTCATTTAAAATCATATTATAATCATAATAACATCATAAATCAATTTATAAACACATAAGATAATTCTAGCATGTAATTTCCTCACATAAAGTCATCCTAAGATTCACTTAAGTCACACAAAGAAAGACCGCCCATACACTCTCTCTAGATGTGCCTAAACTACTCTTAAGATTACTTTTAATGATTCACATAAAAACATCAAGGTAAGATTCTTCTACCAAAGGTGAACTCTAAGTCTCACTTGAGTGAGTTGTGAAGCGACCGCCCATACAATCCCTTACACACACACTTAAGAGATTCAATAGACTCCCTAAGATTAGATCATGCTCACATAAATCACCAACACACAGATGATATGACATTCTCTTACCAAAGACTATCAAACGACCTACTTAAGTAAATCAAGAACATAACGTCCATAGTGAACTCTTCAAGATTTCGTAAATAGTCCTTAAGACTACCTAAGGCTTAGATCATGACCGCAAAAACAACCAACTTCCCTAACTAGAGTCATACTCAATACTTCCAAAGATAATAAATGAAGATATCATCTCTTATGCCCTCTTCACACTTTAGCTAAGAAATCCTTAAGTCACATTAGATTAGGTACTCAATTATTTACATACTCCTTAACATAAGTCATTAGTTCCTTAGTTCATTAAGACTTATACATCACATAAAGTACACTCAAATAATGGTCTTGAATAGACCTAGGAACTCCATATAACACCTTCAAAGTCTATTGTGCAATGTCTAGATATCCCATACCACCATCGAAACTCCATAAACTCCTCAAATGCTAATAGGTATTCCATATGATAAGAATAGGCAATAACCGACATAGACCATCATGCAAGACATGAAATCTGGAGTTCTATCCTACTCCGATGAGGTTGTTCTACTTGCCAATGGTAGAACTTGGAAACATCCTATGTCGGCACATTGTTAAGGAATATGAAGGTCTTCTTTGTATTCTTGTGTCATACTTAACTAGAACTACTTTCCCTTACCATACTCACTCAGTGCTAGCCTTCGTTCTCATAGAGTAATTCATACATTAGGTTCACATCAAAGAATTCCATAACTAGTTCATAACCCAATCACATTTACTCTACAAAAGAAGGTTTATATAAAAGGGTTCCATAACTACTTTCCATGTGATATCCCTTTATATAATTAATTACAATACCCAAAATACCCTTAATAAACCTTCCATGACTTAATTTAGAAGTGGGGTGAATTTACCAATTTACCCCTTGACTTGACAGCAGCCTACGCAGGAAGGCAGTTGCGTGCGATGCCTGCCCTTGACGGGCCGTCACAGCCACGACGTGGCGTCACAGTCCTCCGTTGTTGGCTGCACTAGCTGTTCAAGCTTCATATCTTCACCCTTGTCTAAGAACTCATTACGGGTCCCTTTGAAGGGGCGTCACTGACACGACGGGCCGTTGACTGCTCTGTCGGTTAGGTCTGCCTGGGACAGCCTGCACGCTAATTTTGGGTCCTTCCTCAAGGACCCTTAGATAGTCCTTGGGGATAATTTCCCGGACGTTCCAACCCAAATACAATCGTCTATAAGTTTAAATCCTCTCAAATTTATTTCATCCAAAACGAACACGTAAAACTCAATGAAACTCGCCTAGACGTACAAGGTCGACTCAAGGCCTATCTTTCGAACACCTTGGACGTTGTTGGTTGTTTGACCTCCAAACATAACGAAACTTGAAATACTGCCTATAAATACTATATTAAGTCAATTAAGAACCTTAACACACCATGAAACACACATAAACACATAGAACCACATTTTAGACATTTAGGTGACTTAGTCGTTGAACGTCTTGGTCGTCCTTTGACGTTTGACTTCCAACTCCTCTAATATTTTCGCTACAGCATATATACTATATTTTAGACATATTTATGACCTTATAAATTCAATATCAACATGTTAGGCTCTAGTTAACCTAGGTCAATTTATAGGTCTTACATAAGCAAGGCTGTAATTATCGCAGAATTTTAAGTTCCCAAAATCAGAATAAAACATATTATAGTAATTAGGCAATGATGTATTGACATGCGAATCTTGGTATATTATTTTAGTTTTGTTACACTGAATGTGTTGCACAATGATATACTCAACATTAATAGGAATCGCATCCATGATGGGAAAAATTAAAAGCTCCGAATAAAGAGAAAAATTGGTATAACCGAAATAAAAATGATGGACACCCAAGTTTTGTATTTTTAGCTTGGAATTTTGAGGAATCAATCCACTAGTTGTTCTCAATCCATTTAGGCATATGACTAACATAAAAGTATCTCACAAACCACTCTTGGCCCTCTTTCGTTGCACTTCTCATGTGAATATCATTATTAACATCATTAATACCATATTAATTGTGATACTCATGAAGTCAAAACAAACTTGGTTGCCCTTGACCGTGACTACCAAGTCACTAGAGAAATTACCTTCGGCGATATTGGCATACAAATCTTGATCCACCATGTGTTTAAACATGTTAAGTTTATAACAAAATACATCTATGCACTGGCCTCGAATCTCCCATAGAAGTATGATATGTTCCCATGGAGGTGTTTTAAAAGAACACTACTCTCATTTATGATATTCTTTGTCGAGGTGGACATCCAATCGCTGGAATTTAGCGAACATTAAACGCTCATGACTAAAGATTTCCTCTCCCATGATATTTTCTTCAATGTTTTCCTCCATTTGGTTAACGACGTCGTTGTCCATGCTTTTGCAGAAAGTATACCTATACAATATACAAACATTTAAAATTAATGCAAAGGAAGGTAAATAAATGTATTATAAAGAAATTAGGCCAATGAAATGAGTTAAAAAAGAATCGAGTGAATGGAGGCGAAGTTACTATTTTTGGTAGTTTTCAATAGCAAGCACACGACTCATTGCGATCACGGGATAAGACGATGTGATCATGAGCCTCACCTTTTCAAGTCATTGTTATTGCACGATTAGACATCACAATCATGGAATTTAAAAATGTAATACGCAGTGATCGTTGGATGAGATACCGTGATCACGGGATGAGACCATGATCCAATAGAAAACTTCAGTCCAGAAAATATTTTTCACTTCGGCATTGCATCAATCAAGTTGTAACCTGTTCTTGTGCCATTTTCAACCAATTTCAAGCCTCAAATTCATCCTTATTCAATTAACACCCATTACAAGACATTAAACTACAATACTTGTCTACACAATAAAGTTTTCAACACAAATCATGATTAAAATAAAAACTAAGGGCAAGCATCTACCCTTTTATAAATAACTGACCAATTTCAAGAAAAGATCAAGAAAGGGGGAAGAAGACATACCTTAAGTTACAAAAAATGCTTGAAGGGAATTCTTTTCCAAAATTGATTAGAGTAATTGTTTTGATGGGGGAGAAGTTTTTGGAAGTTTATGGGACATTAACATGGATTAAAAAAACTACTATCTTTTGAAATTCACGTGAATCATTATGGTCAGGACCCCTCTTCTCACAATCACAACAAGAAGTTATTTTACCTTCCATGAATGTGACACCTGTTACTTGTGATAGAGGCTAGATGCTCTCGAAATTGTCATGAAAAACATGGTGTTAGACTTGCTAAATGTACTTTCAATTTAGGTGATGGCACAACAAAAAAGACGATCCACACAATATTTAGGCGCATATGAGCATCAAAAAAATTGTCAACTCTTCTTTTTGAAGGTTATTCACCCCAAATTTCAATTTTAGTCAGTTTTATACATTTAAACATGTTCTAAACACCACCACCAACTTTGAAATTATGAGGGTTAATTAAAAAAATATCAAACCTAAACTACAATTAAAAATGGAGACATCGAACTAATTAAGATATCGATGGGTTGCCTCCCATAAAGCACAAAATTTTACATCGCGACACGACACAAGGTATAGCACCCTTTGTGCTTTCCAGTTTGAGGAAATGAACCTCCTGCCCAACGTTGCATCATACTTCCATTTCACATCCTTTGGTTAGGGTTTAGACAGTCACTAGGCCACTTGAGAATTGTTTTTCATTATTGTTGGCCCTCAACCAACTGACACTATTGATTCCATATGAACTAAAGTTGCCATATATAATATTTTGGTTCTTTTATGCAACTTTAGTATAATCACATTTTTTCCATCTTGTTGGACTCTTATTGTTTTGGATATGTTGCAAAGGACTAAGGTATTCTCAATGTAAACCACCGTGCTTTTGTTGTCTCCACATTAGCTTCCAAAGTAGAGATCTCAAAATCGAGTGGTACCATCTCATAGCACCTAGCTAGGTGCAAGGCATGATACTCTTCTTCGCTCCTTTTAACTATTGGAAAGGAGTAATATCTACCTCATATCTTTTTTCTAATATGGTCCTAAGAGTTGCGAGTTCAAACATGAAATTGACTGCCCATTGTCACCGAGTGAAGTGGATTTTGAGAAGTTTTCCTTTTCTTAGGAGAATCAGAGTAGTTCCTTTTCCCCCAATTGAGCTTTTCTGCTACGACCTTAAGCTAAAAATTGTCTTATCACATTCGATTCACGACATGGACATGGATCGGTATAGGCAAACCACTCTCAAACATATGGTCACAAAAAACAATAAAGACATCTACTCACAATTTAGAGAGAAAAATGTAAACTACAAATCTTAAATCAATTCAATACGTCTAATTTCTCATCGACAATGGCGCCCGTTTTCTATAATACTAAATTACCCTAAAAATTGTAAGAGTGAGTTGTTGTTATCAATAAAAATACCCAACTAAGAGTTCGGGAAAAATCTCGCAAGGAGCAATTTACCAGCAATCGAAATGTTAAAGGGTAAATAGATATTGGTTTGAATCTGAACATGTAATCTACAAGACTATCAAATAGAAAGCGAGTTTGTTAAGAAAATAAAGGATTTAGGAAAAGACAATATTAAACAAGGATAGATTAGGAAATTTGGAACTCAATCCTCATTCAACAATCCATTGACATCTCAAATCACTTTAAGTTTGACTAGATAATTATCAATCAACACTTATCTCCTTTATGTCTCAAAGTGTTTTATCATGAAATATCCATCGGGTTCAATTGACTTCAACAACAAGAAATCGAATACATTAATCTGAATCCATATTTCTAGCGTTCAAAAAAGTAAATCCAAATTATCTCCTTGTCTCAAATTTAGGAATCAAAGTCAAACATGACGATTAATCTAATGCTCCACTTCTGGAATTCTTATTCGAGCAATCCACATAAACCGGAGGCTAGATTCAAGCATGCACTCTCAAATCATAGATTAAATTATGAAAATAAAATTAAACACTAATCATGAAAGCACACAATCACAAAAACAAGCATTAGAGTGAGCAATAAAAATCCAAACAAGTTGTCTATTTTTAGCATAAAACCCCAATCTCAATTAGACAATTTCACCCATAGTTGTAGAAATTTAAAAAAATGAAATAAAGAAAGAATTAAGAGATTTTAGTAGTAAGAACACGATTGTCAAATCCAAATATGATTTGTGAGGCAACTTGGAAGTCTCAGTCCTAACTGAAATCAACAAGTACTTTTCTAATCTAAGCTAAGAATATGGAATTGTCTCTCTCTAGGATTATTGCGTACAATATGGATAGATGAAAAATGATGGTTGGCAAGTGTGCAAAGGGGTTTTGGGATCAATTTGGTGAATTCGCAATCTGCCTGGGTGATAGGTATTTACCCTTTGTAATCATGACAACTAACTCATGCTATCGCGGGGAGTAGTGTATCTTGGACATGGGATCACGACATCTGAATACAGAATCGCAAGATTTGAATTTCATGGGCAACGCAATCACGACATGTACTTCATACGGTCGTGATAACTAAACTTCTCTCAGTTCCACTTTCTTCTAATTGGCTTCTTCTTGATTCAATTCCACTTAATTTTTTCATCCATATTCTTAATCAACTCTCCATTTCATTTACCTATAAATATTAAGCAACCCACATTAAAAGCTTCAATTCTAAACTAAATCAAGTGAAAGTAACTATGAAAGATCCTTAAATGAGTGGAAATCCACAACTCATCACTCACTCCCTTGTTTTCTACACTTATTTAGATTATGTGTCCCATTCATTTTGATCCTCCTCTTGCATTAGTGTTCAAGACTTGATTTTGAGGAGTTTGTGAGGTACCACCTCGCGGAAGGTGTTACTTACTATTGACTATGTCTTTATTCTAGGAATGTAGACATTCAGACTTGTTCATTTATAAAAAATTGTATATTTACCTAGTGGCTTGTATACGTGACATCATGTTATGTTATGTTATTGTTTTCGAAACTTTTATGTTATGTTTAGTCCTTATGTCCTTTCTTACTTCCGTATTTTCCCTTGTCAATGATTGTTTGCGTTGACTTGTCTTAGTTGGATAAGGCAGATGTCATCACACCCAATTTTTGAATCTTGCTAGTTAGATCTTTTATCTCTTCATGTCGTTGCTTTTTTAAATTGTAAAACTTGATGATTGTTTTTTTCTAAAGCAATGAAGAGACTATCTGTTGGGAAGGGATTCAATTTAGTTGCATTAATTGAAAAATTATATTTTATAAATAGGCTTATTTTTTCTAATATTTATACTTTATTTGTCTCCCACACCAGAATAATTTTATCTTCAACTATTTTTTGAGTTTCTTTACTAAATATCTTGAAGGTATTACTCTTAAAAGGAATAGTTAAACAATTTAGAGGAGACATATAAACACGTACGACAGATGTAACGACCTGTTTAGTCGTTTTGAGTAGCAGATTTTATTTCTGGAAAAACAGGTTGATACGACGGACCCCACGACGGACCGTCATGGGCACGACGGACCGTCGAGGGGGTCTCGTTCCATAACACTTAGAAATTAGAAAATTGGGTGCTGAAATCGACTCTCTGAACTTTGTGACGGACTTGCAGGACGGACCGTCACAGACACGACGGACCATTGTGAGGTTTCGTTCCAAAACACTTCAACTCTTGAGAATTTGGTACTGGGAACAATTCTCTGAACGTCGTGACGGAAGTGCAGGACGGACCGTCACAGGCGTGACGGACCGTCAAAGACTCTTTGGTGGAAATTTAGTCTCTGAACTTTGCGACGACCTGCAGGACGGACCGTCGCAGGCACGACGGGCCGTCACAGGCTGCGTAATCCCAGTCTGGGTCGGATTTCTTTTAATGTTTAAAGGGACGTTTTGGACTATTCCTACTATAATTATGAAATTCGTGGGTTATTATTAATAAGTCTAATTACTTAGGGGTTAAAAGATGTAACCTTGAGTAAATTAGTGGGTCATTATTGTCATCTTTTAAACTTAATTATATACAAATTAGGGTAAAAGAAAGAGGGTTTGGAATAAGAAAAATAGAAAGAACAAGAAGAGAGAGAGAGGATTGATCGATCGAGAGATAGAAACGAGAAGAAGGACAAAGCTTTGGGGAAATTGCTTGCTTGATCAATTCTTCGGTGGAGGTAGGTTATGGTTTTTAAGCTATTTGTAGTAAACTCTTAATAGCGAATGATATGTATTGGTAGTATTGTAAACCCTTCTATATGCTTAATTGTATGCATGCATGATTGTGATTATGAAATTGTGATAAAATAAGCATGATGAAGCTATTGAATCCTAAATCTTGAAAGAAACCCTAATCTACTATGTTAATGATGATGCCTTGGTATAAAGAAGGCTTGATGAACTAAAGTAATGGTGTTAATGATGATGCCTTGGTATAAGAGAAGGCTTGATGAATTGATAGAATGAGATTAGTGGATCGGAGTGTCACGTTCCGACACATAGTATTAAGGGATCGGGTGTCACGAACCGACACTTAAATTTAGGGGATCGGAGTGTCACGTTCCGACACATAGTATTAAGGGATCGGGTGTCACGAACCGACACGTAGATTTAGGGGATCGGAGTGTCACGTACCGACACATAGTATTAGGGGATCGGGTGTCACGAATCGACACGTAGAATTAGGGGATCGGAGTGTCACGTTCCGACACATAGAAGTAAGGGATCAGAGTGTCACGTACCGACACATAGTAGTAGTGGATCGGAGTGTCACGTACCGACACAAGAGGAAGAAAGATAATGAATCTTGAAAGATGATGATAATATACTCAATCTAATGAACCTAATTCCCAAATGATTATGATATTGAGGCTTGAGCCCTCATGGATGAACTTGGTGGTACTTGTTGATGATTATAGTACTTGTTGTTCCTACATGTTGAGTATTATAGTTGATTTATGATATTAACTGATATATACTGTTTTCTATTTTGAGTTGGCCGATGATATCTACTCAGTACTTGTGGTTGTACTAACCCCTACTTGCATGTTTCTTTATTTGTATTTGTGGAGTGCAGCAAACGTGCCGTCGTCTTCAACTCAACAGTAATTCTAGCCAGTCTTCGTCACACCGGATCTTCAGGGTGAGCTAATGCTTCTAGCTTGGACTGGATCATCTTCTTCAAGTCTTGATGCCTTGAACTTCCGGCATGGACTAGCTTTTTAATTGTTTTTGTTTTCTTAGATACTCTTAGTTTAGTAATTTGAGGATAGATGTTCTTGTGATGATGACATCCAGATTTTGGGGTTTAGATTGGTTGGTTCGCTCACATAGTAGGTTAAGTGTGGGTGCCAGTCGCGGCTCGGTTTTGGGTCGTGACAACAGAACAACTAATTTTTAATTTCAATTACCCATAAATTATTCGTTTATCAAATTGTAGGAAAAAGAGCATATTTTTCAATTAATTTTAAATTGATTTTTTATTTTATATTATTATATTCTAGATTATTATAGAAACAACTACACATATATTGTTTTGTATGAATTTCATAATCTAAACAAGTTTAAAGAAAAGAGATATGGAGTCTTCCACTCCAAAACATAAATTCAAAATACATTAATTTAAGTCAAGATAGATATTATCATTTGGAAGAAAAATATTATTATCTCAACCATAATTTAATGTCCTATATAAATTTTGTAGTGATTCTTATGGTTTGCATTAAATATGATTTGACCAACTTCATGAAAACTATTTAAATTTATTTGGTCAAAGACTTAAAACCAATTGCCATTTATTATCCTTATAATACATATTACAAAGTATAATAAATGACTAAGGTAAAAGAAATAAATGATTTTAATAAATTTCCCATTTAATTTCAACATATCACTATTAGCAAAATAATAAAATTCTTCACAATAATTTATTTAAAACTCTACTCTGTTCACACCTTTGCACTTTAAATTTATCTTACCTTTAATGGACAAATAATAAATTTTCCAAAATTGAACATACATATTTTTCAAGAAACAACTCAGCAATCTAGATTGTACATATAAAAGGCGAGATTTCTGCTCACTTCTTCATTTTAATTTTAGTTTTTGAAAAAATATATAAGTAGTCAAGAGAGGAAACTTGAATCAATACAGGTTTGCTTCTTCACTTACTTCATTTTTTTAAAGAGATTAATCAAGAGGAACATGTAAATGTGATTGAGACAATATTGATTCAGTCATTCATTCTATTCAATTCATTTTTGCCTTTTATTTTCTTGCATAAAAGAATCGAATTACTTGATGGTGAGTTTGATTCTATTCAAATATTGTTTTGTTTCTCAATTTTTTGCCTTGTGTTCATTTATAAATTTACAGTTCATTTTAGCAAGTGTCATGTTTTTGAATTTACAGACCATCTCTAATAAATTTTAAAACCTATAATCAACAAGATTGATTTATTTTATTTCTCCTGCTTGCAATCCAATTTCAATTCTTTTGTCTATGGCATATATAAAAAAACTATGTCAACCCCAAAAAAGTTATAGTTAAAGTTGTGTACATCTTCCTATTTTCAAACCCTTGTTTGTGTATATCTCACCCTTTTCATATCCTATTTGTGGGATGACATCAGATATGTTGCTTTTGTTGTTGTGTTTGGATATGTATGAACAATCTCATTTAAACACAGTAAGACTTCCATCAATTTTTCCACATGCATTCAGTCAATTATATTTTCCAATCTTAGAACGAGACTTTCATCTCGATCTTAGAACGAGAGTCATCGAAGGATGATGCTTTCTTAATTCCTTAAAATCATTCATATGTGCTCTCAAATCCAAAAGTGTTGTTTCATCTGCAAAATCTATATGTAATATCTATTTATATTTATTTCAAATAAGTTTTACTTTATGAAATACAATGTATAATAGAGTTATGATTAGAATAAAGTGTATATAGCTTCAACAGTATATGTGTATAATAAATTAACTATATCGTTTGTGACTTATAGAATCTCATTTGGTTTTCAACTTTATACTCTTTAGTGTGAAGGGAAGATCTTTCTTTTTTGCGAGTATGATTTGTACATTTGAATAATTAGTTGATCTTGCCTTTTGGTTTTCAATCACTAGTATATGCCCAATATGCTTGAAGAAGAAAATAAAAAGAAAGAAAATGTCAAGAGGAATAAGGAATCTTCTGGAGAGGACCAAGGGGACTCTTCCAAGAATATACTAGAGAACAAGCAAAAGGAAAAACTTATTTATGGTACGTAGTTAATTACTTCAACATCTTACAACTGATTTATATTGATTATTGTTGTCCTTGTTCACTTTAATAAATTAAAAGAGAAATAATGCCTCTTTTTTCTAATTCTAATCGTATTATTAGATGAATTTTTAAAAATTAATTGGAGTATTAGCAGTCTAAAAATTAATTTCAATGTATCATTAGTAACTCTTTTATAGCAAAATAAAATATTAACTATTTGTTTCAAGGGAACAAGGAAAGCAATTCGCAACTTTCCATGAAAGAAAGGAAGGATGCAGACAATCACGAACAACAAATTATTCATGGTACCTACTTCATTAGTTTATTCAACATCTCGTAAATGACTTATACTATTAGTTATCTTTCATTTGATTATTAATGATTTTCAGGTGAGTTTGAGAGCCTTGGTGAAGATAACCATTATAGTGCTACCATAATAGAAAATAACACTGTCAATACGTGTTTGTATCCCCTCCTTCCTGCTTGCGAGGTAATTTTTCACACTTGCATCTATTTAAAAATCTTTTATTGAGCACGTTTATTATATTCCACAATATACTTTTCTATCTCCAATTGTTTATTAAGAAACAATATGGATTTGCAGAAATTACAAAGTGAGAAATTTAAAGAACATAGCGAAAGCAACATAAGCCGGAATCAAAAGGATTCGTTTATGGAGGAACTTCTTGGCGAACTACAAGAAGAAATTATTGATGGTACTTAAGGAATTTTATATCTTTTAAATTAAAATTATTTTAATTATTTGACTTGTTTTTCATCGAAAGTAGAGAATTATCCTAAATTTAAATCGATGAGCGCATGGTAATGTAAACTCTTCCCCTAAATGGAACATAGCACATTGGTAGCCTAAAATACAGTCATTAAATTGAAGTTGCAACACTACTTTTTGAACTTCTAATTTGTTTCACATATATCATGCAATGTCACATAAAATTTTCAGGTGAGCCAGATATCAACAATATTACATGCGAAGATGATATCCCAGATAATTTTGATCACATTATAAATGAAACGATTATAAACTATGGCTCGAGACTTTTGGCAAAAGATGAAAATGGTGGAAACTATCATATCACACAAGGAATGCCTAGAAGTATCAAATTTCGTTCCATCAATAACATTTATAAGGTAATTCAGATAAAGCTTTTATCTATCTACATCATGTATTTAAAAAAAGTTTCTAATATTATTCAACAATAGTTTATTTTTTCTTTACCTTTGATACTCAGATATTTGACAAAATAAAATAAATTTCTAGACTTATTTTGTAATCTCACAAAATTTCGTTCCATTCAACAGTGTACTTTCAGGCTCTCACCAATTGAAGATGAATATAATTGGAATCGTCCAACTGAAGAAGACCAAAATATGAATCATTTAGCAAATGAAGATTCAAGTATCAAAATAAACAAAAAGACTATTAGTTGTGAGAGAAAACAGAGAAACAACAACTGAGAAAAGGATGTTGATACTTCTTCCCCGTGGATTCAGGATTGCATTTTAATCATTTCTTTTAATCATATATTCAAGCTTAGGTTTTCTTTTAATAATTTTTTTGAATGTTGAATTTTATCATTTAATGCAAAACTTTAAATTTAAGTCGCATTTATAAAGTTTGTCAGTTGCTTCTTAAGTTCTTGTTTATTAACTATTCTTTATTAAGTATTTTTTTTTCAAAATTCATCAACAAGAACGGTGTCATCTTTCTCAAATAACAATAGATCAAATTCGATACCAAGGGTCTTTAGAAAACAAACTCTCTACCTCTACGAGATAGTGATAAGGTTTGCGTACAATCTATCCTTCCCATATACCACTTAGTGGATTTCACTAGGTATGTTATTGATGTTGTTGATAGTATACCAAATCAATAAAGGTAAGTATTCTCAACATCAATATGCTTTTTCACAACTAGTTTATGTATTCATAGAGTCTTATAAATAGCTCACACTATATGTAATACATATTGTTTCCTAAAATTCAACATGATGATCTTCACAATAACTAAATAAGGAATGGAAGACAAGAAGACACCAGCCATGAGTCTTTAAAAACAACTTCACTATAATAAATAAACGAAAGTGGCAATAACATATTTTGCCACTATATTGTATTAAATGGAATAATTTAATAAATATGAGTATTTATAACCAATACCCTATATAAATGTCATTAAAGGTTTTAGTGAAATTAGATGCAATGACATTAACTCAATTACCGCTAAATGTCTGTTTTTGTAGTGCTTGTGATTGAAGTGTCACTGTCACAACCTATATATGACATATGAAGACGTGAAGCGATCGTGGAAAAATACTATAGAAATGATGAGAAGATTACAACAGAAAAAGAAATATATTGAAGGTCTAGATAAAACAAGATTATATGTTGCATGCTACAGTATTATAATAGAAAAAAGTTTGAACAAGCCTATCCCTACCCCAACCCAATCCTTTTAACTTTCTATCTCATAAATCTTAACTAGATTATTGGATGCCATTATCGTTATTACATAGTTGATAGTTATTATCCAGATTTATAACATGGCGATTGCGTTGTAGATTTATCTTATGGAAGTCGTTGTAGTTGCATTTGCAACTGGTATGTATGTTACTTTAGAAAATTCAGTTGGTCTAGCCGTTACTCTCTATTTTATTGGCTGCATCTCTTTCACTGTGTTTAGCTTGTCTATGATTATTCTTCCTGTAAAAGGGCCTACACAAATTTAATACTTCTATTATAATTATACTGACTTTGAGAGTCCCTTCATCAACCCATATAATATTTTTTCTTACAATTGATTATTTATAAGATTAAAATGATGTTTAGTGATGTAACTTATGAGGTAGAGATGTAATGGAAGAGTGATAGTTAGTCAAGAAAATCCACGTCTAGAAGATGAAGATTATTGTGATGAGGATGCTCAAATGGATGTGTAAGCACACGCTGAGAGAGATATGATCAGGAATAAAGTTTTTCGGTACAAGGTGGGAGTAGATCTATGCCATAAAAGATGAGAAATATGAGGCTAAGGTGGTTCGTTAATGTGAAGAGGAGCTGCGAGGGTACGCCAATTAGGAGATGTGAGAGGTTGGTTGTAGCAAGAGTTAAGAGAGGTAGAGGTATACTGGGAAAACATTGTTAGACATTACATACAACTTACTACAGCTCCAACTCAGTAGGTTTTTGGGTGTTCTTGTACTTAACATGGAAGAATTTGGGGATAACCTCCTCTTTTTCCTCTTCTCATTATTGCAGTAGTATTTAGTAATTGTACAGTCTCCTATTATTCTATGTGTTGCACTAATTGTTGTTTTATTTTCTTTAAATCATGGTATTTGGGTATTATATTTTTCTTGCAAATCTTACTTTGATAACATTCCTTTTGAGCAGATGGTCTATTGAAAACATTCTCTTTACCTCATAAAGGTGGACGTACAATCAGCATACATCCTACATTCTCTAAACCCTAGTTGTAGGATTACACTAAGTAGTGTGTTATTGTTATTGAAAAATATAAAAGAAATATTAATTGTGACGAAGGGAGGAAAAATATAGTAATTGACAATCTTTTGTGGTCTTAATTTAAAATGCATTGCACAAAATATGATATTTGTATCTTCAAAATAAGGCGGATTACTTGTGATAACAACTAAATGTAACCTAATGGACGGAGTATATATATGTGGATGAACTCCACTTACCAAAGTCTTTATCTTAAAGTGTTTGTCTAATGTGGTAGGCTGGTACATGAACGTGCAGAAGTGTGTATTAGAACATCTTAAAATGAATATCTATGTGCGGAGTTCGAGAATGGCCCATACCAGAAGGGACTATTTTGTGCAACCCTTGCATTTATACTGAAGGTTCTTTCCATGGCTTGAATTTCTGACCTTCTTAAATTAAAAAAATTAAAATTGTAAAATAAACAGCTTCAAATTTTACTTTTATATAATATAATTTTTTGACGAAAAATATTCAATTGTTATTTTTTAATTAGCATACGTGGCTTCACCATTCAAGATAAGCATATGGTAACTTGTTACTAAATTTAGACAAATCAAAGATTAGAATTAAATGTAAATAAATAAATATAGGAAGAACAACTTTTGTTGTATTGTTATGCTTCAAGTAATAGAATAGTCCTAGTAAGAAAGAAAAATTGGTTTTTTTTTAAAAATATTGATGTGGATTTGGCCTTATCAGGCTCAAAAATTCACGAGCCTTGTAAGAGTCATGAATTTTTGAGTCTTACTTTTTAAAACCCTATAATTTACACCGTTAGGGAAAGTAAAAAAATGCTTCTCTTTTCGTATAAAAATATATTGAGTTGCCCTATTGAAAATTTTGAAAAAATTTGTTGCCCTTTTGGTTCCATTGTCACGATCGGAGTCTAGAACCCAGACGAGACCGGCGTCGTTGACCTTTCAGAGGTCACAGACAAGCCTACATATGTCATCGTTACTTCATCTAGGTTAATTTTAACGGAAAAAATGAACTTTTTGTTTTTTAACATGCATGTAAGTCATTCTAGTTAAACTCATATACGTTCACCATTAACTATCTAACATTAAAATCATCAAATGAAAGAAATAGTACAATGTTGCATTAAATTTATACTTGCCAAAATGGCCGCAATACAATGTCTGAAGTAAAAACGGAAAAGAAACGCTAGGGGAACATACTCCACTAGCTCAATCCTATAACTAAGCTGCATTAAAATAGGCAAGCGTCCTCGAATGAATGAGGGCCTACCAAGTCCGGATGTATTCTCCTCGTCCGGATGGCTTCAGCATCGACCTGTAAGCTCTAATGTACACCTGTGCCTGCACCTAAAAATATAGCGTTGTATAGGATATGGACACACTTGTACTAAGTATGGGTACATGCAAGCACACACCAGGACATGTATGAGAAAGAATAACTCTTTCCTAACAACATGATTTATGGAATGTCAAGTCAGTAGACTTGCCAAATTTGGATTAAGAAGGTTAGTGGACTTGCCGAATTGGATAAGGAAGGTCACACCATGAGAGTAACAAGCATCATCATACGTATCATATTGCACACATCACAAAACGTCTTACACATAGCACATAACATATTGCATATAGCACATAACATCTTTCATATCATTCGTTCATACGCCATGAAACTTTGGAATCATGGGGTTGACATCAAGACTTCCCAAAGATGAGGTCTCAATATATAGGACCTCAATTAGGGAGCCTTCTTTAGCAAACACAAAGTCTGCTTCATTCATTCATACGTACTTCACTTCATACATTCATAAGCTAGTGTAAACACCAGTTATCCCTAGGATGTAGTTTAAGACTTTCATCGGGTTCGTTGTGCAACGATCAAGAATGACCTAGTGTCATTACTTAAGTCTAGCTCACCTAATTGATTATCCTATCCTAACACCTTTGGTATAATTCATTTCATTATGTGCATCATTTGGGGTTGGCCTCATTCATTGATTGGGAACTTTAACAACATCAAGAAATCCTTTGTCTGACCTACACCGAATAGAGGTGGAATCACCGGCCAAAATGACCCAAAACATGCTAGTATGTATAGCGGATTGAACCCTGGCAGATCCATATTTTGGCAGCATAGGTTCAAAGACTAGGAGATATAAGGAGACCCATACCCGGCATGCCGGACAATCTGATCTCAAGAGATTTACGTGAACCTCCACCCTTCCCGAAGGAAGGCATCACCACTCATAGCTAGCCAATCGGTGCTCAGTATAAAGTTCCATTACATTAAACTCATACATCATGGAAGCTGGATTCTAGCATAAGAACATCATACCTAATTTGATGACTTCTCATATCGTCATTAGTATTGAGTATGCATTAACTTCGATACTTTCATTAGAGTGTTCATAGAGACTGGTTTCTTCTTAGCTTTCCACTCTCATAGGTGAGTACTTTTTGGTAATATTTACTTAGGATCATTTAAGATTGCTCTCATATTTCATATTAGCCGCTTATTATATTGTCACCTCATTCATTAACTTAAACACTTTTTCTTTTCATAATTACTCACCCCTTTACGTGAATGTTCATTTCATCATAGTCAATGCACTTGTCTATTTAGTGTGTTTCAAACTCTTACTTAACCTTTCTAGGGTTACATCATTTTATCACATAAATATTAGGATCACTTACTTTTATACGTTTGCTAGACTTATGAGTCAACAAATACAACCAATGAGGCTTCATTCATAGTTTGTCTAACTGATTCATGTTTACCCAAGATTTTATGGTACAAGACTTATGCATCTTCTAGATATGCCAAGATATTGATTTTGATCTTTAGAGACAACATTCATTAAATATTTGTTTACGTACGACTTATGTGTCAATACAGAATCGTGCAAGGAAACCCGATTTTGAATCCCTTTAACAACACTTAATATTATTTTAAACTTGATAATTGAATTTTTGAGAATTGGGAGACCCTAGTTCGATTCCTATCAACCCCATAATATTTCTTTCTTATTCTCTTGTCATTTTTTGTTTTAAGACAAGGACGTTGTGGGTTAAATACCCCACAAGCTCATTATTTTTCTTTTAATTTATCTCTTAACTTTCTCACCTGTCCAAGAGGTCGCGGGTTCAATCCCCACTCTCCACATTTAACTTCTCCTTTATTTTTCTCCTAACTCTCTCATCCATTCAAGAGGTTGTGGTTTCAATCTGCACTCACCACATCTAGTTTTCCTTTCATTTTTATCATGAAATTATTATGGAATTTTCATTTGGTGAGGTAGTTGTGTTCATATTATTTATTGTATATTACTTTATATTTTGGGTTGGCTGATTATACATACTGAGTAAATGTTGCCCCGTACTTAGCCATACTTGTGTTTTTCTTTATTTTCCTTTTATGAAGTGTAGAGAGTGTACCAAGGACTTAGAATTGCCCTCAGCTCTAGCCAGTCTCCCGCACATCAGGTTGCAGGGTAAGCTATTCATTTAAGCTCATTCTAGATTCTCTCGGTCATGACATGATGTCCTATGTTTTTAGACACATACAATTTTATTCTTTTATTTTTGTGTATTTGAAGTTTAGATTTCCTTGATTTGATGACTTTCAGGTTTTGGAAAATGATATTTAGTAAGATTTTGGAGCTTCCGCATTATTTTTGTTATTCGCCCACTTAGGAGGTTAAGTGTGCGTGCCACTCACGACACGTTTTGGGTCGTCACTTAAATCCCTTGCTTTACAAATCCTGCAACTGGTCCTTCAACTCTTTAAATTTAGTCAGTTCCATACAATAAGGGGAATGGGAATAGTATGAGTTCCTAGCTCCACATATATACAAAAATCGATATCACTCTCTGGTGGAAAACCCGACAAATCTTTCCGGAATACCACCAAAAATTTACTCACCACTAGAATAGACTCAAGCATATGATTCTTAACACTAGTATCTTTAATGTGTGCCATGTAAGTGAAACATTCTCTCTCTACAAATTGACGATCCTTAAGAAATGATATCTCACCTTGAGGAGGGTGACTAAAGGAATCTCTCCATTCTCCTATAGGAATTCCAGGCATAGCTAAAGTGATTTTCTTGGCATGGCAATTTAAAACAGCGTGTTAAGAATATAACCAATCCATACCAAGAATCACATTAAAGTTTACCATATTTAAGACCTTTTAATCTACATGATTGTCATAACCCCATCAAGGTAATAATACATAATATATACATACGGTCTACCACTACAGAATCCCCGACATGAATAGAAACTTGTATCGACAAATCAAGATACTCACATAATATATCTAGAATAGGTGAAAAATATGTGGACACATAAGAATAAGTGGATTTTGGATCAAATAAAATAGTAGCTGGTCGATGAAAAACCGAAAAATACATGTGATAAAAGAATCTAAAGCCTCAACCTCTACCCTACTCGGAAAAGCATAACAGTGAGATGGACCTTCCTCATATTGTGAAACTCCATGACAACTACCTCGACAAGAAGGAGAACCACCTCTACCTGAATGAGAACCACCTCCACCACTCTGTGTACCACCCCTAGCTTGAGGTTGTACAACCTCGAAAGTCGAAGCCTAAGAACCTTGATGTTATCCACCATGCCTTGTCCTAGGGTAGTCTCTCACAAATTGTCACATATATCCTCACTAAAAATAACACCTATGAGATATAGTCTTATGAGGGCAACCTGAATTACCAGAATTCCCTCCATGAACTACAAGACTAGAAGATGAACCCTGTGAGGTATGCACTGAGCTTGAATAACTATGCCCACCGTAACCAGCCTCAAACGTAGGTATAGCAGCATGAATGGGTCTGATGGACTGAGAATAAATACCTTTTCCTAATTAACCTCGACTCCTAGGCGGAGCACCAGAATAGTCACCTGAATATCGAGTCCTCTTGCCCTCACACTGCTCAAATCCCTCACGTCAAATTATCAATGTAAGGCCCCAAAATTGACTTAAGTAAAACTAGAGCCTAACATGATTGTCATGATGGTATAATGTTCTAAAATGGTTTACAATGTGGGTTTGAGAATGTTTCTAAGAGTTTAAGTGCATTGGAAGTCAAACTTATTGGACGATCAAGATGTTCGACGAATAAATGACCTATGTGCCTCGTATGTGGTTTAATGTTTTTATGTGTGATTAATAAGTTTGTAAGGTCCTTAAATGAGTTATTTTAGAGTATATAGTCAGTTTTAATGTTTCGTGAAGTTTGGAGGTCAAATTTTGAAGAACTTCTATGACATTCGAAAGGTTTGCCTTCAAACCACCTTGTATGTCTATGTATGTTTCGTTGAGTTTTACGTATTCGTTTTGGATGAAACTTATATGGTAATTCCTAAACTCGTATACAAACATATTTGGGATAAAAACGTCCGGGTATGAATCAATCTAGGACCCGCAAGGGTCCCTAAAGGAGGACCCCAACATTGGAGCTCAACACTGCCAAGCAGTGGCAATCGACGAACCAAACGACGGCCAGTCAACCAGGAAACATCCCGTTGGTGGTTCATGTCGATGGATCCACTTGTCCTGAAGGTTGGGGAGTTGCAGGTGAAACCCACGAGACCCCCATTGACGGGACGTGGGAGAGACCACGTACCTAGATGCATGCTTCGATGAGCTGCCTGTTTTCGGCCAGCTTTCTGTTAACTTGAGGGGTGAAGTCGTAAGTTCACCCCAAGTCTTATTAAATGTGATGATGGTTTTTTTTGAGAGTTTATGGGTATTTTAAGAGTACATAAGTCATTAAACTCTCATTATAACCCTGACACCTAAATCAAAACATATTCCCCCCAAAAGTTTCTCCAGAAACATCCATGTGAGTTTAAAATGAAGATGGAGCTTGAAGATGGGTATTCAATGGACTTTATTATTCAATAAGATTTGGATTATTCAAATAATGTATGATATTTCTTCATATAAGTCTTTCTATCACTGTATAGCCAATTTAAAAGTTGATTTTCAAAGATTTCAAAAAAAAAATTGAAAAAGTCTAATTGCTACTCTAAGTCTTGGGTTCTTGCATAAATGGTTCCCAAATTTTTATAGATGATGAAATTAATGTATAATTTATGTTTTCCAATGAAATTGTCCATGAACCCTTGACATTCACAAATCTCTCAATTTGACTAAAACATGGGTTAAGTGATCATGCTTTGAGATTGATGAATTTATATGTAGATTGTTATGGGATTTTGATTCATGTATAGATTATAGTTAGTTGGTTTATAGGATGTTTCAATTTGATAAATTGAGTATTTAATATTCTTAGATCTATTGAATGTTAGACTTATTGAATTGATATTGACTTAAGGCTTATGATTCCTAATGTAATCTTTTAGAGGCTATCTAATGATGCAATAATTATATTCAATTGCTATATAGATTGTATTAGATTGATAAGTATGTAATGAATTGACCTAGTTTCAGTGATTATTGATATAATTATTTTGAATGGTTGGTTATGAACTTGGTTAAGGGGCGTTATGATACCGAATTGGATGTTTTAGCATTGAAATCAAAGTGGTAAGATGGAGTGGGGTATGCTTCCATATTTCTTTTTATTTTATGTTAATTAGATTTCAATTATATTGTGATTGATATGGTCCACTTATGGTGGTCGTGCTATGTGAATTGATGTGGCCTTGTCAGCGTTACTTTATGCAATATGATGATCTGGCCTTGTCGGCACTACTTGAAGTACTATGATGTTTTGTATAATTGTTTTATGTGATGTATGAGTATATCTATCTATTGTGAAGTAATGTGAAAGTATATGTTCTTTCTATGTATGTTAGGAAATCGTGTAAACTATGACTATGTGCTTCTATATGTAGTCTTACGGTTGATGCATGATTGTTCTTGCTTGACTATATGAGTCTAAAATAGTTATATTGATGGTGATATGGAAGTGTTTAGGATGACTTAAAGATGATAATAGTTATTCCTATGTGCTTGTACAATGATTAGTAGTTTGTTTTAAGGTAAAGTATGTGGTGTCTTGTCTTGGTTGACTTGTATCCCTTGCTTGATGCTTGTATGAAAGTGAATATGTGATTTCTTTACTTAGGATGTTAAAGTCTCTTAGTCTTTAATTTATGAATGATATGTGACCTTGAATGATGTTAAGAGTGTCTTTTATGTGAAACCTTGCACATAGTGGTAAGGTAATAAATATTGAAGTCGAAAGTCGTAATGGTATACTTCAAGTAAAGGAATTATGTACTTAAGGTTAATTGGATGGAATGACATAATATTATTCCTTATTAAAGTCATCATGAGATTCTTGTCGCCATTGGAAGGTAGCCCTAGAGGACCTCTTTGGTAGGGTAAATGTGATTAGGTTATGAACTACATATGAAACCCAATTGTATGAACCTTTAATGTGAATTACTATATGAGAATGAAGGCTAGAAACGAGTGAGTATGGTAAGGGAAGTGTTCTAGTTAAGCATGAGACTACAATACAATGCACGCCCTTCATATTCCTTAACCATACGCCTACATGGGATGTTTCCTAGTTATACCCTTGGCAAGTAGAATACCCTCATTGGAGTAAGTTTGAACTCCGGATTCCATGATTTTCTACCATGGTATATGTCAATTATTATCTATTTATGATCTTGTGGGATACCGATTAACATTTGAGAAAATCTATGAAGTTTAGGTTGTGGTATGGGACGTTATTTAGACATTGCCCAATAGACTTTTAAGATGTTATTTGGAGTCCCTAGGTCTTGTTCAAGACCATTAATTGAATGTCCTTTATTTGATGAATGAGTCTTAAATGAACTAATGAATGTAATGACTTAAGTTAAGAAAGTATGTTAAAAGAAGTAGTACTTATCTAGAGTAATTAAGGGTTGTCTAGTTAAGGTGTGAAGGGGGCATAGGAATGGTCACTTCTCTTCTTATTTAGATAAGTCTTAAGAATGACTCTAGTCTTCTTCATTTTTACTTACTGAACTTACTGAACATTTCACAATATTTTCTTCCATATATTTCTTATTTTTACTCAAGAGGCCCATATGCAACCATTTTCAACTTTTGGCGGACTCATGTCTCTTTATTCACTTTCTTTTTCAAAACATTTAGTGCAAAGATGGAATTTGTAGGCCAAGTGGACTTCAAGAACATCAAATAAATCCTAAGATCATTTCCTTGACAAAATTTAATCAAGACCAACATTTCTACATAAATTGGGGAAGTTCTAAGTGATGAAAGTGAACCATAGAGCATTACACAACAATTCACCACACATGGTATGAAAATTAGTTAAGATTTGTACATAAGCATTTACAACATGCTTAAATTTCAAAAATGGAGGGGTATGCTCAATGCTTTTCACATGCAAGACTATGTTCTTAGTACCAACCAAGTCACAACCTCTTAAAGGAAGATGATTATTCCCTTAAGAAAGTCTCCAACCAATCCATCATCACTAAAAATCATACATTTATTCAGGGTCGGCTACTCAGACTACAATACATCCACAACCAATCAAACACTTACAAACAATCAGTGATATTCCCTTACAAAATCGTCACTTTATCCATCGCTGGGGATTGTCAATGCTTATTTATTACCAAACAAAAACAAAGAAGTTTCCTACAAAAAGAATCAATAGAAAACAAAACAACCCAACATAATATATTAAAAATCCCAATGAGGGCACATCATCCACAAATCAAAATAAAACAAGAGAGACAAGGTCACATCATCAACAAATTAAAATAATACAAGTCCAACAAGGGTACAATCATATGCAAAAAACCAATCTAAAATAAGTCGGACAAGGGAGGCACCCCCTAAATAAAAAATGTAATTGTGTCCTCATAGTACCACAATCAAAAAGAGATTAAGAGGGATTCACTGCAAATATCATTAATCCATGAAAGAGCTATCTCAATCTGAAAGAACATCGTCATAAACCTCATCACCTGAGCCATAGAATTTCTGGAGTGTACTCAGCATCTTGTTCAAAAACTTGGTCTTTTTCTGTTCTTGTTCCTTCATCTTTTTCGGGCTCCTCTCCATTTTTTCTAGCATGTTCTTCGGAATCTTCTAATCCTTCACAAGAGTGGAAAGGGTAGAAGTAGCAGTAGCTGCTAAGGAGATACTCATGGCCCTATAGGAAGACATCGAGTGAACTCCTAAATCTGCAAGTGAATCCAAGTATCTGCAACCTGCATTTGTCCTCATTAGTGGACTAATGTCGGTACCAATTCTACTAGAGAAGGGGATAAAGATCAAACTAGGTGAATGGGTTCCCTAAATAAATGTGTCAAACACTACATCATGCACATCAAACTTTCTCTTCTTAGTTACATGCCCTAAACCCTTCTTTTTTAAGTGGATCAATAGGGCCTTGGGGACACCTCATGCTATCTCTCTCATATTTTTCCATCTTATATGCGTGGAATAGATAAGTAATAAAAGAAGTATGAGAAAGACTCTTGTACCTTCCAAAAAAACTATTGAATCTGGCGACCCTTTTCGAGAGAAACTACAACTTGACAAGAACCTAATTTAATATTTGCGACATTTCAAAGAGATTAATGATGGGTACTGATTTTAATCTAGTTGAGAGATTAGGTTTGAATATTAAGTTAAGGATGTGCATCTTTCCCATTTAAATATTTCTTTGAGGTCAAAATTGATATGACACAGAATTTTAACTTATGACAAAAAAACTCTCCCAAAATCTTTTAAGCAAATAATGAACGATCTTTTCATGCATATATTATCCTCAAACTTAAGGACGAAATAACAAGGATAATACCAACTTCCATGTAGCGAAATTAGCCGGTCATGCTCCACACAAACTTTCAAAACATATAGTAAATTAGTATATTACAAGACTTGGGCTTACACACCCCAAAAGATACAACGTATAGACATACTTATGTTACAGTCCATGGTGACATGACCAAATCAGCCCTGAAAATTTAATGTAAATATGCAACAAATAGATTATGTACAAGTCAAAAGTTTTATACAACATATAGATGCCTATCTGAAAATGTGATCATCCTTAAGGCTCTTAAAATCTCCATCTCTAATAGAGAGCTTCATGCATCCTCTCGAACATTCCCTACGATAGAAACAACTATCACTAAGCATATAGCTTATTGGTGCAAAGACTATGATCCAGAGCCCTCAGGTTCACCAATTTATAATTCTCAAGTCAACGACATCACAATTGAAACAGAATCAGTAAATCAAGTAAATAATATACAAAGAGTATCATGTTGGATATTTAAGGCTCCAAATGTCAATAACACTAATAGCAATATTTTCTAAGAGGTACAATAACAAGACTCACCCAATATATACATCATGTCGTCACACCCAGCACGAGCAGGTGTCAAGAAGGGTCGATGCCCTGTATCAAGAAAGTTCAAAACCCAATAATCAAGAGAATCAAGAAGCATATTAAAAGTGGCTTTCTAGATCGTACTTAAAATGGACAACTCCCATTCTTAGGACGAACCAAAAATTAGAGTCAAGATGGAAAATGATCCAAATCAAGAGGCATGCCCATAGTTACAAAGTCACAACAACAAGAAGGACAAGGTCCCAACAAAAGTGTCAAGTCATCAAACAATCCATACAAGTGGGCGAGTTACACAAGAGTCTTTAGTCTTAAACAAAAATAACATGACAATGTAAAGTGACAAGAGGTAAACAAGGTACCAGGATAAATTTTCAGATATACAAGCAGGTTAAAATAGTACAAGTACAAGTTTATGCACAAACCTCAGTTCTTTAGAAAAGAAACAGTTCAACAAAACTTGAAGAATTCAAACCGTAGACCAACTAATGTATGAAGGCCCTCAACTTATTCACGAGTATATACAACCTAAAAAATACAATTAAATAACTTAATAATTCCTAGTGTCGTAATATTTTTGAAGTAAAAGAAGATAATCATAACAAATTTTCTTAGCCTTTACAAATACGACTATGGTTCCAGAACAGTTATTCTGGCCAGCCTAATATCTCATTTCGCACATTGATTCGAAAAGGAAAACGACATAAATGGACTTTATAACCTTCATGAAAGATTTAGTTGCATATCTTAAGCTTGCAAATAATGATGAATAACAGAAAAATACGTTTCGCACAAAAAGATCCAATTAAAACTAACAGTTGAACATACATGATTTTTAAACCTAGAAGTCCGACAGAACTGGTCCTATATCGCATCGTATATTTCGAATCCATAACAGAAAAATTAGAGTTTTCCATAAACATAAGAGTTGTAGAATTACAAATTATCTTTCGGAATAATATTTATTCACAGCTAAGGAAGTTCTATAAGTCACGATATGCTCAAAAATACAACACACTAGCAATCTAAGAAACAAATTTTTCATCACCTACCAGAATGAACTATATATCTCTAATTCCAGCCAAAACGACCTAGTTTTTATCTTAAGTTTGAAGAACAACTTGTTAGTTAATGTCCTAAGCTTCCTATTCTTCAAGTGAGATGAAAATCACAAGAAGAGGTGTGAAATATATAGCCACACAAATGATCCTCATCACATGGACAAATGTCACCAAAAGGGGATGCCCAAAAACAATACATATATACTTATATTTATATATCTTATACTCACACTTCCTTTGTTTTTGTAATTATAATTATAAAATTACACAAATACCCCCATACAGTACCTTTATATATGCTAATACTTATGTTAAGCGAGGTGTAAATAACGTGAAATTTCAAGTCCCAAAAATGAGAAAAATATATTATAGTATTAAAGTTATGATGTATCAACATGTGAATCTTGGTCTTGTATTTTAGGGGTGTTACAGATCTCTCCCCCTTAAAGAAATTTCTTCTCGAAATTTACCTTAGAATAGTCAGAAAACAAGTGCGGACATTGGGTCCTCATGTCTTCTTCCCTCTCCGAGGTAGCTATTTTTCCAGAATGGACATCCAAAGTACCTTTACTAAAGATATTTTCTTGTTTCAAAGCTGCTTTACTTCCCGATCTTGAATTAGGATTGGTTCTTCATTATGCATCAAGTCATCGATTAACCTAAATAGTTCAACTAGAAGAACATGAGATGGATTAGAACGGTATCTTCTGAGCATAGAAACATGGAAGACATTGTGGATCTTGTCTAACTCAGGTGGTAACGCCAATTTATATGCAACTAGTCCAACCCTTCCATGTATCTCATAAGGTCCAATAAGTTGGGCACAAAGTTTTCCTTTTTGGCCAAATCTTATAATTTTTTTCCATGGAGACACCTTTAAGAATACTTTATCTCCAACATGATATTTAACATCACACATTTTTAGATTAGCGTACTAATTTGTCTATCCAAAGAAATGTTTAAATGATCCTTGATAATTTTTACCTTGTCCTCTGTTTGCTGCACCATTTCAGTACCAATCAGCTTTCTTTCACCAATTTCACTCCAACAAAGAAGGGTTTGACATTTTCTTCCATATAAGGCTTCATAGAGTCATTCAAATACTTTATTGTTAGCTATTACTGTAAGAAAATTCGATCAAAGCCATTTTCCCCCAACTTCCCTCAAACTCGATAATTCAAGCTAGAAACGTATCCTCCAAAATTTGTATAACTCTTTCTGGCTGGCCATCTGTCTAAGAATGGAACGAAGTGCAAAATTTAAATTTTGTTCCCAAAGCTTCTTGCAAGATGCCCCAAAATCTAGATGTAAAACTTGGGTCTCAGTCAGATACAATAGACATCGGGATCCCATGTAGTCTTACTATCTCATTAATGTGAAACTCGGGTATGCTAAAGTGAGTAATCCATCCTGATTGATAAGAAGTGATCACTCTTTGTTAGAGTATCTACAATCACCCATATTGCATCATAATTTCTCTGAGTGCGAGGACGTCAAGAAACAAAGTCTAGTTATTCTCTCCCATTTCCATTTTGACATCGACAAGGGCTGTAGTAGATAAACTGAGACTTGATGTTCTGCCTTTACTTATTGACAAAAAATAATAATTTGAAATGAACCCCAAAATGTGTCTCTTCATACCACACCATGAATAATTTTCTTTGATGGTTTGGCAAATCTTTATACCTCGAGGATTCATTGCATATGGTGAAGTATGTGCTTCTTTTAAATTTCTCTCATCAATTTGTCATGATTAGTATGCATAACCTGTTTTGATAAATTAAGACACCATCCTTTGTTAATGTAAAATCAAGCATTTCCCCAGTTTAGAGTTCTCTGGTATATTTAAAAGTTTCTCACCTAACTTTTGTGCTTCATTCACCTGTTCAAGTAATATTGACTTTACTTGCAAATTAGCAATAACTATGCCATTCAAATCAGGTTTAAAAAAAACATTCATGGCTCTTAACTTAAGGAGCAATGTCAAAGTACTCAAAGAAATGCTTGCCAAGGATTTTCGACTTAAGGCATTGTCAACCACATTAGTGACACCTGGATGATAATCAATCGTGCAGCCATAATCCTTGATGAGTTCAAGCCATCTACACTTTCTTAGATTTAGATCCTTTTGAGTACCCAAGTACTTTAAGCTCTTGTGATCAGTGTATACATGATATATCTCTCCATATCAATAATGTCGCCATATTTTTAAAGCAAACACCATAGTAGCAGTTAAACATCAAAAGTTGCATAATTCAATTCATGCGGTTTTAATTTCTGAGAGGCATAATATATTACCTTCCTTTCTTGAATCAAAATGCATCGTTGAAAATTGTGAGAAGGATCACTGTACACTACATATTCTTTTCCTTCAATTGGTAGAGTAGGTGTAGGCGTTTGAGTCAAAAAGGATTTGAGAGTTCCAAAGCTCTTTTGATATTTTTCATCCCAAATGAACTTTAGTTCCTTATGCAAGAGTCTAGACAAAGGGGAGCAATATTGGAGAAGCATTTAATGAATCTTCTATAGTATTTTGCTAAGCCCAACAAACTTCTTAACTCAGTCAGAATTTTGGGAGGTCTCCAATAAACAACTACTTGTATCTTACTAGGATCCACCTTCACGCCTTCACTTGATACAACATGTCCCTGAAATGACACTTCATCAAGGTAAAATTCACACTTATGAAGTTTAGCATAAAGTTCTTTCTCCTGCAAAATTTGCAAAATAATCCGGAGGTGTTTTTCATGGTCTTCATTACTTCTCAGAAATATTGATATATCATCTATAAAAACAACCACAAATTGATCAAGATAAGGATTGAATACTCGATTAATTTGATCATGAATATCGCAGGAGCATTGATCAGTCTGAATGACATCACAAAAAATTTATCATAACCATACGGAGTTCTAAAATAAGTTTTAGGAACATCATTCTCACTAACACGTAGTTGGTGATATCCAAACCTTAAATTGATCTTTTAGAATACTTTAGCACCCTTCATTTGGTCAAACAAATCATCAATCCTTGGTAGTGGATATCTATAATTTATTGTTATTCTCTCCAATTATCTATAGTCAATAAAAAGGCTAAGATTGACATCTCTATTCTTTACAAATAAAACAGGGGCTCCCCAAGCAGAAACACTAGGTCGAATAAAACATTTCTCAAGAATTTCTTGCAATAGAGATTTCAATTCTCTCTATTTTTCTAAAGACATTCTATAAGGAGTAATGGAAATAGGGGTAGATCCAGGAAAATCTCGATATTAATTTAACCTCTCCTCTTGGGGGCAATCCAGGAAGGTTTTCAGGGAAGACTTTTGGAAAATCACATATAACGGGTATGTACTTGATAGAAGGACTCTTCAACTGTGTATCAACTATGTGAGCAAGGTATTCCCCACAACCTTGACGCATCAACTTTCTTGCCAAGGCCGCAAAAATAATACTAGAAGTTATTGGTCTTTAACCTTGTACGATGATGTGTGAACATGTAGGATCTTTAAAAGTAACATGCTTTGACCTCCAATCTATGACTTCATGATATTTATAAAGACAGTCCATCCCTATAATAAAATCAAAATTCTTGAAAGACATTTCAATCAAATCATCAGGGGAGACTACGTTTTGAATCACGAAGAGACAATCACAATAAATTCGACTGCACACAACCTAATAACTCGAAGGACTTTCGACTAGCATATCATAATTAAGTCTCATAGATTTCACATTTTTAGGAAGAACAAGTGATTAATAAATATAGTAATGTGTAGAACCATGTTCAGCCAATGTAAACACACTTAAGCCAAATAAGTGAAATTTACCGACAACCATGTCTTGATAATCTTGATCATCCCTCATCCTCATAGCATAAGCGCGTGCAGTACCCCTTTGTCCACTAGCTTGATTATCTCCACTTGCACCTGCTGCTTTGTTTTTTCTAGGCCTTGCACCTTAATTAGTTTGAGGAGGATTAACAGGAGGCTTATGAACTGAACCTTCAGTTTTCAAGGAAGGAGCATTATTAGGATTACGTCAGTCCTTCACTTTAAAATCAAAGCTCCCACAATTAAAACATGCAACAGAGGCTCTCCTACGAGTACCATAATGATTCTTTCCATATTGCAGACAAGTGGGAATGCAAGGCTTCCCTTGACCATAATTTGGAGTTTTAGCTGTAGAAAAATCTGATTTACTTTGCTTTTGTTGTGCTGGCATGTTATCACTACTAGCCTTAGAACTATCAAATATTTCCCTTTTTAATGGACCTCCAAAATTTTGTCAAGGATTTCGAAATTTGTTTTCATTTCTACTAGCTTGTTCTTTATCAAGTCGTTCCCAAGTAAAAGTAGTAGACACTAGCTTACAAAAGTTCTCATGTTGCCGGATTTCCACATTCTTCCGAATGAAATCATTTAAACCATCTTCAAATTTCCTACACTAGTCTTTTTGCTTTTCAATAATACCTCCAGCAGCGAGAGAGGCGTAGAAACTTTTGTTCATATTACGCAATAGACATGCCTCGCTTCCTTAGATTCAAAAACACCTTTTTCTTTGCATCACAATAAGCATATGGTACATACTTCACACAAAATTCCATTAAAAAATCATCCCAATTAATAATAGGAGGTTTTACCTTGGCATTTGGAACACGTACCCACCAATCTAAGCATCCTATTGTAATAGTGAAATAGCATACTTAAGTTTCGCAACATTTGAACACTCCAACTGCTCAAACACCCTCTCCATGTGATCTGGCCATTGTTCAGCATCAATGGGATCAATAGTGACTTCAAACTCCACTCCACCCATTTTCCTTATTTTCTAAAAGTAAATCCCATTGGGATCATGCATCGATTAAACCATGTGGTGGAAGAATTCAGCCATTTATTGAAAAGGATGATTCATGGCTTGAGTACCATGACTCATATGAGGATGTGAACCAGCTCTTACATGTTGATGGTTTCCCACTTCAGATCCGCTAGTGTTGGGAACAAACTCATTCGAGATATGTTCTCCAACCCCTTTCATTGAATGAGGTTAGGAAACAGAGGCACCTAAACCTTAACAAGCAGTTTCCATAGGTCGGTCAGAAGAAGTGGTCATAACTTAATTCCTTCAAAAGGGAAGATCAAATTGCATTAGGGACATGTACATGATGCATGTGCACTCTACATGCAATAAGAATATGGAAAACCATGTAAGTCAAAGTGGACTCTAATAAAACCTTTTCGAAAGCAAACAACAATACAAGTAATTCACACCATAAGACCTAGAAGCACAAACCTAGGCTCTATTACCAACACTCGCGGCGACCCTTACCGAGAGATACTACAACTTGACAAGAAACATAATTTAATATTTGCGACATTTAAAAGAGATCAATGAAGGCATACGGATTTTAATCTAGTTGAGGTATTAGGTTTGAATAATTTAGATATGGATGTGCATGTTTCCATTTACACATTTATTTGAGGTCAAAATTGATATGGCACAGAATATTAACTCATGAAAAAAAACCCTCCCAAAATCTGTAAAGCAAATAATCGATGATATTTTCATGCATTTATTATCCTCACACATAAGGACAAAATAACAAGGATAACACCAACTTCTATGTAGCGAAATCAGTCGATTCATGCTTCGCACAAACTTTCATAGCATATAGTAAATTATTATATTACAAAACATGGTTTGCATACCCCAAAAGATAAAATGTATAGTCATTCTTATGTTACAACCCATGATGACATGACCAAATCAGCCCTCAAAATTTAATGTAAATATGTAACACATAGATTGTGTACAAGTCCAAAGGTTTAGAGAAAATAAAGATGCCTATATGCAAATGTGATCTTCCTTAAGGCTCTCAAAATCTCCATCTCCAATTGCCAGCTTTATGCATCTTCTCTAACATTCCCTATGATAGAAACAAATGTCGCTAAGCATATAGCTTAGTTGTGTAAAAAATAAGATCCAGAGCCCACAGATTCACCAAGTTATCAATCTTAAGTCAAGGGCAGCACAATTGAAATAGAATCAGTAAATTAAGTAAACAATATACAAAGAATATCAAGTTGGATATTTAAAACTCCAAATGGCAATAACACTCATAGCACCATTCTCCAAGAGGTTAAATAAAAAGACTCACCCATTATATACATCATGTCATCACACCAAGAACGAGCAAGTGTCAACAAGGGTCGCCGCCCTAGATCAGAAGATTCAAAGCCCAATAATCAAGAGAACTAAGAACCATATTAAAAGTTGTTTTCTTGTTCGTGCTTTAAATAGACAACTCCCATACTTAAGATGAACTAAAAATCCAGTGTCAAGATGGCAAATGATCAAAATTAAGAGTCATTACAATAGTGACAAAGTCACACCCAAAAGAAAGACAAGTTCCCAACAAGAGAGCTAAGTGATGAAACAATCCGTACAAGTTAGCGAGTTACAAAAGATTCTTTTACATCTTAAGAGACAACAATACGAAAATGCAAACTTCCAAGAGGTAACCAACGTACCACGATAAACTTTAAGATAAACCAGCAGGTAAAAATAGTATAAGTACAAGTTTATGCACAAAGCTCAGTTCTTTAGACAAGAAACAGTTCAACACCACTTCATGAGTTCAAACCATAGACCAACAAACTTATGAAGGTCCTCAACTTGTTCACGAGTATATACAACCTTCAAAATACAATTAAATAACTTATTTAATTCCTAGTAAGTCAATAATGTCGAAATAAATTAGTATAATCACCCCAAGTTTTCTTAGCCTTTACAAATACGACTATGCTCCAAGAACAATGACTCCGGCCATCCTAATATCTCATTTCGCAACTTAGTTTTCAAAAGGAAAATGGCTTAACTAGACTTCATAACCTTCATGAAATATGTAGGTATATCTCTTAGGCTTGCAAATAATCAAGAATAATCGCAGAATACATTCTGTACAAAAAGATCTAATCAAAACACTAGCAGTTGAACATATATGATTTCTAATTCCAAAAGCTGGACAGAACTGATCCTATGTTGGGTCGCATATTTCGAATCCATAATAGCAAAGTTAGAGTTGTCATAAACATAAGAGTTGCATAATTACAAAGTATCTTTCCAAATTCATATTTATTCACTGTAAACGAAGTTCTATAAGACAAGATATGATTAAAATACAAAACACTACCCAGCTAAAACACAAGTTTTTTTCACAAAAAAAACGTGTGTCTCGAATTCCAGCCAAAAGGACCTAGTTTTTCTCTTGAGTTTGAAGAAAAACTTGCCAGATAATGTCCTAAGGTTCCTATTCTTCAAGTGAGACGAAAATCAGAAGAGGAGGTGTAAAATATATAGCAACACAAATGATCCTCATCGCATGGTCATATGTCACTAAAAGGGGCTGCAAAATAAACACTTCGCTGCCAAAAAAAGTATATATATATATACCTATATTTATATACCTTATTATCACACTTCCAGTGTATATGTAAATACCATAAGAAAATTATGCAAATATCCCCGTACAATACCTTAATTTACGGTAACACTTATGTTAAGCTGTCACAACCTGAAACCACACCCTAGAAGTTAGGGCACAATCTTGGAATGTGGCACGGCGTCGTCGAACTCTCGAGTTCTTAGACAAGCCCTTTCATATCATTCTTTGCATATACATAGTGAAAAGTAGTGCGGAATTAAAATTATTTACAAAACTTAATATAATCTTCAAAATCTCTTTCATATAGAAGTAATCGGAAATACTAAGTCTCAATCTCATCATCTTAAGACACAAGAATACATGGGACACGGCCCATACTTCAAAATACGAATATAGAAATACATATTCTATGACAATACTTTGAATGAAAACATAAAAGACATATATATGCCCTCGAGTCAAGTGAGGACATACTTCCATTTCTCTTGAACGATATTCTAAGTCCAAGTTCTCACTTCTCAAAGCTCCTCACCTACCAAGAACTATATAGATAGATAAAAGCATGAAATTAGTACAACCACATGTACTAAGTATGGATTATGTATAAAAATCATGAAAACAAACTTTATTGGAAATATGCATCTTTTCATTTAAAATCATATTAAATTCATAATAACATCATAAATCAATTTAGAAACACATAAGATACTTCTAACATGTAATTTCCTCAATAAAAGTCATCCTAAGATTTACTTAAGTCACACAAAGAGAGACCGCCCATACACCCTCTCTAGATGTGCGTAAACGACCCTTAAGATTATTTTTAATGATTCACATAAATAATTACAAAGCAATCATAAACATCAAGGTAAGATTCTTCTACCAAAGGTGAACTCTTAGTCTCACTTGAGTGAGTTGTGAAGCGACCGCCCATACAATCTCTTACACACACATTTAAGAGATCCTATAGACTCTCAAAGATAGAATCATACTCACATAAATCACCAACACGTAGATGATATGACATTCTCTTCCCAAAGGCTATCAAAAGACCTACTTAAGAAAATCAAAATAATAAAGTCCATAGTTACCTCTTCAAGATTTCCTAAATATTCCTTAAGACTACCTAAGGTGTATATCATGTCCACCAAAGCAACTAACTTCCCTAACTAGAGTCATACCTAAGAGTTCCAATGATAACACATGAAGAGATCATCCCTTATACCCTCTTCACACTTTAGCTAAGAAATCCTTATGTCACTTTAGATTAGGTACTCATTCATTTACATATTCCTTAACATAAGTCATTAGTTCCTTAGTTTATTAAGACTCATACATCACATAAAGGACATTCAAATAATGGTCTTGAACAAGACCTAGGAACTTCACATAACACCTTCAAAGTCTATTGTGCAATGTCTAGATAGCGTCCCATACCACCATCTAAACTCCATAAACTCCTCAAATGCTAATAGGTATTCCATATAACGAGAATAGGCAATAAACAACATAGAACATGATAGAAAGACAAGTTATCTAGAGTTCTATCCTACTCCTATGAGGTTGTTCTACTTGCCAATGGAAAAACTTGGACACATCCCATGTAGACACATGGTTAAGGAATATGAAGAGCTTCTTTGCATTCTAGTCTCATACTTAACTAGAACTACCTTCCCTTACCATACTCACTTGGTGCTAGCCTTCGTTCTCATAGAGTAATTCATACATTAGGTTCACATAAAAAGGGTTCCATAACTAGTTCATAACCCAATCACATTTACCCTACCAAAGAAGGTCCACTAGGGATACCTCACAATGGCGACAAGAAGATCATGATGACTTTCCTAAAGATTTATATGATGCCGTTCAAGCCAACTAACCTTAACTCAATCATTCCTTTACTTTGAAGGATACCATTACGGCTTAAACTTCAATCATTCTTAACCTTACCCATAAGTCAAGGTTTGCACATACGAGACTCTCATAACATCTTTTAAATTCACATGTCAATCATACATTCAAGATTAAAATCTATAACAGTCTAAAAAAAGACATCTCATATTCATAATCATATATACATCAAGCAACATATACATGTCAATAAAGACAAGACATGACATACTTCAATTTTAACACATAATACAAATCATTCTAGAAACACCTCTAAAACAACTAAACATATTCAAGTCATCCTATATATCATCCTAACATCATTAATATACTCCACATAGACTCATAAAGTCAAATAGAAACAACCAAGACTTAACCTAACACTATAATCATAATGTCAAGTCAAAGTCTAACATGATCACTTAAGGCAACATAACTAGAAGAAAACATATATGACTATATAACTTCACATGTAGATAGATAGCATCATGCTTCACATAATAAAACTACACAAATAGCCAAATAACTTCAAGTAGTTGCCAATAAGGCCATGCTCAAAATATTGCATAAAGTTACGCCGATAAGGCCACGTCAATTGCAAGTAAAACACATAACACCGCCACCCTAAGTGAACAATACCAATCACAATAGAATCGAAGTATAACTAATATAAAATTAAAGAAGTCCAGGCAGCATACCTTCATCCCCTTATTCACACTTCAATTCAAAGCTAAATTGTCCAATTCAACATCACAAGGCCCTTACAAATGGCCATAACAAACAATTCAAGCAAAAAGCATAAAAACCTATGAAATCTCTATCAATTAAATTTAGGTTTAACAATATAGGATCAATTATATAACAATTGAATACAATTCTAATATGATTATAAAGCCCATAAGAGACTACATCACAATTCAAGAATATTAGCTTAATATCAAGTAACCCACATTATAGTCAAAAATTAAGGTACTTCCAAATTTATGGGTTCATAGGTAATTTAAATTGAAATCATCAATAAAATAACAAGTAGATCATAATTCAATGTTTAGAAATCATTTATGCAAGAACCCATGGTAGAATCACGAAATTGGACATTTCACTTTAGAAAACTTTGAAAAACAAGTTCAGAGTAGGGCTACTTGATGATACTAGTTTCAAGGATCAAAAGTCATACCTCAAAAATGATAACACATCACTTTGATGAAGAATTTCTACACAAAACCCCCTCACCAAGCTGCCTCTTCAAGTTGGACTTCATTGGAGGTTTTGGAATATTTTCTAAGAGTTTTGGGTTTATGATTTTAAAGAATGAGGTCTTCTATGTGATTACCCTTTATATATTTAATTAAAATAAACAAAACACCCTTAATAAACCGTCCAAGACTTAATTTATAAGTGGGGTGAATTTACCAATTCACCCCTTGACTTGGCAGCATCCTGCACAGGAAGGCAGTTGCGTGCGATGCCTGCTCTTGACGGGTCGTCACAGCCACGACGGGGCATCACAGCCCTCCGTTGTTGGCTAAAGTAGTTGTCCAAGATTCATATAGTCACCATTTCCTATGTCCCTCACAACGGGACCCTTTGATGGGCGTCACAGCCACGACGGTCCGTTGACTGCTCTGTCGCCAAGGTCTGCCTGAGACAACCTGCATACTAATTTTTGGTCCTTCCTCAAGGACCATTAGATGGTCCTTAAGGATAATTTCCCGGACGTTTCCAAACTAAATACGATCCTATATAAGTTTAAAACCTCTCACATGAATTTCATCCACAACGAACACATAAAACTCACCTATACTCGCCCAGACGTACAAGGTCGACTCAAGGCATATCTTCCGAACGCCTTGGACGTTCTTGGTCGTTCGACCTCAAAACTTCACCAAAATTTAACCACTGAATATACAATATATATTTACTGAATTAAGAACCTTATAACACCATGAAACACATATGAACGTAACCCACATTTTAGACATTTAGGTGACTTAGTCGTTGAAAGTCTTGGTCGTCCCTTAACGTTTCACCTCCAACACCTCTAATATTTTAGCTACTGCCTATATACTATATTTTATACATATTTAGAATCTAAGAACATCAATACCAAAATCTAAGTCTCTATTTAAACTAGGCCATTTTAGGGGTCCTACAATTGATTTATACCGTGGTTTCACGGTATTTTTAGTGTTTTTTCCTTAAGTTTAGTGTGTCCAAAAGCTTTTTTGCATTAATTTTTATGTAAGTTTCTCTTTATTTGCAGTAAATCTTTCTAAAAGATGAATGCGGAGGTTTTTGAGCAAGAAATGCATAAAAGTACCACTTAAGGAGCTTGTGACAATCCGTCGTGCATGTGACGGTCCGTAGGTAGCATCGTAGTGCAGCTGCTGAAGGAAGACGGGGAAGTGTGACCATGTTTCGGGTTACAGAGTGCGTGACGGACCGTCGTAGCCATTATTGTCCGTCCTGCTGGTTCATCATGAAGATCAAAGAAGTAGTCCTAGTACCCTAATTCCAAGAGTTCAAGTGTTATGGAACAGAGACCCCCGACGGATTGTTGTACCTGTGACGATCCGTCATACCTTCCGTCGAGGGTAATGAAGAGAGAAGCAGAAGAAATTTCAAAAGTATGGGACGACAGAGTCCATGATGGCCAGTTGTGAAAATGACGATCCGTCGCGAGGTCCGTCGACCCATCCACGTTTTGACAGATTTCCAGGAAATAAAGTCCTTATTTAATTAGGTTTTTTTTTATAAATAGTTCGAAAAACCTCATTTTTGGGGTTAGACTCTTGGTTATTTGAGCTTCTTATGTGGATTAGACTTGGTGATTATTATTACACTTTTGAAGAATCTTTAGTCTTCAATTAATTTCAGTAATTGATTGTTGGTGATTTTTGTTGATTAATCAAGTGAACTTCTAGATTTTATTCTTTCTCATTGAAGTAAGTGCATGAATTATTATATTATATATTTAAATATTGTGATTATGACTATGGGTAACTAAACACCATAACTAGGGTTGTGGGAACTGTAGGCGAATAATGATATAAAATCTAACTAAAATAACAATTCTAGGATAGTGTCTTGCATGTATTGATAATTCTTCGCTTAGAAGTCTTTTTAACAGATGGCCAACGTTAGAATTCACCTAAATGATACTTGTCGAACCAAGGAGGTAGATGATAGGAAAAGAATTATCAACTTAGATTTAGTGTATACTATCTAATAGGCTAGTATTCGTTGGTACGAGGGAATAACTTAGTCAAATATCAAATACGATGCTTAATATTAGGTAAATATAAGGGTTAGTATAGCAACACACGTAGCCGGACCAAGGTGCGGAGTGAAATTTTCTAGATGCCGGATCACCGATTTAGAAATACATAACTTATCACTTTGCATGCAAGATACTAGGAAAGAATTTTTATAGTCATAATTATCAAGTTATGAACCTTTGGGGAACACGTAAACCCTGGTTACTTTTACTAATTTATTAAACTCCAACATTTGAAGCTGTTAGTTGTCTACTTTAATTTAGCTAGTTATTTTTAATCATTTAGAAGTAAAAAAAAAACCTTTTGTTGTCTTTGCTTTCCAAGTAAATAATTGACTAAATAGTAGTAATAATAGATTGAAGTTAAGTCTGAACTATTTTCATCGTGGGAACGATCCCAACCTCATTATTTGGGTTCTTTACTCGATACGACCAATTTACTTCTTATATGAGAAGTAAGTTTGAGCATATCAAATTTTGGCGCCGCTGCCGGGTAAAGTAGCTTTTAGATTAACTTAAACTTATTACTATAGTTTAGTCAATATTTTCTTGATTTTACTGTGTTTTACTGTTTTTGATTCTTACAAAACCATCTTACATGTATGCCAAATACACGGAGAGGAAGAGAATCCTTGTTTCCCTACGATCACGAATTAGATTGTACACTATGCAACATGAATTGAAATTTGGGAATTCATGATGATGATCCAAACTAGAATATCCCCGCTCCGGTTTATGTTCATGGTCATTTGTTACCCGAGGCTCCGGGTGAAAACCAATAGAGGGGATAAAATCCCGCTCCACGACCCCAAGAATACTACAGAGGATATGACAATATAGCAGACTCCGATGGGCCGCTTGTCTTGCCCCCTTTACCACCAGGCCATGCCATTGTGGTAACTAGTTGCCTAATTCAAATGCTCACTGCCAGAGGTTTATTTTCAGGGCTACCTTTTGAGGATCCACATGCCCATATAGTTAATGTAAGGGCAGTGTATAAAAGTTGTGTAGGGAGTCCTGACTTGGTCTTGGATATAATAGGGCTAATAGTGTTTCCTCTCTCACTGCCGGGAGAGGCTGCTATTTGGTTCACTAAGCTCCATTACAACTCAATTTTCACTTAGAACCAACTAAGAGACGTTTTCTTAGCACGCTACTACCCCGTCTCCAAGAAACTAAACGACAAAGACAGAGTGAACAACTTTATGGCACTACCAGGAGAGTCAATTAGTAGTTCTTGGGATAGAGTCACCTCGTTTTTTAGAAGTGTCCCCTATCATCGCATAGATGATGAGTCACTGAAAGAATACTTCTATCGGGGACAAGATGATAATAATAAAGCGGTGTTGGATACTATAGTGGGTGGTTCTTATGGGGAGTTTCCTTATGCTGAGATTGCTGAAAAGTTAGAGAAAATCTTCCAGAACAATAAAGCTTGTAGTACTAGGAAGTCAGATACTGGGAGAAACACCTTCGGAGTGCAATCCACTCACAACCCAGCCACAGATAAGATTCGTGAAGATATAGCTCAGATGAGAACTGAGCTTCGGTTGGTATTAAAACATATCACTAGGGGTGCAGGAAAGATAAATGGAGTTAACTACTTGTCTAAACCACCACCACAGAATGATGAATGATATTATGAGGAGGATTCCTATGTAGTAAATGAGCAGACGGGGGGTTTTCGACCGAGTACCTAAGGCTCAAATCAGGATAATTGGCGCCAAGGTAAAGGGAACCAAGGTCGGATCTATGGTAACTATAACTGTGAAGGTCATTATGTCCGAGATGGAAACTATAACCACTACAAAAACTTCAACAGGGATAACTATGGTAACAAAAATGATAGGAATGGTCCCTATGTCCCTCCTCAAAATCATTAAGTTACTCCTAGGGATGGTGGAGATAGTATGGAGTGAGTTGATGATATGTTGCACAAAAGATGAGGAGGTTCGATGCTAATGATGAGCACATTAAAAAGAGTTAAGGAGTGATTTAGCGGGTATTAGGCAGAAAGTCGATACACATGCAATATCGATTAAGAAGATCGAGTTGCAAATGGCCCAATTATCTGTGACTCTAAACACACGGCAACCGGTCACTCTTCCTAGCAACACTGTCCAAAATCCGAAAAATGATGCACACTGCATAGAAATCACTACTCGGGGTGGTAAGCAAACCATTGACCCAGCTATGCCGTCCAATGAGGAAAAGGTGAGAAAGGATAATGATAAGGTTGTAAAGGGTAGTGGTGAAGCAGAACATAGCACTGGAAAAGATGCAGAATTCCTTATAAAGGTAATTCCCATGCCTAGACCACCACCCCCCTTTCCTAAGAGATTAGTGAACAAGACCGAGGATGGTAAATATCGGTGTTTTATAACAATGTTGAAGCAGCTTTCTATCAACGTACCTTTGGTGACAGCTCTAGAACAAATGCCCGGTTATGCCAAGTTTATGAAAGATTTGGTTACTAAGAAAAGATCGGTCACTTTCGAGGATTCTAATAGAATGCAACATTGTACTGATATTGCTAAAAGATCTCTCATACAAAAGAAAGAAGATCCGGGTGCGTTCACTATTTTTTGTACAGTCGGGTCATTACATTTTGCGAAAGCATTATGTGATCTGGGGCAAGCATAAATCTCATGCCCCTATCGATTTACAAGAACTTTGGTTTGGGTTACCCAAAGCCCACTGCGATGCGCCTACTGATGGCTGATCGAACAATGAAAAGGCTTATAGGGATACTCCACAATGTTCTAGTAAAAGTGGAGTCATTAATATTTCCGGCATATTTTGTTATTCTTGATTATGAAGTCGATTTTGAAGTGCCTATTATTCTTGGGAGGCCATTCCTTGCTACGACTAGAGCCTTAGTTGAATAGGAAAAGGGGCAGATGAAATTTCGATTGAACAATGAAGAAGCGACCTTCAACATTTGTAGGTCCATGAGGCACAGTTGTGAGCTCCAATCGGTATCTGCTATATCCTACAAAGAAAAGATGAAGAAGGATAATGACCTAAAAAGAGAAAAACGATAGTTTATTGTTAGGGATTTTGTTCTTTTAGACAGTTCTAGGTTGCTTTGTCTTCCGGGCAAGCTCAAGTCAAAACTGACTGGCCTTTACTTGATTACCCAAGTATTCCCTAATGGAGCAGTTCAGTTAGAAACCAAGGAGGGAGTAGGGTTTAAGGTGAATAGAGAACGAATAAAACTCTATTTTGAGCATACTGCATTGTGAATGAAGTGATAGAAGCATACAATCTTGATGAAGGATGAGTAATCAAGTGTCCTCAGTCGTGCCGCGATGTAAAATCAGGCGCTTGTTGGGAGGCAAGCCAATACCTATAGTTTTTCTTTTTATTAATGGTAGCATTTTCTACTAATGTGTTTTAAAATTGTAGGCACATCACTAGGAAATTCTGCAGAAAATTACTCTGCAGTAGTCACTGACGGATACATTGACGGATCGTCATGCATGCGACGGACCGTCGCATGAATTCGTCGTGCTAGGTACGTCTTTCAGTTATTTTCAAAACTAGGGCACACACAATGGAACAAATAATGGACTGTCAAAACTGCAACGGACCGTCGTCGGGGACTCGTCACGTTATTAATGAAGCGTACCCCACCCGACCCATCTAGGGGTTTTAAAAATTCTTAATATTTAAAAAACCCCACCCCCTTCATTTCACCCATTTCCTTCCCTCTTCCTCCCATTTCCCTCCCTTTTCAACTTCTAATTTCCTACCTCTCTTTTTTTTTAACCGATCATTTTCCCAAATTCCCCTATTTCTAAAATCCACTCTCTACTTGTCAGAGTCTGCTGCTGTAGTTTTCTACTTGATCACCAATTACCTTCTTCGCTTGTTTTTCTCAAATTCTCAGGTATACGTCTCTGATTTCTACCCATTTACATCGCATTTTTGTTTATCAACTTGTATTAGCCTATTTCTTATTGATGGGTTGTTCTTTAATACATATTCAGTCTGACCTAGGTTGAGAATCCTCATAGTTGCCTTGTTAAAACTCTAGAAATAGTTTCTTTAGCATTGCTAGTTTACTAGGTATTTAGGTTAAACACATGTAGGTTAAAACACTAAAAATTTCATTTGGGTCATAGGGGATGATTGTGGCATCCCCAGTTCTGTCACTGAATGACAGAACGAGACCCTGATGACGGACCGTCGTACCCACAATGGACCATCACAGGGTCCGTCCCAACATCCCCAACACCACACTGTCAAAATTTCACCAAGTGTCCACCAACGGGCATATACAACGGACCGTCTTTCCCACGACGGTCAGTACTGCATAACCGTTCTAGTTGTTAGAAACCCTATTCCTAAGGGTCTCAAACTTTTTCAAAGTGTCCTCTTACGGACATATACGACGGACTGTAATACCCTTGATGGCCCGTCCTACATAACCATCATGACGAACACAGACCCTTCTCCTATGTGTCTCCAACTTTTTCCAAGTGTCTCACGATGGACTTCTATAACAAACCGTCATACCCTTGACGTCCGTCCTGCATAACCTTCATGACGGTGAGAGACCCCTCTCCTAAGGGTATCCATACTTTTTTCTAAGTTTCCCACGACGGACCGTCATAATCACAATGGTCCGTCCTTCTCATCTGTCATACTTGTCAGAGACTTTCCTTCTAGATCCACACCCAAAAAGGTGGCATACGGCGTAGTCACTGCCTCCCAGTTTGATGGTGAGTGCAAACTGACCGGCATACCTTCTAGGTCAGCTACTCAGGAAGAATGGCGTCTGGATCCTTAGGAGTTTCGTGGTCGGAGGAAGACTCCGCATCTGTTGAGGTCCCTATACCCACCACAGCTGCACAGTCTGCCTCGTCTGATGATATTTTCTCTATGCAGGTCCGTAGGTGTGCTTATATGGCACGTTGATCAGCTCAAGACCTCGCTGGGAACTGTTGATATTGGCCTCATCAGGGATTAGGCAAATGAGTTTGCTCCACGCAGAGGGCCCCGTCAAGAATTGCTTCCACTTGGTGACAATCTGACTTATACGGTAGCACAGGTCAGCACGGCTACGCATGAGGCTTCCACTGACACTACCCCGGTCGAATCTATCCCGGGTAGTAGCACTGCCTCGAGCTCCTCTCGCTCAGCCTTTTCCCCGCCCTGGTCCCGCTTACTAGGGTCCAGAAAGTAGAGGCACAGATTGCTCCACTTCTGCATCACATCTAGCCTTGGATGTAGAGGTCTATTACGGAGGCAAAAGAGTGCTTAGAGTGGAGAATAGTCCAGCACACAGAGCGGAAGATCGCTGAGGTTCATCAGCGCTTGGACGTTTTTGAGTTGCGGGTCCTAGCCCGGCCAGACCCTTAAGTTAATGTGTCGACCCTTCAGGCAGCGGTTGATAGTCTTCGTGCATACATCGATATGATCTTAGAGGCTAGGGTGCCTGAGTCTGAGGCCCCTTCTGCAGATCCTACTGAAGACACAGTGATGGCGGACTTATTCGCCACTTCTGAGATTCCATCACCTCCCCTTCGAGAGCATGCCGAAAGGCATAGGGGTCGAGAGGAGGATGAGGCTCGAGCACGGAAGAAGGAGAGCCGTGAAATGTAGGCTGCGAGGAGAGCCTCGCTTGCTGATGAGGAGGCACGTCGGATGAGGGCCGTAAAGTCAGCTACTGGGGCATTGAGCTCCAGAAATGTGGAGATAGTGAGACGCACTGCTGATAGTGTTGTTGATGCTGAGGAAACTACTGAGGGTGTCCAGACTACAGAGATAGTGGGTTCCGGGGAAGCGGACCCACCAGCTTGCTGATCGTCGTCGCTTTGCGCCCCAGGTTTGCTTCACCTACCACTCTTGTATTTCAATTTTCCTATGCATTGGGGACAATTGCATGTCTTTTTGTTGTGGGTGTGGTAAATGGAAAGTGAGTACTAGGGTGAAGCCTGAGTATCCCAATTCACTATCCTCTTTTGGAGTTTTCTTGTCTGTGTTCTTTTTCCTCAAGAGACTGATTATTTTAACTGTTGAACTGACATGTCTATATCTTGTGTACATAGTTTAATTCTGTAGCATGATGTCTAAAATGATATCCTCATGAAATTAAAATGATGCATGACTAGGCATAGTAATTGATAAATGTGTGGCTCTAAAAATGACATAGAGGTACACAACTGCATGACCCTTACTCTAAAATTTGAACTAGGTGTCTGATAATCTGGTAGAGTAATGACATGTCAAGAGGGTGTGAGGAAGATTTGAATATTCACTATTTCTACTGAGCTAGAACTTGCCTAGTTAGTCTAGCTAAAAGTAAGATGTAATAGACAATTAGGAAAGGATCATAGGCCCGTGTTCAATGTATCCCATTTTTAGCCTAAATAAAAGAACACCAAATGAAATTAATCTTTCTTTGATCCAAATGATTTGAGCTTAAACTAAACCTTTTTTTTTCACTCCAACTGATCTTTTCTGAGAATAATGTGTTGGCCCTCGTCCCTCCTTGGTCATGTGCACCTCAGCTTATGCCAAAAGCATAAGTTGAGGGTGGCTAATGCACTAAACAACCCTTTTTATGATCCTGACTAAATTTTGGGTATTGTTTACTTTGACTCATCGCAAAGCCATGAGTTGAGGGTGGCTATTATGGAAATGATCTAGAAAGTGGGGTTGAAAGAACAAAGAGAGAGAAAGAACAAAAGTAAAGTGACTCAAGAATCAGTTGAAAGAAAAGTGAAAAAAACAATATAAAATACAATAATACAAGCAAGAAAATAAGAGAGTGACTTACACATATGAAGAAAGAAGGGAAAATATCAAAGTGATAGAATGTGAGAAACTTGGTGAAATAAAATGATTAAAATTGGTATGTTTATCCGATATGTCAAAGAGGGCAAAAAGTCACTAAAGTATACCTAAATATACCCTACCTTACCCTAAGCCTATGTTACAAGCTAAGAAATTCCTATCGTGATCCTAAGAGTTGTATAGCGAACTTAAAGCAGTGAAAACAAGGGCAAGCTTATGGCAATATGTATGAATGAGTGTGAATTTGTTCTGAGAGTGAGTCTTGAAAAGTAATCCTTATACTCAAACTGATATTATTGTGTGAAAATGAGGATATTGTTTTGAAGTGAGGACACTAGTTGCAATACCGGAAATATTAGCACCTCGGTGATAAATTGAAGAGGATAGGTGTTAGTGCATGGTGAGTTTGTGTCATGGTGTGATTCAACATAATTCAAGCCAAATAGTGATAGCATGCATAAATATGATGAGACTGATCGGTATTGATAGCCAAATGATTGCAAAAGATAAAACGTAGATACTATTCTACAAAGATTTTGTATTGATTCATAGTGCATCGCTTGAGGAAAAACAACGAATCTAAGTTGAGGGTGTTGATATACCGTGCTGTCACGATATTTTTAATGCCTTTTCCTTAATTTTAATGTGTCCAAAAGCCTTTTTGTATTAATATTTATGTGAGTTTCTCTTTATTTGCAGGAAATCTGTCTAAAAGATGAATGCGGAGGTTTTTGAGCAAGAAATGCAGAAAAGTACAACCTACGGAGCTTGTGACGGTTCATCATGCCTGTGACGGTCCATAGGTGGCATCGTAGTGCAGCTTCTAAAGGAAGATGGGGAAGTCTGACCAAGTATGGGGTTACTGAGTGCGTGACGGACCTTCGTAGCCATTACGGTCCATCCTGCTGGTTCGTCATGAAGAATAGAGAAGTAGTCCCAGTACCTAAATTCCAAGAGTTCAAGTGTTATGGAACGGAGACCCCCGACGGACCGTTGTGCGTGTGACGATCCGTCATACCTGCCGTCGAGGGTAATGAAGAGAGTAGCAGAAGAAATTGCACAAGTATGGGATGAGGAGTCCAGGATGGCCCATCGTGACCACGACGATCCGTCGCGAGGTCCGTCGATCCATCCGCGTTTTGACAGATTTCCAGCAAATCGAGTCCTTATTTAATTAGATTTTTTTTATAAATAGTTTGAAAAACCTCGTTATGGGGGTTAGACGTTGGTTATTTGAGCTTCTTTTATGGATTAGACTTGTTGATTATTGCACTTTTGGAGAATCTTTAGTCTTTAATTAATTTCAATAATTGATTTTTGGTGATTTTTGTTGATTAAGCAAGTGAACTTCTGGATTTTATTCTTTCTCATTGAAGTAAGTGCATGAATTCTTATATTACATAATTTAATATTGTGATTATGACTATGGGTAACTAAACTCCATAACTAGGGTTGTGGGAGCCATAGGCAAATAATGAGGTAAAACCTAACTAAAATAACAATTCTAGAATAGTGTCTTACATGTTTTGATAATTGTTTCGCTTAGAAGTCTTTTTAACGGATGGCCAACGTTAGAACTCACTTTAATGATAATTACCAGACCAAGTAGGTAGATGATAAGAAAAGAATTATCAACATAGATTTAGTGTATACTATCTAATAGGCTAGTATTGATTGGTACGAGGTAATAACTTAGTCAAATATCGAATACGATGCTTAATATTAGGTAAATGTAAGGGTTAGCATAGCAACACACGTAGCCGGACCAAGGTGCGTAGTGAAATTTTCTAGATGCCGTACCAAGGATTTAGAAATACATAACTTATCAACTTTGCATTCAAGATACTAGGAAAGAATTGTTATAGTTAGAATTATCAAGTTATGACCCTTTGGGGAACACGTAAACCCTAGTTACTTTTATTAATTGATTAAACTCCAACATTTGAAGCTGTTAGTTGTCTCCTTTTATTTAGCTAGTTATTTTCATTCATTTAGAAGTAAAAAAAACCCTTTTATTGTATTTGTGTTCCAAGTAAATAATTGACTAAATAGTAGTAATAATAGATTGAAGTTAAGTCTGAACTATTTTCCTCGTGGGAACGATCCCAACCTCATAAATTGGGTTCTTTACTTAATACAGCCGCTTTACTTTTTATTTGAGAAGTATGTTTGAGCGTCTCAACAATATCCCCGACTTGGACAACATGTGTCCTCGAATGACACTTGCCACTCTCCGAACACTTCCAAGATTGGAGACTCAACTAGTAGCTCATAAGCAAACTATAAAACACCTTTCATAGAAGAAAAAATCAACTTCACATTCTTCAATTTGAATGGTAACAACTCATTTTATAATCAATACCCTACTCTTATACATCAGTTCTGACCACATTGCAATATTTTTTTTGCAAACGAATCAATTGGTCATTTTCTCAAAAATATGGCAGCATGCAGTTCTTAAGGAAACAATGACTTTTTTTAAGCAACTTTTCAAAAATTCACACTTTTTAAGAAATCCATGATATAAACATGCTAATATGCAAAGCAACATAATATAAACGCATCTTACGACATAATCATGGCTTCATAAAACACACAATGCAAAAAGTTAATGAAATTCAATTTCAACCAAACTCCTAAACATCATGCACAAACAACAATTTCAAGGACTTCTATCCCATCTACAAACCATACTCCCCCACTTAGAAGGAACTCATATCTTAACAAAAGAAAGAGAACGTCCCAACATCATAATCACTCTCCGTCAGATCCGGCTTCTCCACTCTAGAACGGAGTGCATAGAAACGCCTTTTAGTCAAAGCATCATCCTTTGGAACACTAGGAGCAACATACCAAGAAAAGCTTCCATAAATTTTTCCCATTCAACAAGACCCGGTCCTTCTGGCCTATTATCTTTCCATTGAGTGTACCAAATTTGAGAAACATCCCTCAATTGGTACTAAGCCAACTCCGCCTTCTCCCTAGATGTAACCCCCATAGCACTCAAAATTTTGTACAATCAATCAAGAACCTCTTAGGGATCCTCATTTACCTTAGAACAAAGAAATATAGGAGGATTCATCCTCACAAATTCTGTCAACCTAGATGTCATAGTGCTCTCCACAACTCTAGGCATTATATTTAAATTAGCTTGCATAGTCACAGCTCGGGCAATAGCAATCAAAGCCTTTCTAATCTCCCTATTAGACATCTCCGAAACCTCAATACCTCCTTCGACATTAGGTATAGGATCACATTTGGGAGGCACTTGGGCATATTTAGCACCTTGAACTCCTTGCCCACCTTGAGGAACTTGTTTAACTTGCTCAACATGATGGGGAACCCCTCATTCACCCTCTCCTCTTCCAACCTTCTAGCGGCCATCCTTCTAGTATTCATCTCCTAGAAAACACAAGGAAACTAATAAGAAGGATAATCATAACATTTACTCTACCGCACGACATAGGGGTAGAAAAGAAGGGAAACTCTATCATCCTATAACGTCTCGCCCATAGATATGTCGTGACTCACCCCGATGTAAAGACTCTACTAGACGTGAATTGATGGACTTCTTGATTCCTAATACTACTTTCACCACCCTATGCTCTAATACCAAGATTTGTCACATCCCAAAACCACACCCTAGAGGTTAGGGCACAATCTTGGATTGTGGAATGGCGTCATCGAACTCTCAAAGTTCTTAGACAAGCCCTTTCATATCATTCATTGCATATACATAGTGAAAATTAGTGCGGAATTAAAACTTTTCACAAAACATAATATTGTCTTCAAAAATCTCATTCATATAAAAGTAATAGGAAATACTAAGTCTCAATGACATCATCTTAAGACAGAAGAAAACTTGGGACACGACCCATACTTCACAAAATGAATATAGAAATGCTTAGTCTATTACAATACATTGAATGAAAACATAAAAGACATATATATTCCCTCGAGTCAAGTGAGGACATACTTCAACTTCACTCGAACGATCTTCTAAGTCCAAGTCCTCACTTCTCAAAGCTCTTTACCTACCAAGAACTATATATAGATAAAAACATGGAATTAGTACAACCACATGTACTAAGTATGGCTTATGCATATAAATCATGAAAATGGATATTATTGGAAATATGCATCTTTTCATTTAAAATCATATTATAATCATAATAACATCATAAATCAATTTATAAACTCATAAGATACTTCTAGCATGTAATTTTTTTACTTAAAGTCATCCAAAGATTCACTTAAGTCACACAAAGAGAGACCGCTTATACACCCTCTCTAGATGTGCCTAAAAGATCTTTAAGATTACCTTTAATGATTCACATACATATTACAAAGCAATCAACAATATCAAGGTAAGATTCTTCTACCAAGTAAACTGTAAGTCACACTTAAGTTAGTTGTGAAGCGACCACCCATACAATCCCTTACAGACACACTTAAGACATCCAATAGACTCCCTAAGATTGGATCATGCTCACATAAATCACCAACATATTGATGATATGACATTCTCTTCCCAAAGACTATCAAACGACCTATTTAAGTATATCACGAACATAACGTCCATAGTGACCTCTTCAAGATTTCATAAATGGTCCTTAAAACTACCTAAGGCTTAGATCATGACCACAAAATCAACCAACTTCCCTAACTAGAGTCATACTCAAGACTTCAAAAGATATTACATGAAGAGATAATCTCTTATGCCCTCTTCACACTTTAGCTAATAAATCCTTAAGTCACTTTAGATTGGGTACTCATTTATTTACATACTCCTTCAATAAGTTATTAGTTCCTTAGTTCATTAAGACTCATACATCACATAAAGGATACTCAAATAATGGTCTTGAACAGACCTTGGAACTCCACATAACACCTTCAAAGTCAATTGTGCAATGTCTAGATATCCCATACCACGATCTAAACTCCATAAACTCCTCAAATGTTAATAGGTATTCCATATGATGAGAATAGGCAATAACCGACATAGACCATGTTAGCAAGACATGAAATCCAGAGTTCTATCCTACTCTGATGAGGTTGTTCTACATGCCAATGGTAGAAAATGGACACATCCCATGTCGGCTCATTGTTAAGGAATATGAAGGGCTTCTTTGTATTCTTGTCTCATACTTAACTAGAACTACTTTCCCTTACCATACTCACTTGGTGCTAGCCTTCGTTCTCATAGAGTAATTCATACATTAGGTTCACATAAAAGAATTCCATAACTAGTTCATAACCCAATCACATTTACTCTACAAAGGAAGGTTTATATAAAAGGGTTCCATAACTACTTTCCATGTGATATCCTTTAATATAATTAATTAAAATACCCTTATAAACCTTCCATGAATTAATTTCGATGTGGGGTGAATTTACCAATTTACCCCTTGACTTGGCAGCAGCCTGCGCAGGAAGGCAGTTGCGTGCGATACCTGCCCTTGACTGGCCGTCATAGCCACGACATGGCGTCACAGTCCTCCATCGTCGATTGCAGTAGCTGTTCAAGCTTCATATATTCACCCTTGTCTAAGTTCTGATGACGGGACCCTTTGAAGGGGCGTCACTGACACGACGGGCCGTTGACTGCTTTGTCGGCTAGGTCTGCATGGGACAGCCTGCACACTAATTTTGGGTCCTTCCTCAAGGACCCTTAGATGGTCCTTGGGGATTATTTCCCGGATGTTTCCAACCCAAATATGATCTTCTATAATTTTAACACCTCTCAAATGAATTTCATCCAAAACAAACACGTAAAACATGATGAAACTTGCCTAGACGTACAAGGTCGACTCAAGGCATATCTTTCGAACGCCTTGGAGATTTTGGTTGTTTGACCTCCAAACATCACGAAACTTTAAACACTGCCTATAAATACTATATTAATTCAATTAATAACCTTAAAACACCATGAAACACACATAAACACATAGAACTACATTTTCGACATTTAGGTGACTTAGTCGTTGAACGTCTTGGTCGTCCTTTGACGTTTGACTTCAAACTCCTCTAATATTTTCGCTACAGCCTATATACTATATTTTAGAAATATTTAGGACCTTATAACTTCAATACCAACATGTTAGGCTCTAGTTAACCTAGGTAATTTTCGGGGTGTTACATAAGCAAGGTGGTAATTATCGCAAAATTTTAAATTCCCAAAATCAGAATAAAACATATTATAGTAATTAGGCAATGATGTATTGACATGCGAATATTGGTATGTTATTTTAGTGTTGTTACACTCAATGTGTTGCACAATGATATACCCAACATTAATAGGAGTCACATCCATGATGGGAAAAATTAAAAGCTCCGAATAAAGAGAAAAATTGTTATAACCCAAATAAAAATGATGGACACCCAAGTTTTGTATTTTTAGCTTGGAATTTTGAGGAATCATTCAACTGGCTGTTCTCAATCTATTTAGGCATATGACCATCATAAAAGTATCTCACAAACCATTCTTGGACCTCTTCCGTTGCACTTATCATGTGAATATCATTGTTAACATCATTAATACCATAATAATTAGTGATCCTCATGAAGTCAAAACAAACTTAGTTTCCCTAGACCGTGACTACCAAGTCTCTAGAGAAATTACCTTCAGCGATATTGGCATACAAATCTTGATCCACCATGTGTTTAGACATGTTAAGTTTATAACAAAACACATCTATGCACTGGCCTCGAATCTCCCATAGAAGTATGATATGTTCCCATGGAGGCGTTTTAAAAGAAGACCACTCTCATTTATGATATTCTTTTGTGGAGGTGGACATCCACTCGCTAGAATTTAGCGAACATTAAACGCTCATGACTAATGATTTCCCCTCCCATGATATTTTCTTCCATTTTTTCCTCCATTTGGTTGACGACGTCGTTGTCCATGCTTTTGCAGAAAGTATACCTATACAATATACAAACATGTAAAATTAATGCAAAAGCAGGTAAATACATGTATTATGAAGAAATTAGGCCAATGAAATGATTCAAAAAAGAATTGATTGAATGGAGGCAAAGTTACTATTTTTGGTAGTTTTCAATAGCAAGCACACGACTCATCGCGATCATGGGATAAGATGCTGTGATCATGAGCCTCACCTTTTCAAGTCATTGTAATTGCAGGATTAGATATCACAATCATGGAATTAATAATTTTAATACACCGTGATCGTGGGATGAGATACCGTGATCACGGGATGAGACCACGATCGCATAGAAAACTTCAGCCTAGAAAATATTTTTCACTTTGGCATTGCATCAAACAAGTTGTAACCTGTTCTCGTGCCATTTTCAACCAACTTCAAGCCTCAAATTAATCCTTATTCAATTAACACCCATTACAAGACATTAAACTAAAATACTTATCTACACAATAAAGTTTTCAACACAAATCATGATTAAAAAAAACTAAGGGCAAGAATATACCCTTTTATAAATAACTCACCAATTTCAAGAAAAGATCAAGAAAGGGGGAAGAAGACATACCTTAAGTTTAAAAAAAAGCTTGAAGGGAATTCATGTCCAAAATTGATTAGAGTAATTGATTTTATAGGGGAGAAGTTTTTGCAAGTTTATGGGACATTAAAATGGATTTCAAAACTACTGCCTTTTGAAATTCACGTGAATCATTATGGTCGGGACCCCTCTTATCACAATCACAACAAGAAGTTTTTTTACCTTCCATGAATGTGACACCTGTTACTTGTGATCGAGGCTAGATGCTTTTGATGAAAAAAAATGGTGTTAGACTTGCTAAAGGTACTTTCAATTTGGGTGATGGCACAGAAAAAATGACGATCCACACAATATTTAGGCACATATGAGCATCATAAAAAATTTCAACTCTTGTTTTTGAAGGTGTTTCACCCCAAACTTCAATGCTAGTAAGTTTTATACATTTCCACATGTTCTAAACACCACCACCAACTTTGAAATTATGAGAGTTAATTTAAAAAAATATCAAACCTAAACTACAAGTAAAAGATGAGACATCGAACTAATTAAGATATCGATGGGTTGCCTCCCATAAGGCACACAATTGAACATCGCGACACGACACCAGGTATATCACCCTTCGTGTTTCCTGTTTGAGAAAATGCACCTCCTGCCCAACGTTGCATCATACTTCAATTTCAGATCCTTTGGTTAGGGTTTAGAGAGTCACTAGGCCACTTGAGAATTGTTTTTCATTATTGTTGGCCCTCAATCAACTGACACTTTTGATTCCATATGAACTAAAGTTGCCATATATAATATTATTGGTTCTTTTATGCAAATTTAGTATAATCACATTTTTTCCAGCTTGTTGGACTCTTATTGGTTTGGATATGCTGCAAAGGCCTAAGGTATTTTCAATGTAAACCACCGTCCCTTTTGTTGTCTCCACATTAGCTTCCAAAGTAGAGATCTCAAAATTGAGTGGTACCATCTCATAGCACCTAGCTAGGTGCAAGGCATGAGACTCCTCTTCGCTCCTTTTGACTATTGGATAAGGAGTAGTATCTACCTCATATCTTGTTCCTAATATGGTCCTAAGAGTTGCGAGTTCAAACTTGAAATTGACTGCTCATTGTCACCGAGTGAAGTGGATTTTGAGAAGTTTTTCCTTTTCTTAGGAGAATCAGAGTAGTTCCTTCCCCCCCCCCCATTGAGCTTTTCTGCTACGACCTTAAGCCAAAATTGTCTTATCACATTCGATTCACGACATGGACATGGATCGGTATAGGCAAACCACTCTCAAACATATGGTCACAAAAAACTATAAAGGCAACTACTCACAATTTAGAGAGAAACAAGTAAACTAGAAATCCTAAATCAATTCAATATGTCTAATTTCTCACCGGCAGGCGCTCGTTTTCTATATTACTAAATTACCCTAAAAATTGTAAGAGTGAGTATTTGTCATCAATAAAAATACCCAACTAAGAGTTAGGGAAAAATTGCACAAGGAACAATTTATCAGCAATCGAAATGTTAAAGGGTAAATAGATATTGGTTAGAATCTGAACATGCAATCTACAACATTATCAAATAGAAAGCGAGTTTATTATGAAAATAAAGGATTTAGGAAAATACAATTTTAAACAAGGATAGATTAGGAAATTTGGAACTCAATCCTCATTCAACAATCCATTGACATCTCAAATTAATTTAAGTTTGACTAGATAATTATCAATCAACACTTATCTCCTTTATGTCTCAAAGTGTCTTATCACAAAATCTCCTTCGGGTTCAATTGACTTCAACAACAAGCAATCGAATACATTAATCTGAATCCATATTTATAGCATCCAACAAAGTAAATCCAAATTATCTCCTTGTCTCAAATTTAGGAATCAAAGTCAAACATGACTATTAATCTAATGCTTCACTTGAGGAATTCTTATTCGAGCAATCCACACAAATTGAAAGCTAGATTCAAGCATGCACTCTCAAATCATAGATTAAAGCATGAAAATAAGATTAAACCCTCATCATGAAAGCACACAATCACAAAATCAAGAATTAGAGTGAGCAATAAAAATCCAAACAAGTTGTCTATTTTTTGCATAAAACCCTAATCTCAATTAGACAATTTTACCCATAATTCTAGAAATTTAAATGAAATAAAGAATGAATTAAGAGATTTTAGTAGTAAGAACACGATTGTCAAATCCAAATATGATTTGTGAGGAAACTTTGAAGTCTCAATCCTAATTGAAATCAACAAGTACTTTTCTAATCTAAGCTACGAATATGGAATTGTCTCTCTCTAGGATTATTGTGTACAAGATGGATAGATGAAAAATGATTGTTGGCAAGTGTGCAAAGGGGTTTTGGGATCAATTTGGTGAATTCCCAATTGGCCCGGGTGATAGGTATTTACCCTTTGTAATCACGACAACTAACTCATGCGGTCGCGGGGAGAAGTGTATCTTGGACATGGGATTACGACATCTAAATACAGAATCGCAAGATTTGAATTTCATGGGCAACGCAATCACAACCTGTACTTCATACGGTCGTGATAACTAAACTTCTCTCAGTTCCACTTTCTTCTAATTGTCCTCTTCTTGATTCAATTCCACTTAATTTTTTCATCCATATTCTTAATCAACTCTCCATTTCATTTACCTATAAATTTTAAGCAAACCACATTAAAAGCATCAATTCTAAACTAAATCAAGTGAAAGTAACTATCAAAGATCCTTAAATGAGTGGAAATCAACAACTCATCACTCACTCCCTTGTTTTCTACACATATTTAGTTTATGTGTCCCATTCATTTTGATCTTCCTCTTGCATCAGTGTTCATGGCTTGATTTTGAGGAGTTTGTGAGGTACCACCTCGCGGAAGGTGTTACTTACTATTCACTATGTCTTTCTATTATTCTAGGAATGTAGACATTCAGACTTGTTCATTTATACAAAATTGTATATTTACCTATGTGAAACAAGTTGAGGAGGAAAAAGTCGAGGGATAGAGAAGATATCAAGAATAAGAGGGCTAAGACATAAGGAATGAGTCTAGGCAACAAAAGAATGACGTGAATTATTCTTCTTTAATAGAAGTAGAGAGGACCTACTCCATCATCTGCTCAGTGCACCTGCACCAAGAAAAGAATGTGGGTAAAATATTAAGTGTTCTTATAACATCAGAGTTGGACTTGCGTATTTGCAAGAAAGTATGGTACAAGGGAGTAAAAAGAGTCCCGCATGTGTTAAGTTTGGTAGGATCCAATCAAGGGTGTGTTGTGCTGGCTCTACTGGTTGCTTCAAGTGTGGCTAAAACGATCATTTTATAAGAGATTCCCTTAAGAACAAGTAATGTAATGGTAAAGAGAGCAATAGAGCCCAATCTTCTTCATTAGCTTCACCAAATAAAAATTGCATCTAGATGAGATACTTTAAGGGCATGTGGAGAGGAAACCATCTTTGTGCTATAACTAGTCTCCAAGAGAAAGAGAATTCATCAGATATTATTACTATTATGATTCAAGTCTTTGAGTTTACTGCTTATGCATTGCTAGAGGCAGAAGCGAGTTTATGTTTTCTAACTCCATATGTTGCTATGAACTTTGATATTATTCTTGAGCAACTTAGTGAACCATTAAATATTTTTACATCTGTTGTTGATTCCATTCTACAAGAGAGATTCTATCGTGATTATATCATTTTCGTCAATCAAAAAGTGTTATGACTTATTTAATCGACCTAAACTTGGTAGAGTTTGATGTCATTCTTAGTATGGGATGGCTTCATGCCTTTTATGCCTCAGTTGATTGTAGAACTTGAGAAGTCAAGTTTTATTTTCCCAATGGGTCAGTCTTAGAGTTGAAAAATAATTTAGAAGAGTCTAGGGGTAGTTCCATTTCGTACTGTAAGGCAACAAAGTTAGTTTATAAGGCAAGAAAGTTAGTTTATAGTCCAAGTTAATGACTTAAGTGTTGAGGTACCTCCTATTAAGTGAGTGTTAGTAGTAAAACAGTTTCCAGAAGTCTTTCCAGATGCTTTCTAGAGTCTCTGCTAAGAGAGGTAGACTTGGGTATAGATATTCTTCCATGTACTCAGACCTATATCTATTTATCTTGATAGAATGGCACAAGAAGAGTTGACGAAATTTAAGGTAGCTGAATGACCTTTTAGAGAATGGTTTTATTCAACCAAGTGTGTCATCTTGGGGCGCTCCGTTCTTGTTTGTGAAAAAGAATGATGGTTCCCTTAGAATGAGTACATATTACCATCAATTGAGCAAGGTTACCATCAATAATAAGTATTCTCTCCCAAGAATTGATGATTTATTCGACTAACTTCAAGGCCTAGCAGTTTTTCTAAGATAGATCTCAAATCTGACTAACATCAGTTAAAAGTAAGAGAATAGGATATTAAAAGACAACTTTCAAAACTAAATATGGGCATTATGAGTTTTTGGTCATGTCCTTTGGGTTAACCAATATGTGTGTTGCGTTCGTGGACCTTATCAATATAGTCTTCAAACCTTATTTAGATTTGTTTCTTACCGTCTTCATTGATGAGAAACTAATCTATTCAAGGAATGAAGAAGATCATACTAGTTATCTCAGAATAGTTCATGAGACTTTGAAGGATAAAGATATGTATGTCAAGTTCTCTAAGTGTGAGTTTGAATTGAATTTGTGGGTCTTAGGACACATAGTATCTGGAGAGGGAATTAGAGCTGACACCCAAAAGATATACGTAGTTCAGAGTTGTCTTAGACCCATATCTCCAACTGATATTAGGAGTTTCTTGAGTTTGGTTAGCTATTATAGAAGATTTGTAGAGGGGTTTTAATCTACTTTGTCTCATTTGACCTAGTTCACTCAGATGACAAATAAGTTTCAATGGTTTGACTCTTGTGGTGTATTGCGATACATCAGGAATTGTTTTGGGCTGCGTGTTAATTTAGAAGGGAAACGTTATAGATTATGCCTTTAAACACTTGAAAGTTCATGAGAAGAATTACCCAACCCATGACATAGAGTTGGTTTCTCTAGTATTCTCTTAAAAGATATGGCTGCATTATTTGTAGGGTGTTCATATTGATACACTCACTGTTCATAAGATCATGCAGTATGTGTTCACCTAAAGGGATCTTAATCTCACACAGAGGCGATGGTTAGAATTACTGGAGGATTATGACATGAGTTTTCCTTATCACCCAGTTAAGGCTAATGTCATTGTTTATACCTGTAGTATATTTTCTATGTTTTGTACCACTAACATTTAGGAAGATAGGAAAGACTTAGCAAAAGAGGTGTATAGAATTTCACGACTTGGAGTTCAATTATTGGATTCCATAGAAGAAGGAGTAGTGGTCATGAATGGGGTTGAATAATCATTAGTGTCAGAGGTAAAAGAGAAGTAGGACAAAGATACTTTACTGCTTGAATTAAATGCAAGTATTCATAAATAAAAAGTGATGGCTTTTGAACAAGGGAGAGAGTGTTTCGAGGTATCAAGGTAGATTGTGTGATTGATTTTATGGGTAATTGGGTGATCACCTACATCTGGTTGAGTTTATTTACAACAATAGTTACCACTCTATCATCCAAATAATGCAGATCCTCTATTAAATAGATTAAAGTTGGTGAAGTAGGGTTGATAGAACCAAATTTTGGTCATCAAGCTATAGAGAAGGTGAAAGTCATTGAAAAGAGGTTGAAAAAGGCATAGAGTCATCAGATATTTTACCCTGATGTTAGGAAGAGGGATTAGAGTTTGAAGTAGATTATTGGGTATATTTTAAGGTTTCACCCATGAAGGGTGTTATGAGGTTTTGTAAAAATGGGAAAATTAGTACCAGACATATTGGACCTTATAGCATATCCAAGATGATGGCAATATAGATTATGAGTTAGAGCAACCACAAGAGTTTGTAGCAATTTATCTGATATTTCACATCTCCATATTGAAGAAGTGCATGGGAAATCCTTCATTAATCATAACAATTGAAAATATTGAAATCAAGGATTATTTATCTATGAGGAGATTCCGGTTCAGACTCTAGATCGCCAAGTTAGTAAGTTAGTACAAAGGAGGCTGCATCTGTCAAATTCTTTTAGAGGAACCAATTTGTTGAAGAATCCACTTGGGAGGTTGAAGAGGATATGAAGAAGAGATATCAACATTTTTACAGATCTGTAGAAACTCTAGATCAAGGAAATAATTTTCTTCCTATTACCCTTTAATAATGTGTTGGAATGTTGTATTTGTGTTGCTTGTTGGATATTTGAAATGAATGATTGCATATTACACCCTTTAGCCTAGTAAGAGTAATCTCATTTGAGGATGAATGATCTAAACGGGGAGATATTGTGAAATCTCGCAATTTGATATAACCAAGAAGAAGCTAGTAGTTGGAAATAGTGATTTTCTGGAAAGAATGGAAATCTGCAAATTTACTTTAGTTCGAAAAAATGATTTTTTAGGTAACTTCAAAAAGCCTTAAATCGTAAATAAGGATTACATAGGTGTATTTAAATATATGATAGGAAATATCTTCGAATGATCTTTCCAACGCCACTGAGTTTGCGCAATTCTTAGTTCATATGAATGAAGTACGAGCTATGGAAGTTGCGGTTAGAGTATGGAATGTCTGAAAACCTAATATTAGAAGGGTAGTTTGGTGTTTTCTTTACTCAACTTAATTTATTTATTTTTAGGATTTTAATTGGGTTAAATTTATATTAGTCAGTTTCGAAAAGTGAATGCCAAGCTAGGTCTTGGAGAGAAGAGAAAAGAGGAGAAAAGGGAAGAAAGTTCAAGATTCGTCAAGAGCGTTCAATAATCGCTTGTCGATTGAGTCTAGGGGTTTCCCCTACGAGGTATGTGAGCTTCCATAGTATTGGGTTCATTCATCGACATGTCAATTATGATTTATTCAAGGTAATTTCATTCTTGAAATTTACGGATTTAAGTTCAAGATAAATTTTCTCGAAGTATCCTGATCGTTTATGTTTTGATGTGAAGATACTACTTGGATCAACTTTAGACGACCATATTCTTAGAATATTAATAGGTATGTGAAAAATAATCTATACAATAAAACTTAATTGAATCTACTTTCCAACTTAACCTTATTTGCAGTCAATCCAATTTTTGACTAAAAAGTTATGAGTATTTTATTGAGCTATACAATGTTGTTACAAATTAGCCGACAGGAAACATTAAAAAAGGTTAATTTTGTTTTTTACCTCCAAGAAAACCCAAACAAATTTATTGACTAATAAAAGGTTAAAACAATTAGATTTTAATCTTTACTAATGAAAAATCATAATTCTTGGCCATAGAGAATTTAAGAATCACACAAAAGGTTTTCTTGATCATTTACCTTCAAGCTAGGGGTTTCAAGGTTTCTATTCAAGTTCTTATTAAATATTCTTCAAGAACCTTATTTTTTCTATCTAAAATCATTTCTAAACATCATGAGATATTTCCTATCACAAATCATGATCCTTGATTCGACAACTCAAGAAAAGTCAAGAGTAAATTCAAGAAGTTAAGAGTCAAGTCAAGATGTTAAAAGCCAAATCAATAAGTTCTTAAAGTCTTTCAAAAGTCTTTCAAAAACGTTTTAACTTGTTTTAATACTCAAGTGTCAAAGTTAAGCAAAGAGATAAGATTAGAAGTTTTTTTCTCCAAATAAGTATATGGGAAGTAGGTTTTCTCTTTAAGTTTTAAATGTTTTTCACATTTAAATAAGAAAGGTAACTGAAATTTCCAAAGAGCCCTTGAGCTAGTTTTCAAAAAATAGTAAATTCTTTTACAATTAAGCAAAAGAAGAAACTTTGATATCCAAGATAGCATTTGAGCTATGTTTTTTAGAAATTATCTAAATCACGGAAGGAAGTATGTTTTTTAACATAAAAGATCGTATCGTTTTGGGAGAAGTATTGAGCACCGATATGGGGGTAGTTCAAATAACTGACAGCCCCCATAAACCATGTAGCCATCATGGGTAGAAAAGACAATACTGTTTAGATAATTCCTTTAGTGATTTTTAGAATAGTGTAACGCCCGGGTTTTATTGTTATAGGAATACTAATGAGGAAAAATTAATGCCGAAATTTTTTTCGTAGTACTAGGATCTTCTCAGCCTTGTCTAGATTTGGAGAAATTAAGAGTCATTAAGGAGAAAGGAAATTCTATTGCAATATGGTGGAGTAAATATGTATTTGATTTTATAATCGGTAAGATAACTCGTTATGAAATTCATATGACTTTACGATATTTAATTTGGATAAGTAGATCATCAGGAATCGATCTTGACATTAAGGTCACTTTCTGAGCGTAGTGAGTTAAGAGTATGTTGTAAAAAGGGGAAAAGGGAATTCCTTTAGGAGCTCCCTGCCTCTTTTAGTGCCGCTGCAGTAGGATTCTTGCCGCTGCAACTACGCCACTATAGTGGGCGAGGCAGAGATGGAATTTAGGATTTTAGGATTTTTTCTTACTGGTTCTGTTTGTGCCGCTACAGAGAGATTTGTGCCATTGCAACTATGATGCGATAGAAGAACGGGCGACTTTGTAGAGGATTGACGGGTTTAAAAATCATAAATAAAACCCTTAGACGACCTTATTTTTTTTCAACTTCATAAGTTAAGAGAAGACTCCTTGGCTATTACAACTCGTTTTCAACCATTATTGAAGCTACAGGTAAGCTTTTCACTCCTCGAATTTGTTTTTCAACCTGTATAACAATTTACATTAATATTCATGGAAAAGGATTTCTTAAAAAATCCAATGCTTGAATTAACTCTAAATTGACTATTGGGGTCATGGGTTTCAACTAAGGTTCATAGTTTGTTAGTATAACAGAAAATTAGTATTTTTTTAATTGATTCCCGTACATAAATTATTGCTTGTAGACCATAGACAAGCGAAGTGAATCTAGAAAGGGAAGAATCAAGTTGTATAGGGTTTCAAGCTTGTTTCTAGATAGCGATAATTGTGATTCTATGATTGTGTGATATACACTTGGTTTGCTTCGGTGTGATACTTTTATATGTATGCGTGTTGCAATATTGATCATAGATGTACTAATGAGATATATGAATATTGATACTATAAAATCATGACTTGAATGTGTGATGTTGATGTGTTATTGATATGTGATTGGGATCGGCTGCCATGTTCAGCACTCTAACTTTGATCAAATGGCCGCGTTCCGACATGCTAATTGGGATCGTTTTCCACGTTCTGGCGTAAAAATAGGATCGGATTGCCATGTTTCAGCATGCTAACAGTTTGGCTTTGGGTTCCGTAAGAGGACCAACTATGTCATGAAACATGTGAATTGTGATATTGATTCTTATGATAGTATTGAATATGTTGATATTTGCGTTTGTTTTATGTTGTAATCTCTTGCTTATGCTACACTAGTCATATAGTCACGTTATCATACTAGTAGGTGGTTTTGTACTTATTTTGCACTTTCTCTTATTTTTGTTGAGTATAGGGCATATTCACGCGCTTATTGACAGAGATCACTTATGATATTGGTGATCACTTGGAGTTCAAAGGGTGAACCACATCGTTTGGGCGGTTATGGTTATCATTAGATATTCTTGTTAGACTTGGTTATCATTTCTAGTTTGGGTACATTGACTTTCAGATTCTAGATTTATCTTTCGCATTGTTACATAGTTTTTAAATCTTAATTTAGTAATGGAAACTTGTCTTAGTTCTTTAACTTTCTTTCGTAACTTAAATGCCTTAGTTTTTTTGGTATATTTCTTTAGTTGGTCTCTAGTAGTTGTTCTACCACCGAGTTATAGTGTGGGTGTCAATCACGATGGTTTGGGCCATTACAGAGTTTGTACCACATCATAGGTTCGCTAATCTCGACATACCAAAATGAGTCTATTAAAGTTTCATGAAACGGTACAGGGACGCCTATGGAAATCTCTATTTTCACTTGTATTCTTCTTGATATGGCTTCATTCAAATTGGCATCTGGTGATTCAAATTGGTATCTGGTGATTCAAATTAGTATCTAACTTCTTTCACTCCTTTATTCGCAAATGGTTAATACTAGTTATAACAGTGTTACGCCTGTAGTTCCTGTTAATGCTCCAGCTGAGGAACCCCTAGTGAGAGGTCGCGGTTGAGGTAGGGGTAGAGAAAGAGCTAGGGGTAGAGTCCATAGGAGAGTAGCACCTATTGTGAATGAGGTACCAAATTACCATTTTCCGGTGATTGAGAACCCATCGGCACATAAGGAGGTTATAGAGAGGATGATGACGTTGAGAATGTTGAATAGGTTGAACAAGAAGAAGGAGGAAAAGATAAAGCCATAGGAATCCCTTCCATTGATCCGGTGTTGTCTCAAGATATCATGACCTTTTTTAAAGGGTTGGCTAGTCCAAGGATAATTCCACCTACTGAAGCCCCCGTGAATCCTAATGTTTCTGACAATATGGCCAAGCCGGTTGGGGAGAGAGGTAACGATGCCTTCTTCCATCATTTGTTGGGTTGTATGATGAACTGTTATGATCATGATATGTTGAACAAGTTCTTGAAGCTCAAGCCCCAGGTTTTTCTTTGTTCATAGTCAGAGGACGCCTATGACTTCATATTGGTTTTTTATGACAGGTTGCATAAGTTGGGTATCTTACACCAAAAAATGAGGTTGAGTTTGTGTCCAGTCAACTTCAAGGTGAGTCTAAGCAATAGTGGAGAGCTTACATGGAATACAGAGCCACTACATTACCTGCACTTACTTGGACCCAATTTTATGCCTTATTCTTAGAGAAATATGTGCTTAGGACTGTTAGATATTGCAAGAAGGATTAGTTCATTGTACTAGAGCAGGGTAGTATGTATGTGGCTGCTTATGAAGCGAAGTTCCATGCTTTATCTATATATGTTAAACAGTGTGTTACAATGGAACAGAAGAGGATCCAGTTGTTCATTAGAGTTTTTGATTATGAGGTACAAGGTTTATTTATGCACATGACTTCTGTGGTAAGGAGTTTTAATGAAGTGATCGATTATCTTAACAAAGTGAGGGGGTGAAATGAGATGGTAAAGCTAAGATGTTGGCTAAAAAGGCCAAGAATTTTCGAAATTTTTAGGGATCCTATCTAGATGATCCGTTCGACCTACACTCGGGCCTTGCTAATTCAGTTGCTATGCCGCCTCTACCGGTAACTACTCAGGAACTCCTTCTAATGATTTTTTAGCTGATAAGAGCGTTGGGCATGTAACGGGCAGCAGACCGTCATGAGGTCTCACTTTCTTTAGTTGTGGAGAACTTTGACATATGATGAGGAACTGCCCATAGTCGTGTCCTCTTGAGTCCGGACAACAACCTTCTCGAACAATTGTACCCGTGGGAAATGGTAATAATGATAAGGAATGTCCATAAGAAGGACGAGGAGGAAATCAAAAAGGTTGTGAAGGTAGAGGAAATGTTAATGGAGGTAGAGGTAACACGCAACCAGGTAGGGAGGTAGCTCGAGTGGATGATAGAGCTCAATGTTATGCCTTCCCGGGCAAGAATGAGGCAGAGGCGTCTGATGCAGTGATCACAAGTACTATTTTTGTCAACAACTTAATGGTTAATGTGTTATTTGATCAGGGTTCAACCTATTATTATGTATCTATGAGATTCGCCTCTGATTTTGAGATATTGTGTGATATTCTTGATGATCTTATATGTATTTCTACTCTGGTTGGCGCGTCAGTCAAAGTCAACCATGTTTATAGTGCTTGCCCTATTATGTTCATGGAATTTCACACTTTCAAGCTTGATGCTCTTCCACCAAAGCCTTTTCTTATTCTTTTTTTTTTTTATATTTTTTCTCATGGTCGTGTTGGAGCACTTCTATCCAACTTCCAAGGTTGATACCCTTTCCACCATCACCTTTTATTATTTTTTTTGTTTTTGCTGTTGGAGCTCTCTCTCTCTCTCCAACTCTCGGTGATGACCTTCCCATCAATCTTTTTCTTTTTGTGTTTTTTATATTATTATTATTTTTTTCGGTCTTGAAGCACTCTCTCTCTCTCTCTCTCTCTTTCTCTCTCTCTCTCACTGTCCAACTCTCGTTGATGCTCTTCCATCAACTCAAAAATCTATATATATTTATGTATATTTTTATATGTTCTGGTGTATATTTCTGTTTTTTCTACTATAAGTATAAAAGATAATTAGTAATATTCATATTTATAAAGGTAAAAATCAAATTAAACTACAACAATCACTCTAAGTAACATGTATAATGTTTTTAATTTCAACATTTTCTTCGTACCAAACATACCCTAAGAGTCTAATAGTTTTCTTATATAATATTTCAACGAGAGAAAACAAAGGACTTACCAAAAATCATAAATTTGGATAATAGCCAAAATATGGATAACCTTTTCCATGTTGCACGCAATATCATCATCAAAAAGTTGGTCGACATCATTAGACATGGAGTCCTGCCCATGATATCTGTGATAAGACATGGGGGGACCTATGTGGAATGGAAGGGGTTCCACGGTACCCAGTGAATTCCGTTGAAACTTCGTATGTATAGCTATATACATAATATATACGATATATATTAAATTTTCCACCCCTTGTTACAAGTATGTGCTTGGTGCCTATGGTGAGAGGTCAAGTTTTTGGCATAATTGTTGTGTGTTCTATCCCAGAATAGTGCAAATTTTTATATAAAATTTTTTGTGCTGCATTTCCGTTTCTTTTGCTAAAAAGGCAGCTGTAATGTGTAAGGAAGGGGGTTCCACGGCACCCACTGAATTTAGTTGAAACTTCGTATGTATGGGTATATACATAATATATACGATATATATTAAATTTTCCACCCCTTGTAACAAGTATTTGCTTGGTGCCAGTGGTGAGAGGTCAAGTTTTTGGCATAATTGTTGTGTGTTCAATCCTAGAATAGTGCAAATTTTTATTAAAAAAATTTTGTGCTGCATTTCCATTTCTTTTGCTAAAAAGGCAGCTGAAAATTTTTATATAAAAATTTGCAGCACAAAATTTTTTGTAAGGCCATCTAAAATCAACTGGTATCAAGTTGTAAAAGTAATTAACTTGATTTTGCTAAAAACATTTTGTAAATTTTAGTGATTTTTTTCCCTTCCTTTTCTATTTGAAGTATAAATTATTACGTATTTTCTTTATTTGAAATTTATGTGACATACTTTCTTTTTAGTCTGTTCCGGAATATGTTATCTTTTTATTATTAAAACTATTTAGGTTAACTATTATTTTTATCCTAATGAATTATTCATATTCAAAGTTTATGTTAGACGATAAATTTTGAATGTGGTAATTAGTACGGGATTAGTATTTCCTTCTTTCAACTAATTCTTTCTAGCTCCTCTCTTTGTCCAAATTTCAGAAACTCGATAATAAGTTTTTATACTCTTTGTTTTATTAGTCAAAACATTTCGATGCAAATAAAAAATAATTTGGGTTATGATAATTTATATCTATAGGTTTTGAATTATAAATAAAATACATATTATAGTAAATGCTAACATAAAAATCATAGCTTTTTAGATTGTCGGTTAGTGTGAGTCAATACTTCGTCTCAGTTATTGAAATTATGTATGTGAAATTCTTTGACCGCTTTATATTTTGTTTGTTACCTAGAACGTGAAGTATTTATAAATATAAATAATTATATCACCGATAAGTGTTTTTAAAATAAGAAAACTTGCCAAGTGCAATTATAAATGAATGATATATTTATTTACTTATTATTTATTATACTAATATTATTGGGGAAAAAAATTATTTGTACAAATCATCATAGCTTCTTTTTTTTTAATTTATTTATCGTCATAGACTGAAAGGATGAATAAGTGAACTAATTCGTCCCAAGTCTCTACTTACAAGGCGAAAAATAGATTAGTATTTGATCAATTGGATGAACACAACGATATGGCGCCCATAATCCCCAAATCGTGGATCCGCCTCTAGATAAGAAGGATGGTGGTGGTGGTACCTGAATTGTCAGAGTCGGAGGGTAGGGATGGCGACAGAGCTACGCAAGATGAAAGAATAGTCAAAACATTCTGAATGCAACTCAAATGCATTTAGTTGTGGCAACTATGATAATGATAGTGATCTTCACCGCTAGTTTTGAAAGCGATATTAATAGCCCTACAAAGGGATGGCAATTCTATTAAGGAGAACAGATTCCATGCGTTTGTCATTTCAGATGTCATCGCCTTTGCATGCTCTCTGTTGTTGTATTCACCTACTTTTGCATTGCAACAATAACAATAGTATCATCTATAGTGGAGTTACAAGTTATTGTCCAACTTTATAATAATGCAACTATGTTGAAGCTTCTGGCGATGGAAGCAGGTCTAATTGCATTTACAACTGGTATCTACGCTACTTTAGCACATTCAGTTGGTCTTGCATTTACTGTATGTGTTATGAATGACATCTCTTACTATCTCGTCAGCTTTATGATTCTTCTTAATTGATCAAAGCCTAGCAAAAATCTGATCAGATCCATTGTGTGTCAATAATATTTCATCATTCTAAAGATGAAGCCTACAATGTGTTTGATGTTGCGTAATTTCCAGCTATGACAAATTGTATCTTATGAGTTCAATTCCATAAAGAATATTAGGCTTTCTGATCTCGAACTTTCTATTGAACTTGTATACAGAGTTGTGTCTACTTTTACAAGTTTTTGCATGGACTGCCACTATTTTGTGATGTTCTTTGATTTTTGCCCATGAATTTCTTTTTTCCAAAGTACCCGTAAGTAAAACGACTTAATTTAGCTAGGCAAACCTTTTTAGAGAATGTATACTCTAGGGAATAAGTTCAATGTCATCTAATACTGAAAAAATTTCTCTAGGCACAAGTAATGTCCTACATAAGTACATTTATGCAGGCAATTCATCAATGTGAAGATGACAAAAAGATATAATTGATCATAGCCTATCATTTTCTTCTCAATACAAATGATTTTATAAAACATATTGTTGTATGTTTAGAACAATGAAATATTCTTATCACGCGATGGATGCACGTTTCTAACTTTTGTTTAGATTATAGGTTCTGGTCAAGACCAAGCAGAGCATAAAAAATTAGTATTAGACTATTGTTAAATTAGACTAATTTGTTGTTTTGTTTTAAAATTTAGAACCCATATACATCAAATTCTGGCTCTGCCTCTGGGTACCACCATCATCATTACTCATACCGCAGATGGAATCCGCAAGAGGAATGCAATTTCACCACAACCGGCAAGTTGCACATCGAATTCTCCTATCATTCTTTTGGCGATTATAACAAAACTCCAAAATTATGATATTGCTAAGTGCTTTGCTTTCTTCTGATGAAATATTATACAGTAATTCTTTAGACTTATTGGTGAAGTGTCTGTTGAGTCTTTCATTTTGTTTAGAATATCTTAATTAATATGTATGTTGGTGTTGTACTTGTGGATGTGTGTTTATCTTAATGAAGCTTTTTACTGAGTATTTGTATCAAAATATCTTTAAAATATAACTTCACGGACATCGTCAATATTTGAGTCCTAATTGATTGGAAAGTGGCTTGCATATCATATTGATACTGGTCCATGAACTTGTAGAAGTGTATTTAGAATAGAATATGTAGAATAAATATTTATGTCCTTTAACTTGTCTTTAAATCACATTTATTTCCTTCAACTTTAGCTGTACACAAGTAGAAACTTAAATATGTATAAAGTTTCTCAAATAGACACACATGTCCTACATGACATCGTACATGTCTTTTTTTTGGTCCTGCATGGTGTGCTACGTGTATTATGTTTACTTGTTCAACTTTATACAACTTTATTTCTATTTATGCATACCCAAAGTTGGAGGGCATAAATGTGAAATGAGACCAAGTTGAAGGGCTTATTTATGTATTATGTCAATGAAATATCATAGTCAATTATATATAGTATGTACAGCTAACATTATTGATATTAAAAAATATCCAATGAACATGAGAGTCTTTTGCTTCTTGGACAAAAAACGACTACCTAGATTAAGGGTGCATTTCTTGTAAATGTTCTTTACATTAAGAGTGTGTTTGGTATGAAGGAAAACATTTTCTGGAAAATGTTTTTTCAATTTTCTCATGTTTGGTTGAGACAAAAGCCTTGGAAAATGTTTTCCAAATCAACTAATTTTCCTCAAAATTAAGGAAAATGACTTCCCTTCAAAAATTAAGAAAAATATTTTCCAAAACTCTTCTCGAACTTTAAATTACATTTTTTTGGCAAAAAAATCAATTTAAAAAATATTTTCAATTTCAAAATATATATTTTTCACCGGATCCCTGACCCCCCATCCCACCCACCCACTACTGGCCATCCCCCACCCCCCACCCCACCCCCTCCCCTCCCAAAAAATTTGTGTTCATTTTTTAAAATATTTTTATATCAAAACTCCTACCTACCTACCTCCCCCCGCCAGCGCCACCCCCCTACCCACCCTCCTACAACCCCCCCCTAAAAAATTAATTTTATTTTAAAAAATATTTTCAACTTCAAAATTTTATTTTTTCACCTAACCCCTGCCCACCCACCACACCCCCAAAAAAATTGTTTCTAAAAACTATTTTCAATTTCATAAATTATTTTCTACTCTAGTAAAAATAAAGATGTTTCTCAAAAAACATTTTCATTCATAAATCAAAAACTAAAAATCATTTCTATAAAATATTTTCTACTCACCAACGAAACATGAGAAAATAAGTCCAAAATCTACTTGTTTTCCAGGAAAATATTTTTCATAGAAAACATTTTCCTTCATACCAAACACACTTTAAATGATTTGGAAAATCAACTTATTTTCCTTCAAAAATTAAGAAAAATGTTTTTCAAAACTCTACTTCATTCTTAAATTATAATATTTTTTTCTTACCATACCCCATATCTTACCCTAACCATCCAAAAAAAGCTTTAGGATTTTCTTATTTTTAAATTTTAAATATTTTTTCGTACTCCCAGACCATCCCCAGCCCCCCCCCGTGCCCCACCCCCCAAAAAAATTGTTTTGAATAAAAATTCAAATTTGTAAAAATTCATTTTTAACCCACCCCATACCCCTGACCACGGGCACCCCCTCCCCCCCCCCACCCTCCCATCAATTTTTTTTAAAAAAAATTATTTTGAAAATATTTCAAATTAAAAACACTATATTTTTTACGAATTATGCCACCCCCACTCAAAGTTGGAAATATGATTCAAGTCATGGGTTAGATCTTATGATCGGATTGTGAAACGATCGTCGAGGTCGTGTCCGAGTTGGGGTGTGATTTTCAAGTTATAAATTATTTTTCTTAAGAATATTTTCTGTATTTTTTACCAAATAAGCTATAATATAAAACATTTCACCAAAATAATATGTTTTTATAATGTTTTACAAAAATAATATAAATGTATAACACAGTAATGTTTATGGTATATTTTATTTTTTAAAAGGTGATGATGTTAGGTTTATATATGTTACTCATAGTAACATTTTATACTCCTTTTAGTTAACTATTTTTACAGTTCTAAGTTGTTTCTTCTTTTAACTTCACATTTCATGTCATTTAATTTCCTTCTAATTTCTATGGTGCCCTGTGTAATCGAAGTAAATTAATTTGCTTTACAGTGTTGTTTGCATACTTGCAAGTGAACCAAGTCCCATATTGTTAGGTGGAGAAGGGCAACAAAGCGGACCTGTTCCTATGATTTCGAGGAGTGGTTAACAGTTAGAAAAATATGTCAGATCAGAAAAGAATGATTATTATTTGAATTATATTACAATATCTAACTTAAAAGAAATTAAAATAATTGGACATTGACGCACAACTAAAAATTAACAAAACTGCACTAATAAAAGACAATCTAGTTAAGTGTGACTAAAAGTCACGTATGATAAAACATTACTGTGAGTGATGTTTTACGAGTAAAACATTTGTAACACCCCACAACTAGAAAGAACTAGAATTAGAAAGAAATTCATTTTGGAAATAATAAAATTTTGAAAGTTTGACAAATTTATAAGCTAAGTATAAGTTTTTGGTCAACTTCAAACAACCATAATCCTAGATCAGGCTGAGATAGGTGTTTTAATCGATAACGTAGGAAAGATATTTATAATTATATTTCTAACTCAACTGAGTTTACTCAGTTTCGAGTTCGTATGAGGGAGTTATATCCATTTGAAGTTGGGTTGTCTAGATAGGGAAAGTCAAAAATGGATTTTAGAAGGGTACTACGGTCTTTTCACTACCGAATTAATTAAATTCGATTTTTGTAATTAAGTCAGGGATGTCCAATGATTGGATTCAGTTTTCGCAATTGAAAATAAGTTAGGGTTTTTAGAGAAGAGAAAAAAAGAGGAGAAAAGAGAAGAAGAAGCAAGGAATCACCAAGTTCTTGAAGAATTGCTTGTGTATTTCACCTAGGGTTAATCCCTACGATGTATGTGAGATCACATAACGTTGACTTAGTTCACCCAAGCTCAAATCATGATTTAATTCAGCAAATTTATGTTTTTGAAAGTATCTAAATGAAATTTTTGATGTATTTGTTTGAAGTTTCTATTGGGTTGTTGATTGTTGAAGTTCTTGAGAAGTTTTTTATTTAGATTCATAAAATTATATATCATTTTGATTAGATTCTTGCATATTTTGGTTATATAGTCGAATATGAGTGCTTGGCATGGGGGAGCTGAATCTAGAGAGTTAGAGAGCAAGAAAAATCAGAGATTTTCTTGGCAGGGGCATGGCGAGCCGCGCTAGTCAGAGCGCCCCACTTCAGTGTGTGAAGTTTAGGCTCTGGGGTGTGTGCCAATCAAAGTGACCCAACCCAGACTCTGAATTTTGGGTTCTGGCGCCCGGCACCACTAGAAGCACTACGGATGCTAACTCTTCTATCGTTTCAGACTTCCTTCCTATTAAGTTCCCTTGAAACGCACCTATATTTCCTAGATGATTTCTACACTTTAAGGTACGTTTAATCAACATTAAATTATACATAACATGAGATCATGAGCCTTGCAACCATTCTTAAATTCAATGAAAGTTAAGAGTCAAGGCAAGAGAAGTTTATGGAGTTTTTCAAGAGGTGTTTACAATTGTTTTAACTTTGTTTTAAGACTTGAGTTCTGATTTAAGAAAAGAGTAAAGATTGAAGTTCATATCTTCAAAAGATTATGTGGGAACTATGCATTCTCAACAACTAAAATGTTTTCACATTAAAACAAAAAATAAAAGTGAGATTTCTAAGATAGACTTTGCTCTAGTTTTTTAGTAAAGAGTAATGCTTTCACAATTAAGCAAGAGAGGAATGTTTGATTCCCAAGAGAGCATTTGAGCTATATTTTTTACAATTATCTCAAAACACAGAAAAAAATTATTTTTTAGACATACAAGTTAGTGTTATATTTTTGGGAGTAGTATTGATCACCGATAGGGGGAGAGTTCAAACAACTCTCAGCCCGCGTAAACCATGTAGCTAGAAAAAGGGTCATACTCTTTTATGATTCTTTAGTGAGTTTTAGCATAGACTACTGGATCACTTAAGTGATGGTTTTTGGTAAGATAAACTCCCACAAAAGTATTTTGTATTCTAATATACACAAAAGTACATTATACTTTTATATACATTCCAAAGTTTATGTTGTATTGTTGCATACCTACAAAGTTCTATTGTATTTCAAAATACCGAGAGTCGTTATCCATATTTTATAAGCCTCTATACTACATTAATATTATTTCTTGATATTGAAATCAGTTAAGTTGATTTGAGTTGAGACCAAGTATGTTCCATCCGTCCCTTTCAAGCTTGTGTCTTGTTTTAGTATTCCCCTCACATGCTCGTGCATTCAATGTATTGATGTTATTTGTCCTGCATCGTTGTTATGATACACATAAAGTTAACCAAGATCAGCATCTAGTGCATCGTGATTCTAGTTGAGCTTTAGAGTTTGTTTGAGCCTCTTTACTTCCGGAGGATCCCCTTTTATTGCTTTCCAGTATTTTAGTTCATTAGGATGTTGTGGGTTATGTCCCGACATCCATCTTAGTTATTAGAGGCTTTATCGTGTCACCATCTCATTATTTGCTAATGTTTTGAGACATGAGTTGCCATCTTGTCTAGTTGAATGTTTCTTTTAAGATATTTTAAGTTTATTTCATGAGTTCATCATTTGAGGCTATTTTCTTATTTTTAAGTGTTCCGGTGAGTAGTAAGCCAAGTCAAGGGTTCGCTTGGGGCCAACAATGATTCTCGAGTGCCAGTCCAACCCACGTGTAGGCTCGGGGTGTGACAAACTTGGTATCAAAGCACTGAGTTCAAGAGTCCTAGGGAATCTATGAAGTCGTGCCAGTAGAATCCTAGTTATCAGTGTGAAACACGTCACATCTACAATTAGGAGGCTACAACACCTAGTAACGATCTCACTTCTTTCATACACATTTCTTGCGATAGAGTGTATCTTCATAAATGTCACTTTCTAACTCATGCGTGCGCGTGTCTTTTCAGATCATGTCTCCACAAAGAGCTGTAAGAGGTCGTCCAGCTAGAAGAAATGTTGAACTACAGGAATAAGGGGTACCTAATGCACCAGAAGTGAAACTCCAAGGAGAGGCCACTAATGTCGAATTTCATGAAGCTATCCCGATGTTGAACCAAGTTGTGACCAACCAAGCTGCGAAATAGAGAGGGGATCAACAGGAAGTGGCTGACACTTCAAGGATCCGTGAGTTCTTAAGGATGAATCCTCTAAGCTTTAATGGTTCAGTTGTTACTGAGGATCATAAAAACTTTTTTGAGGAGCTTCAGAAGGTTTTAGAGATCATGTAAAAATTTTATACTAATAGGGTGGAACTGGTTGCATTAAGGGTGTCACTAAGATCTTGTTTAATCAATGGAAGAAGAACCGAGTTGAAGGAGTACCACTTGTGAGTTGGGACTTTTTTGAGGAGTCCTTTTTGGGGTGTTTCTTCCTGTAACGACCGGTTTAGTCGTTTTGAGCAGCAGATTTTATTTCTGGAAAAATTGGCTGAGGCAACGGACCCCACGACGGACCGTCACAGGCAAGACGGACCGTCGCAGGGTCTCGTTTCAGCATACTTAGAAATTCTGAAATTGGGTACTGAAAATCGACTCTCTGTAATCTGTGACGGACCTGCAGGACGTGCCGTCACATCCACGACGAGCCGTCGTAATCTCCCGTTGCAAAACACTTCAACTCTTGAGAATTTGGTACAGGAAACGAGTCTCTGATCGTCATGACGGAGGTGCAGGACGGACCGTCACAGGTGTGATGGACCGTCACAGCCCACTTGAGTTCGAAGGGGGCTACGACGACCTGTGTGACGGACCGTCGCAGGCACGACGGGCCCTCAAAGGTTGCGCAAATCCCAGGCAGAATTGGATTTCTTTACACGTTTTAAGGGACGTTTTGGACTATTCTTTCCTTAATTATAAAGTTAGAGGGTTGATATTAATAAGTCGAATTACTTGGGGGTTAAAAGAGGTAACCTTAAGTTAATTAGTGGGTTTTATTGTCCTCTTTTACACTTAATTATATGATAATTAGGGTAAAAGAAAGAGGGTTTTGAATAAAGAAAACAGAAAGAACAGAGAGAGAGAGAGAATTGAATCGAACGAGGCTGAGGAGAAAACAAAGCTTTGGAAATTCTTGCTTGATCACTAGTCTTCGGTGGAGGTAGGTTATGGTTATTTTTACGATATTCGTAGTGAACTCTTAATAGTGAATAGTACGTATTGATAGTATTGTAAACCCTGCTATATGCTTAATTGTATGCTTGCATGATTGTGATTATGAAATTGTGAATAAATAAGCATGATAAAGCTATTGAATCCTAAATCTTGAAAGAAACCCTAATTCACTTGTTAATGATGATGCCTTAGTATAAAAGAAGGCTTGATAAATTATATAATGAGATTGATGATGCCTTAGTATAAAAGAAGGCTTGATAAATTATATAATGAGATTGATGAATTAGGGGATCGGGTGCCACGTTCCGGTACCAGGATAGAATATGAGGATCGGAGTGTCACGTTCCGACACCAGGATAGAATATGGATCTGGTGCCACGTTCCGGTACCAGGATAGAATATGAGGATCAGAGTGTCACGTTCCGACACCAGGATAGTATATGGATCGGGTGTCACGTTCCAACACCAGGATAGTATATGGATTGGGTGCCACGTTCCGGTACACGGATAGAATGAGGATTGGAGTGCCACGTTCCGGTACCAGGATAGAATGAGGATCAGAGTGCCACGTTCCGGCACCAGGATAGTATATGGATCGGAGTGTCACGTACCGACACAAGAGGAAGAAAGATAATGAATCTTGAAAGATGTAAATATACTCAATCTAATGAACCCAATTACCAAATGAGTATGATATTGAGGCTTGAGTCCTCATGGGTGAACTTAACGGTAATTGTTAATGATATAGTACTTGTTGTTGCTACATGTTAAGCATCATAGTTGATTTTATGATATTACTTGATATATATTATCTTCTATTTTGAGTTGGCTGATGATATCTACTCAGTACTTGTGGTTGTACTGACCCCCTACATTTATGTTTTCTTCTTTGTTATTTGTGGAATGCAGCAAACGTTCCGTCGTCTTCAACTCAACAGTAGATCTAGCCAGTCTTCACTCCATCGGAAATTCAGGGTGAGCTAATGCGTCTAGCTTGGACTGGATCTTCTTCTTCAAGTCTTGATGCCTTGAACTTCCGGCATGGACTAGCTTTTTATTTGTTTTAGCTTCTTAGACATTCTTAGTTTAGTAAATTGAGATAGATGTTCTTGTGATGATGACTTCCAGATTTTGGGGATAATAATAATAGTTTGAATTGTTTTTATTAATGAGTTTAAGTCTTCCGCATTATTTTCTGTTGATATAAATTGAAATGTTAAGGTTTAGATTGGTTGGTTCGCTGACATAGGAGGGTGAATGTGGGTGCCAGTCGCGTCCCCGATTTGGGTCGTGACAAACTTGGTATCAGAGCATTAGGTTCATTGGTCTCATCACACAAGAACGAGTCTAGTAGAGTCTTAAGGAACGGTAGGGGGACGCCTTTACTTTTCTTTGAGAGGCTGTAAGACTTTAGGAAAATTCCATTCTTTCATTCTTCTTTCGTGCTACTACTTGAGTCCAATTGGTATCTAGGTGATACAAATTGGTATCTGACCATCTTCATTCTATTTCGCAGATGGTTAGAACTAGAGCAACGACCGCACTAGCAGCAACAACGGAAAGACATGAAACGACCGAGCCAGCCACTGGGGCTGTGGCTCGAAGAAGAGCAGCGGCAAGAGGCCGTGGAAGAAGTCGTGGGAGGACGTCCTCTAGAGGAAGAGGACGATCCCCTAGCCCATCTGATACTAGGGCGGTGACTCCTCCACCGACCGAGGAGGTGATAAGAGAGGGTGAGGAAGGGGAGAATGAACAAGTGCAAAATGAGTAAATGCCACCCCAACCTACCCCAGAGATGATCAACCAGGTACTTGCTTATCTTAGCGGGTTATCCGATCAGGGTCAGGCACCTCCAGTGGTTTCTGCACTAACACCTCCGGTTTCAGAGATACGACATGCGGCTACTATGGCTCCCCGCATGGATGCATCATTGGGAATAGGCACATTTCCACGTCTGACTACTGGGCCTATTATGACAAATGATCAGCATGAACTTTTCAGTAAGTTCTTGAAATTGAAACCTCCAGTCTTTAAGGGTGCAGAATCAGAGGATGCCTACGATTTTCTGGTTGATTGTCATGAGCTACTACACAAGATGGGTATAGTATAACGGTTTGGCGTTGAGTTCGTAAGCTATCAGTTTCAAGGGAACGCCAAAATGTGGTGGCGGTCACATGTTGAGTGTCAACCAACAGAGGCACCACCTATGACTTGGGAATCATTCTCTAGCATGTTTATGGAAAAGTATATCCCAAGGACTTTGACAGATAGAAAATGGGATGAGTTCTTGAGTCTATAGCAAGGTAGGATGACGGTTAACGCATATGAGGCCAAATTCCGTGCATTATCCAGGTATGCCACCCAACTTTGTTTCAGTCCACAAGAACGGATTCGCCGTTTCGTGAAGGGGTTGAGGTCAGAGTTGCGGATTTCAGCCTTACAGGTAGCGGCTACGACAAAATCCTTCCAAGAGGTGGTAGACTTTGTGATAGAGGTGGAAGGAGTGAAGTCAGATGACTTCACCATAACGTCGACATCAAAGAGGTTTCGAAAGGGAGGTGAGTTCAACGGTTCATATACTAGAGGACAGAGTTCTGGAGGCTACTCAGTTCGACCAATTCAGTCTTCACTACAGACTGTAGTTGGGGGTCCACCTCAGACCGGTCAACACTTCTCTGAGAGGCCGATGCGTGAACCCAGAGAATGTTATGGATGTGGGGAGATTGGACACATTAAGAGGTATTGTCCAAACCAGAGTTACAGAACCCCACTAGCTAGAGGTTTAGGTGGTCATGGTAGAGGCCGTTATTCTGGAGGGCGTGGTGGCCGAGGTAATGGTGGTCACCAAAACGGCCGAGGTGATGGGAAAACTGGAGCCACTACATCACAACAGGGTAGAGGCAACAGACAAACAAACGAAAGGGCCCATTGTTATGCTTTCCCTGGGAGATCGGAGGCGGAGACATCTGATGCGGTTATCACAGGTAATCTTTTGGTTTGTGATTGCATGGCTTATGTATTGTTTGATCCCGGATCCACATTTTCTTATGTATCTTCCTTATTTGCTAATGGTCTAAATTTACATTGTGAATTACTTGACATGCCTATTCGTGTTTCTACTCCGGTGGGTGAGTCTGTGATAGTCGAAAAAGTGTATAGGTCTTGTTTGGTGAATTTCGTGGGGAGCACCACTTATGTAGATCTGGTTATCTTAGAAATGGTTGAATTTGATGTAATTCTTGGTATGACTTGGCTTTCTCCGAATTTTGCGATTTTGGATTGTAATGCTAAAACAGTGACGTTAGCCAAGCCTGGGACAGATCCGTTAGTGTGGGAGGGTGACTACACTTCCAATCCGGTGCGTATCATTTCCTTTCTTCGTGCTAAGAAAATGTTTAGTAAAGGGTGTTTAGCTTTCTTGGCACATCTTAAGGACGACACTACCCAAGTACCCTCGATTGAGTCAGTTTCGGTAGTCCGTGAGTTTTTGGATGTGTCCTTGCAGATCTTCCTGGTATGCCACCAGATAGGGATATTGACTTCTGTATTGATCTTGAACCGGGTACTCGCCCCATTTCTATACCCCCTTATAGAATGGCTCCCGCAGAGTTAAGAGAGTTAAAGGCCCAACTTCAAGAGTTGTTGAGCAAAGGCTTCATTAGGCCAAGTGCATCTCCTTGGGGTGCTCCGGTGTTATTTGTGAAGAAGAAGGATGGGAGTTTTCGGATGTGCATAGACTACAGACAACTGAACAAGGTAACTATTAAGAACAAGTACTCCATTCCTCGCATTGATGACTTGTTCGATCAGTTACAAGGTGCTTGTGTCTTCTCTAAAATTGACATGAGATCCGGTTATCACCAATTGAAAATACGGGCAACGGATGTGCCAAAGACTGCTTTTCGAACTAGGTATGGGCACTATGAATTTGTGGTAATGTCGTTTGGTCTTACTAATGCCCCTGCTGCCTTCATGAGCTTGATGAACGGGATTTTCAAGCCATACTTGGACCTCTTTGTGATTGTGTTTATTGATGATATACTGATATACTCCAAAAGTAAGAAGGAACATGAGGAGCATTTGAGAATGGTGTTAGAGTTGTTGAGGAAGAAAAAGCTTTATGCTAAATTCTCCAAGTGTGAGTTTTGGCTAGATTCAGTGTCCTTCTTGGGGCACGTGGTTTCTAAGGATGGAGTGATGGTGGATCCATCTAAGATTGAGACGGTGAAAAATTGGGTAAGACCTACTAATGTGTCAGAAATAAGGAGCTTCGTGGGTTTAGCTAGCTACTACCGCCGATTTGTCAAGGGATTCTCTTCTATTGCTTCCCAATTGACGAACTTGACTAAGCAGAACGTTCCATTTGTATGGTCGGATGAGTGTGAGGAAAGCTTTCAGAAACTCAAGACCTTGTTGACTACTGCACCAATTCTTACCTTACCGGTAGAGGGTAAGAACTTCATCGTTTATTGTGATGCATCCTATTCGGGTTTGGGTGCAGTGCTAATGTAAGAGAAGAATGTGATTGCTTATGCTTCGAGGCAATTAAAGGTGCATGAACGTAACTACCCAACCCACGATTTGGAGTTGGCCGCGGTAGTATTTGCACTAAATCAATGGAGACACTATTTGTATGGGGTTAAGTGTGAGATCTATACGGACCATCTAGCCTACAGTATGTCTTCACTCAGAAGGATTTGAACTTGAGACAGAGGAGATGGATGAAACTATTGAAGGACTACGACATCACTATCTCGTATCATCCGGGAAAAGCGAATGTTGTGGCGGATGCTCTAAGTAGAAAGGCCGGAAGCATGGGAAGTCTAGCTCATTTACAAGTTTCTAGACGCCCATTGGCTAGAGAGGTTCAGAATCTGGCTAATGACCTTATGAGGCTAGAGATAAATGAGAAGGGAGGATTGTTAGCTTGTGTGGAGGCGAGATCTTCTTTCCTTGACCAGATTAAAGGGAAACAGTTTGATGATGAGAAACTAAGGCGAATTCGAGATAAAGTGTTGCGAGGAGAGGCTAAGGAATCAATAATTGATGAGGAAGGTGTGTTGAGGATTAAGGGAAGGGTATGTGTACCCCGCATCGATGATTTGATCACCACTATTCTTACAGAGGCTCATAGTTCCGGATATTCTATACATCCTGGTGCAACCAAGATGTATCGTGACCTAAAGCAACACTTCTGGTGGAGTAGAATGAAGCAAGATATTGTTGAGTTTGTTGCCAAATGTCCAAATTGTCAGCAAGTAAAGTATGAACACCAGAGGCCCGGAGGAACACTTCAGAGAATGCCCATTCCTGAATGGAAGTGGGAGAGAATCGCGATGGACTTCGTGGTCGGACTTCCTAAAACATTAGGTAAGTACGACTCTATTTGGGTGATTGTTGATAGGTTAACTAAGTCCGCTCATTTCATTCCGGTCAAGGTGACCTACAATGCAGAGAAGTTAGCCAAAATCTACATCTCAGAAATTGTTCGATTGCATGGAGTTCCACTCTCCATAATATCAGATTGAGGTACGCAGTTTACTTCTAAATTTTGGAGAACATTGCATGCTGAATTAGGTACTAGATTGGACCTTAGTACCGCATTCCACCCTCAAACCGATGGTCAGTCTGAGCGAACGATTCAAGTGTTGGAGGATATGCTTCGTGTATGTGTGATAGAGTTTGGTGGCCATTGGGATAGCTTTTTACCTTTGGCAGAGTTTTCATACAATAATAGCTATCACTCCAGTATTGATATGGCTCCATTTGAAGCATTGTATGGGAGGAGGTGTAGATCTCCCATTGGTTGGTTCGATGCATTTGAGGTTAGACCTTGGGGTACTGACCTCTTGAGGGATTCGTTAGATAAGGTGAAGTGCATTCAAGAAAAGCTTCTAGCGGCGCAAAGTAGACAAAAGGAGTATGCAGACCGAAAGGTTAGAGACTTGGAGTTCATGGAAGGTGAACAAGTCTTGTTGAAGGTTTCACCCATGAAAGGGGTGATGCGGTTCGGAAAAAGGGGTAAGTTAAGTCCAAGGTACATTAGACCATTTGAGGTACTTAAGCGAGTAGGGGAGGTGGCTTATGAATTAGCCTTGCCTCCAGGGCTGTCCGGAGTGCATCCGGTATTTCATGTCTCCATGTTGAAAAGATACCATGGGGATGGAAACTACATCATCCGTTGGGATTCAGTTTTGCTTGATGAGAATTTGACTTATGAGGAGGAACCAGTTGCTATTTTAGATAGAGAGGTTCGCAAGTTGAGGTCGAGAGAGATTGCATCCATCAAAGTTCAATGGAAGAATCGACCGGTTGAAGAGGCTACTTGGGAGAAGGAGGCAGATATGCAAGAAAAATACCCACATCTGTTTACAGATTCAGGTACTCCTTTTCGCCATTGTTTTTCTTCTTTTGATCGTTCGGGGACGAACGATGGGTAAATTGGTATCTATTGTAATGACCTATTTAGTCGTTTTGAGCAGCAGATTTTATTTCTGGAAAAATTGGCTGAGGCAACGGACCCCACGACGGACCGTCACAGGCAAGACGGACCGTCGCAGGGTCTCGTTTCAGCATACTTAGAAATTCTGAAATTGGGTACTGAAAATCGACTCTCTGTAATCTGTGACGGACGTGCCGTCACATCCACGACGAGCCGTCGTAATCTCCCGTTACAAAACACTTCAACTCTTGAGAATTTGGTACAGGAAACGAGTCTCTGATCGTCATGACGGAGGTGCAGGATGGACCGTCACAGGTGTGACGGACCGTCACAGCCCACTTGAGTTCGAATGGGGCTGCGACGACCTGTGTGACGGACCATCGCAGGCATGACGGGCCATCACAGGTTGCACAAATCCCAGGCAGAATCGGATTTCTTTACACGTTTTAAGGGACGTTTTGGACTATTCTTTCCTTAATTATAAAGTTAGAGGGTTGATATTAATAAGTCAAATTACTTGGGGGTTAAAAGAGGTAACCTTAAGTTAATTAGTGGGTTTTATTGTCCTCTTTTACACTTAATTATATGATAATTAGGGTAAAAGAAAGAGGGTTTTGAATAAAGAAAACAGAAAGAACAGAGAGAGAGAGAGAGAGAATTGAATCGAACGAGGCTGAGGAGAAAACAAAGCTTTGGAAATTCTTGCTTGATCACTAGTCTTCGGTGGAGGTAAGTTATGGTTATTTTTACGATATTCGTAGTGAACTCTTAATAGTGAATAGTACGTATTGATAGTATTGTAAACCCTGCTATATGCTTAATTGTATGCTTGTATGATTGTGATTATGAAATTGTGAATAAATAAGCATGATAAAGCTATTGAATCCTAAATCTTGAAAGAAACCCTAATTCACTTGTTAATGATGATGCCTTAGTATAAAAGAAGGCTTGATAAATTATATAATGAGATTGATGATGCCTTAGTATAAAAGAAGGCTTGATAAATTATATAATGAGATTGATGAATTAGGGGATCGGGTGCCACGTTCCGGTACCAGGATAGAATATGAGGATCGGAGTGTCACGTTCCGACACCAGGATAGAATATGGATCGGGTGCCACGTTCCGGTACCAGGATAGAATATGAGGATCGGAGTGTCACGTTCCGACACCAGGATAGTATATGGATCGGGTGTCACGTTCCGACACCAGGATAGTATATGGATCGGGTGCCACGTTTCGGTACCAGGATAGAATGAGTATCGGAGTGCCACGTTCCGGTACCAGTATAGAATGAGGATCGGAGTGCCACGTTCCGGCACCAGGATAGTATATGGATAGGAGTGTCACGTACCGACACAAGAGGAAGAAAGATAATGAATCTTGAAAGATGTAAATATACTCAATCTAATGAACCCAATTCCCAAATGAGTATGATATTGAGGCTTGAGTCCTCATGGGTGAACTTAACGGTAATTGTTAATGATATAGTACTTGTTGTTGCTACATGTTAAGCATCATAGTTGATTCTATGATATTACTTGATATATATTATCTTCTATTTTGAGTTGGCCGATGATATCTACTCAGTACTTGTGGTTGTACTGACCCCCTACTTTTATGTTTTCTTCTTTGTTATTTGTGGAATGCAGCAAACGTTCCGTCGTCTTCAACTCAATAGTAGATCTAGCCAATCTTCACTCCATCGGAAATTCAGGGTGAGCTAATGCGTCTAGCTTGGACTGGATCTTCTTCTTCAAGTCTTGATGCCTTGAACTTCCGGCATGGACTAGCTTTTTATTTGTTTTAGCTTCTTAGACATTCTTAGTTTAGTAATTTGAGATAGATGTTCTTGTGATGATGACTTCTAGATTTTGGGGATAATAATAATAGTTTGAATTGTTTTTATTAATGAGTTTAAGTCTTCCGCATTATTTTCTGTTGATATAAATTGAAATGTTAAGGTTTAGATCGGTTGGTTCGCTCACATAGGAGGGTGAATGTGGGTGCCAGTCGCGTCCCCGATTTGGGTCGTGACACTTCCCCTGAGAATTGAGAACAAGATTCACTACTACAAAAAGGACCTTTAAAGGCACTTTTTCGGTCTTTAGTGGCAATAAAATTGCCGATAAACCTTTACCGGCAACTACATATTAGCCACCGTATCCAGTGTCGGCCAATGCTTTAGCGGCCGTTATTTACCAACAATAAAATTGCCACTAAAACTCTCCAAAAAACTTTAAGTTAAACAGTTAATGGATTTTTTTTATTGTCGGTAAAGACTAACAATTGCTGGAAAATAAGTATCCTTTTAGCAACAAATGTAATGGCCACCAAAGCTATCTATGTATTGTCTTGTATCCATATATTTAACGGCTACTGTTATGGCCAGTAAATATCTCTATTATTTCCTATAAAGTAGACTTCTTAGTGACTTTTTTAATGCTGGTAAACCATAAACTTAAAGTAAAGTTTTTCGCCTTTTTTCTAATATACATTCTGTAGATTCGAATTCAAAAAGTAATAATAGGATTCGTTCTAAAAAGTGTAATACACTTCACTAAATACACAACAATCAAGAACAAGTACTAATCCATAATCTCATAATGTCTATAATATAAGCAAAACAATGGAGTATCTGAATCTAATAACTACTTTCATTTTGACACCTAATAATGTATATCATCAAATATCAATAACAGACAGTATAGTATAAATGGCACTAAAGTTTCTCCAACTCTTAATCATGATGAAGTCTTCCACATGCCAAATATTTTAACAACTTTAGTATCTTTGGTAAAGTTTCTCCAACTCATGAGCATGATGAAGTCTTTTGCTTTCCAAATATCTTAACACATTACTTTTTTAAGGAACAGATTACACTATAAAATTAATATATTCTGAGTGGGACTACTGTACAAGTACTTTAAACCCAATAAACACACAATAGTCTGACGCACTCTTTGAAGAACTTGTGGAATAAAACAACAAAGTATGCACTGAACAATTTGGTGGTTATCCACATTATAGGATTGCTCATTCACATAATAACTTTCACATGTAAACTTCTAAGCCAAAAGAGGAAGGAAAAGTGAAGAACGTGTAAACAAATTTAAATTAAGAACCACAAGATCAATCTTTGAGGATCTCAACAATCTATGAACATTTGAGAAAATATAATCTGCAAAAGAGGAACAACGCTACTTTTAAATTATATCTCCACAAGACTACAAAACTTTGTTGGAGTCTATACTTTACAAGATCACATGCTCAGGTTGCCATTTTAAATTTTTTTTATAACTTTAAATGACCCTAATCCATTGTTTCCTCTTAACAAACAAGGTGAGTATTCATTTTGGTGTCTCTATATTAAATATGTTTATAACACACAAATCAGTGAGATCGGATGTCATGAATTTATAGTACAGTGGTAATGAAAAGACATAAGAAGAACTGGATGCATAAATTGAAGACAGTAAATGCAGCCACATTTGTTTCTACATTGAGATGTATTTTAAGAGTTCTAATCCTTCAAACCTAGGTAAATCAACGAAAAAATGTGATGTCAAAAAAGTTCTCTTGTACTACTTTTGACTTTTCATAACAAATTAGTTGTAACAATAAGAACAATGGAATATCCAATGTAGTTCCATAAGTGTAGTATGGAGAGGATATGATGTATGCAAATCTTACCCCTCTCTACATGGGTGTAGAGAGGTCATTCTGATAAAACTTCAGCTCCAAAAGCGAAGCTATTTGGGAAAGAGTTGCAGGAACAAAAATAATGACGGAAAATATCAAGCTACATATAGCAAAAAGACATCAAAGAAAAATAAAGAAGCTATTATTCTATACTTCTACTAAATAAAGTTAAGAAGGTATCAGGCTAGCCCTTGCATGTCCCACTAAGCGACCACGCGCATCTTTATACTAACACTCTATCATAAATAACTTGATTGTATAACATTTTTTACATCATTGCAATATGCAAGTAGCATTTAACATATTTAAACTATTGTTATAAGTTAAATTGGGACCAAGGACATCATTTTTTAATGTAGATTTTTTTTTAAAAAAAAAAATCTAATTCTTATACTTTGAACGATAGCAGAGGATCTAAAGATTAAATATTGAGAAGATCCCAAGAAGAAAATAACAGTGTTAAGAGATGTGAGTTAAAAAAGTTTAATAGCTGAAATTGATTATATTTGTGCTAGAATGATGAATCCAAGATGAGCAATTCAAATAGGTTTAATATTTACTCAAGTCTCAATGCAGGAAAAAAAATATAAGAGTGGAAAGCTAAGAGTCAAAAAGAACCAGAAAGCCATCTAAATTAAGAATGAATAAATAGGAGCATAAGAGAACAATACATTTCTATCTTGCTTAGACTCTTTAAAACTTTTGTGGGTACGTGTAGCATTCTCTTAATCTAGTGTAGTTTTCTGGAAAATCTGATATACTTCTAGAAAATCAAACACGAATGTGGCATAGAAAGTGAATAGACTGCGCAACTTAGACAATAATGCAATAGATTGTCACAATGGACAGAGCACTAGTATTGGCACCTCTGAATTCTTTGAAGATTATTCTAATACACCATTGAGTTGCGATATTATACATTTATAAGATATTGGGATAATATAGCATTGCAGGGACGACTTAAGGTTTTGACAACTGCACAAGCACAACTAAGAACCTCAATTCATTTGCAAGAACAACAAAAAATGTAACTTTGAAAAAAATTGTACTAAACATAACTAAAGGAACACTCATTTATATATTATGAAGAAATTTTATGTCTAATAATAGGAGATATCAATAATGTTTTACAGTAAGAAATAAAATAAAGGAGAATGAACCTGCGACATTTGGTAGAACAAATCCTCGAATAACGAAGACCTACATCGAGAAAAACTATTGCATGCAACAATAAGTTAGCTATAACAAAAACATTCTCCATGAACTACAAGATGATTGAAATAAACATGAAAGGATATCTGAGAGACAAAATAGTTGCAGGCAACTATAAAACTTTAAGCATTGGTTAGCTTGATGTTTATCAGTTAGACATATTTTATAATAGAGAAACCATCAACGAACTTTTCCCCTACCTTACCAGAAACTTACATTATCAAAAGAAAATTTAAAAAAAAAAGTTTCCAAGTACTTTTTATTTGCAGTTTTGATGATTTAACAAACTTAGGGACCTCGTAAAAGTACCAGGTATCTTACTTGAATGTTGAAGATGAAACAAACACATGGACCTTGTTGAGGTACCAGGCTCTCATTGTGACGAGTCAGTTGAGTGCCAGCTGGAGACGGTACAGAAAGTAGGTGCACACTTCCCGATGGCGTCAGAAAGTGAGACTTCTCCAACCAATGGCAAAGAGTTTAAGGAAAGTGACTTGTCTATATAAAAGGAACTTTCCTAAACATCTTTGATAGTTTTTGCAACTTCAGTTAGAACTTTTAAAGAACATTCGCAAAGGCTTCTAGTAAACGAAAGGTAGAATTATTCCAAGAACAGTAGTAATCTCTGGAGCTTTTTAGTGTAGCTGTTTAGGAATATATTCTCTTGTTCTTATGTTGTAAACTATTCCTGAAACTATAAAGGAATCAATGGGTAGTGTTAAAAGTCTAGGTTGTCCAAGTGGGATAGCTTAGTGGGTAGATTGTTTTCTACTTAGGCTTGTTAAGCAATAGAGACTATTGCTTAAACGTGAGATTAGAAAATTCTTCTCACTTTTGTTGTAATCGTGTTTTGCTTTTTCTTTTGAAGATTAGTGAAAATGATTGAAAATCCTGTGAGACAGGCCGTGGTTTAACTCCCTTAAGCAAGGAGGTTTCCACATAAAATCATTGTGTTGATTTTACTGCATTTAACTTTCTGGTTATATTCATTAGTGTAGTAAGGGACCTGGTCCATTATTCTGTTAAGTGAAGGCATATATTCTATCAAGTGGTATCAGATCGGGCACTCTCTATTTGGTTAACACCAAGGAAGTGATATTTGTTCTATAATGGTTGCTCCACTTAATCTCGAAGAAGGTCAGTCGTCAACAAGACCTCCCCGTTTCAAAGGACATTTCTACAGTTGGTGGAAAGTTAGAATTCATGATTACCTCATGGTTGAAGACATCGAGTTATGGGATATTTTACTTGATGGACCGTTTATTTCGATGATGGAAGAAAAGGATGGAGAGAAGTCTTGTTCCAAACCCTAGACACAAGTACGATGAAGCTGATAGAAAAAAGATTGAAAAGGGCTACAAAGCTAAAACTCTTCTTGTCTGTGGGATAGGACCTGATGAGTTCAACAGGGTTTCAGCTTGTGAGTCTGCTAAGGAAATTTGGGACTGTTTGAATACTGCTCATGAAGGAACTGAACAAGTCAAAGAATCAAATATTGGCATGCTTACCTCACGGTATGAGAAGTTCAAAATGAAGGAAGGAGAAACAATTCATGACATGTTCACAAAATTGTCTTCCATTACAAATGAGCTGCGAAGTCTTGGTGAACCTATAAGCATGAGCAAACAAGTCAGAAAAGTATTTCGAATTCTTCCAAAATCTTGGGAAAGCAAGGTTTATGCCATCACAGAAGCCAAAGATTTGAAGGTGCTGACTATGGATGCTTTGATTGGAAATCTGAAGACACATGAGATTAATTGAAATTATGATTCATCAAAGAAGGAAGCTAAAAATTCCAGTGATGATGATATGGCATATCTCATCAACAGATTTCAAAAAATTGTGAGAAAAAACAACGTTTTTAAAAGAGGAACAAATGGTACTCGAAATGGTACTCAAGGTGATACATGCTACAACTGTGGAAAAGATGGGCACTTTATCAGAGACTGTCCTCTGCTCAAGAATGAAAACAAGGAGCATCAAAAACCAAGAAGTGACAAAGAGAAGAGAAGGGACCTGGTACTCGGTAAGAGAGATCGAAAACCTGTTGCAGATTTTGTGGTCAAAAAGGCTCTTGCTGCGTGGGGTGATTCTTCAAGTGATTCAGAAGATCCTGATCAACCAAATGATGTATCTATGGTGGCTATACATGAGGAGGAAATCATTTTCAATGAAATGTTTGCTCTCATGGCTCATACAGAAAATGAAGAAGAGGATGACCAGGTAACTCTTCTTGATATGAAAAATGACTTGGATAATTATTCTCTTCAAAAATTAAGAACGTTGGCAAAAGTCATGATTGATTCTGTTATTGAGTTAACATCTAAAAGAGACACCATGAATGCTGAACTTGACAGTATAACTGAAAACAAAGTTAAACTTGAAGAGAAAATGTCAAGAATTGTGTCTCTACAGTCTGATAATTCTGAACTTAAGAACCAGTTGAACAGATAACTGAAGAAGCTGAAAAGCTAAATGGAATGTCAAATGGTTTACAAGTTGAAATTCAAGAAAAATTGAAAAACTCTGATAAAAACCTTGGTCTGTCGTTGGAAAAGAGCAACAAATTAGATAAGGATATTGTCAAACTTAAGGAAGAACTTGAAAAATCTCTTAAGTAGACAAAATCCTCAAAGTTATTGTCAAATGCAACAAATCAGATTAATTTCAATAAGAAAGGACTAGGAAGTTTTAACATCACTCCTCCTTATAATCCTCATAGTAAGTATGTGTTTGTGTCTGACAATCTGCCCTGTCTTCGTTGTGGTAAGAATGGGCATTTAAAGGGAGAGTGTGTTGGCCTATGAAAGACTCTCTAATTATGCTGAAAGGCAAAATTTACCAAAAGAGAGACCTGGTCCTCCAAAGCATATTTCAACTCACAGATTTTCAAAGAAAAGACCTATCACTGCTCCAATGTCCTTTGTTAGAAAGCTTCAAAATATACCCTATTGGACTAAATACAATCTAATCACTCCTTTTTCTGCCTTCTGGGAACTCAAATTGAAATGGGTTCCCAAGCTAAACATGTGATTCTTGGTGCAGGTGAGTGAGAGGAGCAGCAGTCAATGTTGGTATATGGACAGTGGATGCTCTAAACATATGACTGGTGATGTAACAAATTTCCTCTCACTCAAGACACTTCAAGGAGGAGGTGTCTCTTTTGGTGATGGAAAGAAGGGGTACATTTTGGGAGATGGCAAAGTGGGAAGATCTCTTGAAGATTCAATTGACAATGTGTATCATGTGGATGGGTTGAAGTACAGTTTGTTGAGCGTGTCTCAAATCTGTGACAAAGGAAATAAAGTAAAATTTACTTCTGAGAAGTGCACTGTGGTGAGTCTAACTACAAAGAAGGTAATTCTCAGTGCTCATAGACGTAAAAATATGTATGTGGCCAACTTGGAAACGTCTCATGGAGATAACCTGACATGTCTTAGTGCTCAGAATGAGAATGCAGATCTTTGGCATCGTAGGCTGGGGCATGTGAGCTCATCTTTATTGAACAAACTGATTTCTAAGGACCTGGTCCGAGGTCTACCAAAGCTGAAGTTTGCTGAAAATAAAATTTGTGAAGCTTGTGTTAAAGGAAAACAAATCAGATCATCCTTTAAGCCTAAAAAGCAACTAACTTCATCAAGAACGCTAGAGCTGCTTCACATGGACTTGTGTGGACCTTTGAAGGTTCAAAGCAGAAATGGCAAGAAGTACATTTTGGTGATTGTTGATGACTACTCGAGATATACATGGACAAGATTCTTGAAATCAATGGCAGAAACAGCTGAAGAGTTGGTGGTGTTTTTCAAAATGATTAAAACCAAATTGAATCAAGTCATTTGCAGCATTCGATCTGTTCATGGTACTGAGTTTGAGAACTCAAAACTGGATAAATTCTGCATGGAGAATGGTACGAGTCATAATTTTTCTGCTCCTAGAACTCTTCAACAAAATGGAGTAGTGGAAAGGAAAAACTGAACCTTGATGAACATTGCCAGAACTATGATTATTGAATCAAATCTCCCTCAAAATTTCTGGGCTGAAGCTGTCAACACAGCATGTCATGTTACCAACAGGTGTCTGATAAGAGTTGTTTTGAATAAGACCCCCTATGAGCTGCTCAACAACAGAAAGCCTATGCTGAGTTATCTTAGAGCTTTTGGATGCAGGTGTTTTGTGCTGAACAATGAAAGGATGATCTGGGTAAATTTGATCCTAGGAGTGATGAAGGAGTATTTGTTGGATATTCTTCATCGAATAAGGCTTACAGAATATTCAACAATCGAACTCAATGCATTGAGGAAAACATTCATGTTGTATTTGATGAAGATGGAAGCTTGAAGAATAATGGATCAAATGATGAAGATGATGTGATCAAACTGTTCAATTTGCAAAAAATTGAAGGAAGTGAAGCTGATGCAGAACAACAACTGAAAAATGACTTTGATGATCAAAATCATAGTCTACCTGAAGAGGCTGATGAGGTTGAAAAAGGTGAGGAGGCACCTGGAACTACTAAAAATTCCAGCCAGAGTACATCAAACTCTCCAGAAACTGATGTCTCTCTTGATGAAGAAGAACATGCTGATCAGCTCAACCAGTATGATCCAAGATCAGGATGGAAGCATACTTCATCACGTCCTCTTGATAATCTTATTTCTCCTTTGAATTCTGGAACTCATACTAGATCAAAAACAAGAAATCTAGTTGCATTTTCAGCATTCATATCATCTATTGAGCCCAAGAATGTGAAAGAAGCATTAGGTGATGCAGATTGGATCAACTCTATGCAAGAAGAACTTCATCAGTTTGAAAGAAGCAAGGTATTGTACCTGGTTCCTCGACCTGCAGGCACAACAGTAATAGGAACTAGATGGGTTTTCAGAGACAAGCTTGATGAAAATGGAGTGATTACTAGAAATAAATCCAGGTTGGTGGTTCAAGGATATAATCAAGAAGAGAGAATAGACTATGATGAGACTTTTGCACCTGTTGCCAGAATGAAGGCTATCAGAATTTTAATATCTTTTGTTGCATTCATGGGCTTCAAGCTGTATCAAATGGATGTGAAGAGTGCATTTCTGAATGGAGATATCAAAGAGGAGGTGTTTGTCAAACAACCTCCTGGTTTTGAAGATGCAGAGCTACCAGATCATGTGTTCAGATTGAATAAGGCACTGTATGGTCTGAAGCCGGCTCCAAGAGCATGGTATGAAAGGCTGTCAAAGTTTCTGCTGAAGAATGGTTTCAAAAGAGGCAAGATAGACAATACTTTGTTCTTATTAAAAAGAGAACAAGAATTGCTTATCATTAAAGTTTATGTGGATGACACAATTTTTGGAGCTAATTCAGAACATTTGTGTGAAGAATTCTCATCATTAATGGGAAAGTAATTTGAAATGAGCATGATGGGTGAACTGACATTCTTCCTGGGTTTACAAATGAAGCAATCATCAAATGGGATTTCAATCTGTCTCAGGAAAAGTACATTAAGGAGCTACTAAAGAAATTCAATATGTTTGACTCTAAACCTATTGATACTCCTATGGGAACAAATTCCAAGCTTGTAGTAGAGGAATTTGATCCTCTTGTGAATCAAACAATGCACAGAGGAATCATTGGATCCTTGTTATATCTGACTGCTAGCATGCCTGATATTGTTTACAGTGTTGGAATGTGTGACAGGTTTCAAGCATGTCCTCATGACTCACACTTGAAGGCTGCAAAATGCATTCTTAGGTACTTGAAGAAAACAGGGGACCTGGTTCTCTTCTATCCAGCAGGTGATACTTTTGATCTAGTTGGTTTTGCAGATGCTGATTTTGCTGGTTATCAAGTTGATAGGAAGAGTACTTCTGGAATGAATCATTTCCTTGGATCATCACTCATCTCTTGGGGAACCAAGAAGCAGAACTCTGTGGCTCTTTCAACTGCTGAAGCTGAGTATGTAGCTGCAGCCTGCTGTTAACAGTTATTGTGGATCAGGCAACACTTGGAAGATTTTGGGATTCACATCAAAGCAAATCCTCTTATGTGTGACAATACTAATGATGTCAGTATGTGAAAGAATCCAGTCCATCATAAGGGAACAAAGCATATTGATGTTAGACATCACTTTTTGAGAGATAATGTTGAGAAGGGAAATATTGTGCTTACATATTGTCCAACGGAGGAGCAAATTGCAGATATCTTCACCAAGGCTCTCAGTAAAGATCAATTTGAGAGAAATTGGTTGAAGTTGGGCATGTTGATCTCTAAGTGATGTTCTTAGCTTCCAACAGTTAAAATTCCCTTGATGGCTAAAACTGTAGTGCAGGTATCCTTTATGTAATAAAGATCCCTTTTGTACCTTTTGTAGGTATACTTTCAGGAAGAACTGGTCTTGCAAAGAAAATGACTAGAACAACTGGGGAATGAGGATGTAACTGTGCTATGGTACCTGGTTCCTGTCCAGGTTAGCATTTATACATTAATTTGAACCTGAAAATTATGACCGTTTATAATGCCACGTGTCTGTCATCGGTCAGTCTGACCGTTAGTCCCATTGCTTCTCTCTCAAGCGACACATCCAATCATGGACCTGGAACCTTTTCACACCTTTTAAAAACCCTCATTTCTTCTTTTTGAAATCCACATCCGTCTTTTAACATTCTTTTTGTTTCAAGAAGGGTTTAAGCAAAATAAAAAGGCAAACATGTCTTCTCCTTCTTCTACCTCTAAACAGATGCTAAATTCTCTTAGTGAAATAGAGACACCGTCTACTGTCCAGATCCAATGCCCCTTCTAGTCCTCAGCAAGACACACCCGACAATCCATTCTATGACATAGATCTAAACAGCACATGCTTGCCTACTGGACCTGGTCTCTTGCAAGAACTGCTGCCTGACAATCTCTTTGAAGGAGAGTTGCCCAAGCATAAGGCATCTGAGTCTAATATATTGGCAGCAAGTGAAGAGTTGGTGATTGAAAGTTTGTCTATGATGCGGGAAGAAGCAATGGCTGAGCAAACTGAAGTCTTGCAGAGGGAAGAGGTAAGAACACTCAACCCATTTTTGATAAAACTCCTGATATTGGACGGTATCCTTCTTCCTCCTCCTCTGACTCGGAATGTGAGGTGGAACCTTTAAAATGGAAGTTTGAGCGAAGAGAAGGTGAGATATCTAGAAAAGGGAAGGAGAAGGTTGTAGAAGAGGCCCCTAGGAGAAGACCTAACACTAGGTCTGCTGCTCAAAAATTGATGGCCGATGGCTTGAAGGCCCGTGCACGTTCTACTGCTGCAGTTAGAAGTGCCAGAACCTTCAAGGTATCAAATTTCAAAATACCTGAGACTGATGTTGTTGAGTTGTCCGCTGAGGAAGTGGAAAAGAAAAGTAAGAAGAAAAGGTCAAAGAAGAAAAAGGGAAAGGTTTCGAAGAAGGTTGAAAACACAAAGTCCAAAAAGAAAAGGTGTGTGGGAAAAAGGAAGAGATCACAGGGACCTGGTGCCCAATCCAGGAGAGATGAATGTGTCAACATGTAGGAAGTTGTTGATAGCCTGAGAAAGCAAGCCGTCTTGGCTAGGAGAGTTTTTCATATGGGAATCATAACTCTTCCCGGCATGGATTCTCTTTACGATATGGTTGAAATTCAATCATGGTTGCATTTGTTCAACAGAAAATCCCCCATCCTCTATGAAGAAGAAGTGCGCAAATTTTGTTATAATGTTCAATTCGAAGAAGATAGGAGTATCCTCACACGGGTCAATGATATTGTTGTACATCTAGATGAGGGTTTGTTGAGCAAAATTCTCAGGGTGCCTAGAGAGGGGACCCGGTCTGTGCTGGGAAGAACTTGCTCTAATATTTTGCTTCCTTGATTTCTAAGATACCCACAACCAAGGTTGTTGGGATTTATAAGAAGATCATGAAGAGCGAGTACCAGTTAGTCTTCGAGTTCATCAACAAAGTTCTCCTTCCTCGCACTAAAAAGATGACCTCAGCATCTGCTGCTGACCTGTTTGTGATGGAGATGTTGTGTAGCTTCGACTCCCTGAATCTCCTAGGTCTTATGCTTGAGCATATCTACAAAACCGTCATCGAGAGGAAATGTGTTTATGGAATGGGATACGGATACTTTCTCACGGAAGTATTCAAGCATTTTCAAATTCCTCTCAGTGTTGGAAGGGTTGGGACGGTTAAACAGACTATCTCAGATAGTACCCTGGTCGAGTGTGAGTGTATTGAAGGGAGAGACAATCCCAAGAGCAAGATGGCTCAACTCATCGCAGATCAGGATCAGCTTAAGCATGAGGTTGAGGAGCTCACTGTGCGTTTGAGTGGTAAAGAGGCCGAAATTACTATACTTAAAGCAGAACTGCTTACTGCACAGAATGAGGGACCTGGTTCTTCAGTGGTACAAGCTCTGGAGAGAGAGAATGCAAATTTTAAGGCTAAGATCACTTCTTTGCAGGAGAAGGCTATTAAAGATAATGACGCTGCCAATGCACGACTCACTCTCATCATCCAGTCCCTGTATCATCCTCCTCCCTCTTCCTAGCCTATTAAAAACCCTCCCTTGTGTCGTTCTTTTTGTGGATTATCTTTGTGTTGTTGGATAATCAGTTTAATTTTAATGTATTAATGTTATTGTGGAATGTTTGTTAACTTATTCCTCTGTTGTTCTGATTATAGTCTTTTGTGAATTCTTTTCCCTTCCTGATTGATTTCTTCTTAGCTTTGATCTTATTCTGTATTACTGTTGACATCACTGGTTTACTGCATATCTTTTTTATGATGCCAAAAGGGGGAAGTAAAACTGGTAAGTAGTTGAATGATCATACAGTGAGGGGGGATACACTGAGGGGGGAAACAGTAAGGGGGAAAATAGTGAAGGGGAATATAGTAAGGGGGAACAAAAGTTGGAGGAGATCTAAGACCATTGTTTGTCATCATCAAAAATGGGGAAAATGTTATTTGCATTTTTGATGATTTGACAAACTTAGGGACCTCGTAAAGGTACCAGGTTTCTTACTTGAATGTTGAAGATGAAACAAACACAGGGACCTTCTAGAGGTACCAGGCTCTAATTGTGACCAGCCAGTTGACTGCCAGCTGGAGACGGTACATATAGTAGGTGCACACTTCCCGATGACGTCAGAAAGTGAGACTTCGCCAACCAATGGCAGAGAGTTTAAGGAAAGTGACTTGTCCATATAAAAGGCACTTTCCTAAACATCTTTGATAGTTTTTGCACCTTGAGATAGAACTTTTCAAGAACATTTGCAAAGGCTGCTAGTAAATGAAAGGTAGAATTATTCCAAGAATAGCAGTAATCTCTAGAGCTTTTAGTGTAGCTGTTTAGGAATATATTATCTTGTTCTTATATTGTAAACTATTCCTGAAACTATAAAGGAATAAGTGGGTAGTGTTAAAAGTCTAGGTTGTCTAAGTGGGATAGCTTAGTGGGTAGATTGTTTTCTACTTAGGCTTGTTAAGCATTAGAGACTATTGCTTAAACGTGAGATTAAAAACTTCTTCTCAATTTTGTTGTAATCGTGTTTTACTTTTGCTTTTGAAGATTAGTGAAAACGATTGAAAATCATGTGAGACAGGTCGTGGTTTTACTCCCTTAAGTAAGGAGGTTTCCACGTAAAATCATTGTGTTGATTTTACTGCATTTAACTTTTTGGTTATATTCATTAGTCTAGTAAGGGACCTGGTCCATTATTCTGTTAAGTGAAGGCATATATTCTATCAGTACTCTGACTACTGAATGCTAACTTTTGAATTAAAAGAAAATGATTACATTATAATACATCTTAAGCGTGCATGGATGTTTACAATTGGCAAATATTATGACATCAGATACACATGTTTAATTGCTAATACCATCATGTGTTTACTTATTGGCGTCGTACACCAAATAATCACATCAATGATACCGTGGAAAAGACACAACAGATAGCTCGTTTTTTACAGGAATGTTATCACCTCACATGTTTTGCAGCAGAATTTGTACATAAATTTAGCAAGCTAACAACATTTAGACCAAAAGAAATCAAAAGAGCGATAGAAGAAGATGAAATATGTAAGCAAGTAACTACTATTCCGTAAAAAATGCATCTCTGTACTATCATGTGAACAGAGTGGCAACTTGAAAACCAGAACTCGGACGCAATCATGCAGTGGCTTTAGTAAGAGAACTCACAAGGATCTCACCCACCTCAGTTTTGCAAAAGGGGCATGAGTTGTTGATTTTCAGCCATTTATCCACGCTGTCCTTTTAAAAGATATGAGAATAGGGTAACTCCCTCAGCTCATAATTTGTCAAGCAAATGCCACATGCCTTTTAAACCAAAGTTAAAAAAGATTATTCAGATGGACTGGTTAAAGTATGTCATTAAACAATAGAAAATGAAAAAATCAATTAAAAATAGTATGAGACCAAACAATAGATAATGCAGAATATATTACCTAAATCAAAGGCATTGTGACAACAAGATTTTGCTAAAAGTTTTGTTTTGCAGAAGATTATTGGTCTATGCATGTTAGTAGACCATGTCACTCGGAAATTAAGAACATTCTTAGCCCTTAGGCATATGACAAGCATTTTGACTTTCTACTCATGATAGTATAAACTGCACTAAAGCTGGAATATCGGGCTGCTCTCTTGTAGATAGGTCAGTTCCAAAAATACTTATCAATCGATAACATAGCTATGAGAATAATCTGTTAGTTTTATGACCCACTCACATTAATATTATTTTGGTTTAATATTTAATTACTAACTAAATTCTAATTCTAATTGGATAAGTAGAGAAGTGGAGAAGTGGAGAAGTGGGGAAGTGGGAAGTTACTTCAATTACCCATTCAGTCTTCCACTTTACCCATTACCTCTTCCAACTATCCATTCTCTCTACTACTCACCATGATGGAAAGGTGAGAATGATGTTAAAATACACTCTATTTTAAAGGGTCCTCTCTCTGCTATAAAGATATATTCTTATCCATCAAAGATATACATAAAGTATAAGGCAAGAGAGAGAAACAACTTCTAAATTACCAAAAGAAAAGACTTCTGCTCAATCAAGTCAAGAATTATAATGGCAGATTCAAGTATGTATTGTTGAATAAAATATCATAGTATTAAATATATGTGAAAATCTTATAATTCTACGATCTTGAATAATTGATAGGATTTCTAAATGTTAGATTGTTTATGTTTTCACAATCATTTAAAAATCCTTATATGTGGTACCAAGAACATAGTTTAAGTACTAGTGATTTTTCATAGGATTATTATTTTCCTTATTTGAAAATGGTAACGGTAGTATTAAGTGAAATAATTATTCTCTATCATGATGTATTTTATTTTGAAATTATGCATATGAGATTAGTTAATCACCAAAGTGGTTTTATATTGAAGAATTAATTCAAATAATAATGACTAAATGTATATTCAATTATCCATTATTTTGATGCTTATTATTGATATAACTTATGGATATATTGAAGTTTTTGGTTGTAAGATATTTAGGGATCACCCAAAGGCTGATTATTTCATTTTATAACCGTTGAACATTAATGAGATAATTTAGATGTGTCATTAGTTTTATTTATTTATCCAAAGATAATAAATATATTTGATTGACACATTTAAAATTATTGAATTACGTTAAATTCACATCTAAACATCATTACGTCTAAAGTTGTATTTTGATGTTTCTCCCAAAGGAGGACATCAATATACATTTAAGAACTTATAAATCATTTCTGAATTTGATAGTAAGTTAAAATTCATAACTCAATGGATTAACAAATGAGTATACTATATTTGCAGCATTTGCTCTTCATTCGCACTCTGCCTCTGTTACGACTTTAACGGTTTTAACTTCTCAGATTGGAGCGAACAGATCAAATTCCATCTCACAGTTTTAGATCTTGATGTTGCACTTTACACTGAGAAGCCAACTGCTATTACTGAAACTGGCAGTACTGAAGAAAGGTCTCATTATAAACACTAGGATCGATCTAACATATTAGGCATAATGTTTATGCGAATGAATATTGCGAGCAACATTAAGACTACTCTCAAACTGTTGATAAGTCTCTTGCTGGGACACTAATGGGCACTTGGACCACCAAGAACTTTGATGGTTCACGTACTATGCATGAGCATGTCATCAAAATGACAAACGTGGCAGCAAGATTTAAGTCTTTGGGAATGGAAGTGGAACAAGATTTCCTTGTATTATCAACTCATTACCGTCTGTGTATGGCCCTTTCCAAATGAACTACAACACCATGAAAGACAAATGGAACGTTCATGAATTGCACGAAATGTTGGGTCAGGAGGAATTAACGCTCAAGAATCAAGGAACCCACTCCATTAACCTTGTAAGTCATCAAGGAGTTGGAAAGAAAGAAAAGAAACATGCTAAAGGAAAACAGAGGCACCATAATGTTAATGAGTCCTCCTCTCAAGTACATAAGAAGGAACATAAGAATGATAACTGTCGTTTCTGTGGAAATCTAGACAGTTTCAGAAAGATTGCTCGAAATTTAAGGCATGGTTTGAGAAGAAAGGTAATCCTAGTGTTTTTACATGTCTCAAATCAAATTTAACTGAAGTCCCTTATAAAACTTAGTGATTGACTCTTGTTGTACAGTTCATGTTTCTAATACAATAGAGGGACTCCTTACAACACAAACCATAAACCAGAATGAAAGATATGTGTATATGGGGAATAGAGTGAAGGCTCCAGTTAAAGCTATTGGAACTTACCATTTGATCCTTGATACTGGGTGCCACTTAGATTCACTTGAAACTTGTTATGTACCTTCTCTTTCGAGAAATTTAGTTTCTTTGTCTAAATTGGATAAGACTGGATACTCTTTTAATTTCGGTAATGGATGTTTTTGTTTATACAAACATAATTATCTCATTGGCACTACTAATCTTTGTGATAACTTATACAAACTGAATCTTGATAATCTATTTGCCGAAACACTCTTAACTCTACATCATAATATTTGAACCAAACAATGTTTGGTGAATGAACAATTTGTTTGTTGTGGCACAAATGTTTAGGTCACATATCCAAAGAAAGATTGGAAATATTAGTTAAGAATGAAATTCTTCCAAATTTGGATTTTACAGACCTTAACATTTGTGTGGATTGTATTAAAGGAAAACAAACAAGACACACAAATAAAGAAGCCACAAGAAGCATACAACTTCTTGAAATTATACACACTGATATATTTGGTCCTTTTGATATTACATTTTTTAGTAAAGAAAAATATTTTATCACTTTTATAGACGATTTTCATGTTATGGGTATGTCTATTTGTTGCATGAAAATCTCAAGGGATAAACGCCTTTTAGAGGTCTTTATTACTCAGGTTGAAAGACAACTAGATAGAAAGGTGAAAATAATCAGGTCAGATAGAGATGGTGAATACTATGGAAAATATGATGAAAATAGACAACACCCAGGCCCATTTGCTAAATTCCTCGAAAAACATGACATATGTGCTCAATACACAATGCCTAGAACACCACAACAAAATGGTGTAGAAGAAAGGCGTAATCATACATTAATGGACATAGTTAGGAGTATGTGAAATAATTCATCTATTCCTCTTTCATTGTGGATGTATTCTTTAAGGACTGCCGTTTACTTGCTTAATAGGGTTCCTAGTAAAGCAGTTCAAAAGACTCTTTTTGAACTATGGGCTGGTCGGAAACCTAGTTAAAGGCACATGCATGTTTGGGGTTGCCCGACAGAAGTTAGAGTTTATAACCCACAAGAAAAGAAACTGGATTCAGGAACAATCAGTGGTTTCTTCGTTGGTTATGCAGAAAAATCAAAAGGGTATAAATGTTACTATCTAATCACAATACAAGATTAGTTGAAACTAAAAATTCTACGTTCATTGAGAATGGTGAAGTTAGTGGGAATAAAGAACCACGTAAAGTAGAAATTAAAGAAGTTAGGTTGAGTGTTTCTCTACCTTTAACTTCTTTTAAAGATGTTGTTCCTAAAGTTGTTGCACAACGTAACAATGAACAAAAACAATAAAAAACAAACAAATTCATGCTCCTGTTAATCTCAATGAAGCAATAATTAATGAATCTGCAGTAGATGTACCACAAGAAGTAACATAAAGAAAATCTGAAAGACAAAAAAGACCTGCTATTTCTGATGACTATTTGGTATATTTACACGAGTCAGAAATTGACTTAGGAATTGATGATAATCCAGTTTCATTTTCACAAGCTATTGAAAGTAATAATTCTGATAAATGGATAAATGCTATGAAAGATGATTTGAAATCTATGGAACAAAATGAAGTATGGGAACTTGTTGAATTACCAGAAGGTTGCAAAACAGTTGGGTGTAAATGGGTCTTTAAGACCAAACGTGACTTATTTGCAACATCGAACGTCACAAGGCCAGTCTTGTTGCAAAAGGTTTCACTAAAAAAGATGGCATCGACTATAAAGAAACATTTTCACCTGAATCTAGAAAAGATTCACTCAGAATTATAATGGTTTTAGTAGCTCATATGGCTTAGAGCTATATCAAATGTATGTGAAAAAAACCTTTCTAAATGGAAATTTGGAGGAAGAAGTTTATATGAATCAACCTAAAGGGTTCTCTTGTAAAGAAAAGGAACACATGGTGTGTAAATTTATTAAATCATTATATGGACTTAAACAAGCTTCTCGACAATGGTATCTTAAGTTTAATGAAACTATTGTCACTTTTGTATTTAAGGAAAACACTGTTGATTGGTGTATATATATAAAAATTAGTGGGAATAAGTTTATTATGTTAGTCCTGTATGGTGATGACATCTTGCTTGCTACGAATGATCTTAGTTTGTTGCATGATACCAAGAGATATTTAGCTAACAATTTTGAAATGAAAGATATGGGAGAGGCATCATATGTGATTGCAATAGAAATATTTCGAAATAGATCACAAGGATTACTAGGTTTGTCTTAGAAAGCCTATATTATAAAGTGTTAGAGACAATTAGAATGGAAAAATGCTCATCAAGTCCCGTTCCAATTCAGAAAGCAGATAAATTTAGTCTCACTCAATGTATAAAGAATGAATTGGAACGTAAGAAAATGATTGATATTTTTTATGCATCAATAGTTGGGAGTGTGATGTATGCCTAAACATGTAATAGGCCAGACATCAGCTTCGTTGTTGGAATGTTGAGACGTTATCAAAGTAATCCAGGAATGGATCACTGGAAAGATGCGAATAAAGTGTTGTGATACTTGCAAGGAATTGAAAATCATATGCTAACTTATAGAAGATCTGATGATCTTGATGTGATTGGATATTCAGATTCAGATTATGTTTGTTGTGTGGATAAACAAAAATTCGCATTTGGGTATTTGTTCCTATTAGTTGGAGGAGCAATATGATGGATGAGTATGAAGCAGTCTATGATAGCTGCATCCACTATAAAAGCTGAGTTTGTGGCATGCTTTGAGGTCACCGTTCAGGCTAATTGGCTGCAGAACTTTATTTCAGGACTTGGACTAGTCGACAGTATTTCCAAGCCGCTGAAAATTTATTGTGATAATACTGCAATAGTCTTCTTCTCTAAAAATGATAAGTATTCTAAGGGTGCCAAACATATGGAACTGAAATACTTTTCAGTTAAGGAAGAAGTTCAGAAACATAAAGTGACAACTGAACATATTAGCACCAAACTTATGACTGCTGATCCTTTGACGAAAGGTTACGGCCCAAAACATTTTTTGAACATGTTGAAAGAATGAGTCTTATTAATATCAATGAATGACTTTATGTAAATATTATATTATGTTTATGCAATTGACACTTTGAGCTCAACTATATATATGTTTCTGTTATTACTTGTTTTCTCTTGTATACCTTATGTTGAGAATGACGATGACATGTTTTGTTTTAGATAACGATATTCTAAGCATTATGGTTGATCCATTATGTATTTGAAATGTTGTGTTAGGCAATAAACTAATATTGTAGTGCATGGAAGGGACTATGCCAAATAAAGTGGTGTACAACCGCCATGACTCATATTAATTGATTTACTTAATAACAATAAATATTATTGAATTTAGTACACGTGCACATTGCAATTGAAATGTTTATTAAATCATTAAGTAAATGGTATTACGTGTGTTAAGTGGGAGAATGTTAGATTTATGACCCACTCACATTAATATTATTTTGGTTTAATATTTAATTACTAACTAAATTTTAATTCTAATTGGATAAGTGGAGAAGTGGAGAAGTGGGGAAGTTACTTCAACTACCCATTCAGTCTTCCACGTTACCCATTACCTCTTTCAACTATCCATTATCTCCACTACTCCCCATGATGAAAAGGTGGGAATAATGTTAAAACACACTATATTTAAAGGGTCATTGCTCGGCCATAAAGATATAGTCTTATCCATCAAAGCTATACATAAAGTATAAGACAAGAAAGAGAAACAACTTCTAAATTACCAAAAGAAAAGCCTTCCACTCAATCAAGTCAAGAATTATAATGGCGGATTCAGGTAGTATTCTTGACTAAAATATCATAGTATTAAATACATGTGAAAATCATATATTTCTACGATCCTGAATAATTGATAGGATTTCAAAATGTTAGATTGTTTATGTTTTCCCAATCATTAAATATCCTTATATCATCTACTAAAACAACTTAAAATTGGGGCAAAAAATAGGTTAGAACCCAACTCAAGAAAAACATGCAAACCAAGTAACTCTTGGACAATTAAGTACGTCATCAAATTACCCTCTATGGCTAGTGAAATAGATTTAGCCACTTTTAACCAATGAAAACTCAACTAATAACAAAAAATTGTGTGCAAGTAGAGGTGTTAAGATCTTACAAGAATAAATATAACTAGTGAATAATTAATACAATACATAATTAGTGATGTACTTACACATGAATTTAATTGGTGATTCAACTGCTTGTACGAGAATGTTCACAAGTTCCATTGAATGATGACTCATCTCCATGTTGAAACATATGCACCCACAAATAACTATAGAACTATAGAAAAGGCACGGATGTACAACAGAATAAAGGGTCTACATTTAGAATCACAACTATACAATAGAAAAACTCACCCAAATTGCGCCTAACAAAAATAATATTGTAAATAGATAATTGAAAGTTACATTGATAGTGTTATGCACATTGGTCTGATGATTGGGACAAAAATATCATCGGTTGCTTATTTCATAGCAATAAGTGAGGAACTTTCATTGCATAAAAATTTTTTAGCACAAAATTTGAAGAAAATAGATTTTATTCATGAGAAATTTCTGCCGAACAAAAATAGAACAATGTAAAATGAGAAATCTGCAACATTAGGGCACCATTTACATTCTATAGAAGAAAAATATCTTCTTTATTCAATAAGCTATAACAAAGGAAAAAGTTTTTCAATCTTTAAGAGGAAGATTGAGAAACAAAACCCATGTGATGGAGGCCAAAGTAAATCTGCAAAAAAATTGTATATTATGGGGAAATACATCAAAAACAAATTAATTCAAACCCTAAGAAGCCTCATCACAAATCAATTACTAATTTTACATCCTTCTAAGGGTTTTCTAGAAGTAATACAGATTTATAGATGACATGGGATGGAAATCAACTATGACATCAGTGAAGAAATAATTTGGTTATGGTGTTTGTGAATTTTGCTGGAGATTGGAGTATATGTTGATGAGTGTGTTCAATGTGGGCAAGCGAGGGTACCTAGAAATATTATTAAAAAAATTAGAGAGTAATAGGAGGGAAGTGAAAAAAAATAAGTTTTTTTAGAAATGATAGTACCTTTTTCTTGCCACTACTTTAGTTGCCGGTGAATGTGTACATATTCCCAGCAATTGTTCTTTGGTTCGGTAATATTTGACAAAGAAACTTATGTTTTCGGCGATTAGTTTATTTCCGCTATACAATTGTCATTAAAAGTATTTTTTGTAGTAGTGATTCGCTGATGAGGCCTTCTTGTTTTGGGCCTATGAGTTCCTCACTCTTAAGTAGGATTCTGTAAAGACCCGAGAGCACCCAACCTAGTCGTCACGCGGCGTATTCAAACTCGAAGAGTCAAAACCCGAGAGCACCCAACCTAGTCGTCATTACATAGGAGATCAATAGTGAGGAATGAAAATCTTATTTAAGCAAAATCAAAATACTTAAGAGTCAAAACACTTTTAAAAGACGTTTTTATAAGCAACATAATTCTAGTCTCATAAGGCCAACATAGACCCAAACTTTACAAATGTCAAACTTAGGGCCACAACCCTTACGTTGAAAGAAAGATACAACTTTAATAGAAAAGTCTTAATGAAAGAGAGACTACAATAAAGATTAAATGTCCTCGACATATGAGGACATACCCATATATTGGAAGAATTTCTAAGTCCCATGTTTTCACTCTAGACATCACCTCACTTGACCACACCTACACATTGTAGAAAATGGGAGGAAATATGGAATTAGTACAATTAAGCACTAAGTATGATGACCATGCAAAAATCATGCTAAATGGGATATTTACTTGATATAATGATTTTCATTTCATTTCAATAAAGTTTCATAAATCAAGTCTAAAGGACATAGTACAAGTCAACATCAACATACAATATAATACCCACATAATACACAAGGTGCCACCACATCCGTTAAGTAGCACATCTGATCATTTAGACTCTCTACCTAAGGTTATCCTTAAACTCACCCAAGTAAGACATGAAGGGGCCGCCCATACAACCTCTTCATGCATACCTTAGTGTTCTTCAAGACTACCTAAGACAAGGATCCTTCTTATTTAACACAAACCAACAAGTCAATATTCCTTATTAAGCATTTAAAGAGACATTCATGTGTTTAAGAGACTTCACATAATGGTCTTGGACCTAGGGAACTCACACTAGTATCTTCAAAGCCTAGTTGTGCCATATGTAGGTAGCAAACAATACTACTACCAACATGTTGTAGAACTTATTCAATAACTAAAGTGCACAAACCACATGATGGGAATAACCATACCCGACATATACCACACTAGCCAAGTACGGAATCCAGATTCTACCCTACTCCGTGGATGGTCTTCTACTTTCCAAGGGTAGAACTAGGACATATCCCATGTAGGCACATGATTTAGGGATATGAAAAGACTTTTTTGTACTCTAATATCATAATCAAGTAGAGTTATTATCATAAGCATATCCACTTGGTTCTTTACATGATTAGGCCTACCTACCCATAATACCGTGATCAAGAAGGGCACCACAAGGCTCTACCGTTCAAGGTTCACAAGGATAGCTCATTTTCAGAGCGGTCTTTATGCTAGGTCTTGCCGATCCAATTCATTCTTTAATTCATTCACTCAAGAAAAGGATGCCTAAGCCTATCAAGTCAAGAGATCAGATTCAACATATCTTTCATTTATCAAGTAGAGACAATTAGGTCTATCTAATCAAGACACCATATCAACATATAAAGACTCTTCATAGTCTATCATCATCACATGGAAACATTTAAAGGAAACATACTTTCATTCACAATACCATATAACCTTATACAAGATCACATTAACATCACATTACAACATTACACAATGACACCTTCTAAATAATAACATAACCCTCACTTCAATTCACCTCATAAAGCCTTCAAGGCCACAATCATAATAAGAACAAGAAGTAAACGCCTCTACCATAATTGGATTAAACCATACAAAAACAATCCTACTATAATAAGCAATTGATTCAACTCACCATTCTTCAATGTCACAATTCACCAATATTCAACTTCCAACAATTTCAACATAACAAGAGAATTTTCCCATTATCATGCCCACAATACTAAGATCACCAATTCATCCATATATAAAAAATTCATCATATATAGAGATAGATAACAATAGGAATCAATAATATAAACCCATCTAAGTATAATTCCACCAATAGACAATCATAATTATCAAACCCACTTTACAAGCCAAAATTAGGGAATTAGAGGAATCATGGGTTCATGGATTTTTTCACAATAAACATAAATTAAACCATAATATAACCATATAAATTAGTTTGAAATCATTAAATGCAAGAACTCGTCAGTTTGAGGAAGAATTGGGGGTTTTCATAACTTTTGGAGGACTTGGAAACAATTTGAAATTGACTCTAGGGTTAGGCTAGCCCCTAGATGAATGATCAACATATCTTAGAGATGAATTCCCCACAAAATTGAAAAAGTCAGCAATAAAAGTCTTCAAATCTAGCTCCAACTTGACCTTAAGCTCCCATGATGTTCTTGAGAGAACCTTTTTGAAAGAGGGGTTTTGATTTTGAAGAATGTAGTCTAATTCTACGTTTAAGTGTTTTAACTAACTTAAAATACTCTAAATTACATAAAATAACCATCCAAGTATTTATTTGCTAAGGGTGGAATTTACCAAACCACCCTTGGTTTTGCCGACTTGCACATGAAAAACAGGCGCATACTCACGACCACTACCTACGGACCGTAGGTGGTGTGACAAACCATCTTGCTGCCTAGTGAAACTGGTCTAAAACTTAGCCATAGGATATAAGTCTCCCTAGTCTATTTCTTGACCTACGGAGTAAGACCACGCCCCATCAAAGGATCTACCGGCGTAAGTCATGGTCGTAGGTCACTCCATTTTGGCAGTTTTTGGGGTTGAGCTTATGGTTCTCCTCTAGGACCCTTAGGGTGGTCCTTGGGGAGTCGTACCCGTATGCTTAACCCCTAAATATGTTAGTATAGGCCCTATGGTTACTTCTACTGATTTTAGACACCTAACAACACACCAAATCAAAGACAACATACTAGAACACAGAACACACTAGCACATAAAAGACGAGTTTTCAAACGTCTTGGTCGTCCCTTGACGTCTGACCTCAAAACTCTTTAAACCAACTACTAAAAAAAATTATCATAATTTTTACAAGTTATTAACTTTATAAACTCATGTGAAACTCTAGTTCATCCTATTTTCATTTTTAGGGTCCTTACATTCTCCCCACTTGGGAACATTTGTCCCCGAATGACACTAACATATTCAATATACATAGCTAGGGGGGACATAATCTCCACATATAATAGACTCCAAACACAATAAAAAGGTAGTAAAAACTTCTACAAACTCATCATGCATTAAGACTTCACATTTCTCATTTCATATAGGAGGAGTTTCCTTCTCCACATACCATCATGCTTACTTCAACATTTCTAAGCACATCATGCCAATTTCTCATAAGAGCACAATTATGCAACATTTTCAAGACCACATTTGAGCATGCTCATAATTCAACTCATGCAAGATTTAAGCAATTTATCGTAGAGGAATACCAATATGAAGGACAAAGTCATTAAAGCTCATTTTCCCATATAACATAAACTCATGGAAACATGTAAAAAAATCATAAGACGATCATGAAAACTCATTTTCACGAAAGATTCCCAAAACATCCACCATGGCACTAGAATCTCTAAGTCTCAAACTTAAATGGAATAGAAGAAAAGAGACAAAACCCATCAATCCTAGAATTTACCATACTCTCCCACTTGGAGAAACCCATCTATAACTACTACAAATCCAACCTAAGGATCTCATCACAAAAAAAAAAGAACTATAACTTACAGGAAACTTCATCAAAATTTGCTTCCTTGTTAGCTTGGAGAGCATAGAAACGACCACGATTAGGAGGAAAAGAAACTGTACCCTCCTTGGGAACTTGCTTGGTATCCCTTCCTCTAGCATTATGAGCAGTACAATCTCTCACCTTGTGATCATTCTTCTCACAACCATAATATCCATTAGTACCAGCTAGAAACTTCCTAAAATGTTTCTGTCCACAATTAGAGCAACTATGCTTGACAAATTGGGAACCAGCACCTCTCTCATAGTTAACCTTAGGAGCACTAGAAGCGTCTTGATTGGGAGCTCTCTTCCTAAACCTGTTGACTTTGCTAATCAATTCTTCCCTTCGTCAAATCTCTACCCAACCTCTCAAGCTTGGACTCTTCAATAAATTGAGCATACACTATGATTCTAGATACATTCATGTCACTATGGAGCATTGTAGTACGACACTCTTCCTTCAGAAAATCAAAAACACCGGTCACAAACCTACTCATCTCATCTCTAAGGTTAGAAACCAAGAATGGAGCATACTTAGACAATAGGCTAAATTTGAAGGAATACTTGTACATACTCGTGTTACCTTGCCTAACGTATATAAACTCCTCAACCTTAACTTCTCTCATCTCACGGGGAAAGTAATTTCCTAACAATACTTCCTTAAACTCTTCCCAATTTGTAGGACCCACTTCAACCGGCCTATTGTCCTTCCATTTGGTGTACCACACTTGAGAAACCTTCCTCAATTGATACGAAATCAATTCCACTTTCTCCCATAACACTCACCACCTTATAAACACCATCCAAGAATTCTTGGGGATCCTCTCCCACTTTAATTAGATTCAAGAATGATAGGAGGATTCATCCTCACAAATTCCCTCAACCTAGAGGTCATAGTACTCTCAATAGAATTCACCCTAGGCCCTACACCTCTATTTGCTTGAGTCATCGTGGATCGGGCTAGGGTAAGAAGAGGAACTCTAACCTCTTCATTAGACGTATCTGGGGGAGCCACCGGAGCCTCATTCTTTTGGTTAACTATAGGAACTTGGTCACCATGAGGAACTTGATCACCTCGGGAGGAACTCCCTCATTCACTACTTTATCCTCAACTCTCCTAATAGGCTTGCTTCTTGTATTCATATCCTATAAAAACAAGAGAAGAGTTAGTAAAAGACACTTATAAAACTACACTCTATGGCAAAATTTCAAGAATATCAAAGAAGTGTAACTTCTATCGTTCCATAGCCTCATGTTCATAGATGTGTCGCGACTCACACCGATGAACAAGACTCTACCAGACGTGACCTCGTGAGACTTTGAATCCTAAGGACCATTTCATAGCCTTATACTCTATATTAAGTCTGTAATGGCCTGAGAGCACCCACTAGTCGTCACACTGCGTATCCAAACTTGAAGAGGTCTTATAAAAGCCCATAACATTTATTTATCACATAGGTTATCAATAGTGTAGAGCTATAACCTTATTTAAGCAAAATCAAAAGATGTAAGAGTCAAAACAATTTCAAAATAAGTCTTTATAAGCAAGGAAGCTATAGTCTGATAAGGCAACATAGACTCAAACTTTAAGAATATTAAACTTAGGGACATAGCCCTTTACATTGATAGAAATATACAATTTAATATAAATGTCTTAATGAGAATAAACAAGAATAAGGATTCTTTGTCCTCGACATATGAGGAAATAAAAAATCTTGAGAGAATTTTTAAGTCCCAAGCTTCAACTCTAGAGATCACCTCACTTGCCCACACCTACACTTTGTAGAGAAAAGAGGAAAATATGGAATTATTATAATTAAGAACTAAGTATGATGACCATGCAAAAATCATGATAAAAGGGACATTTACTTGATATAAATGATTTTCAAGACATATTGATAAAGTTTCATAAACCAATTGTAAAGGACATAATACAAGTAAACATCAACATGCAAGATAATTCCCACATAATACACAAGGTACCACCACATTCATAAATTACCCCAACTTATTATTTAAACCTTCTACATAAGGTTATCCTAAGACCCACGTAAGTAAGATGAAGGGGACGCCCAAAAAACCTCTTCATGCACACCTAAGTGTTCCTCAAGACTACCTAAGACAACAACCCTTCCTTTTAAACACAATGCAACAAGTAAACGTTTCTTATTAGAGGATTTACAGAGACATTCATGCATTTAAGAGACTTCACATAATTGTCTTGGAAGACCTATGGAACTATCTCTAGTATCTTCAAAGCGTACTCGTGCCATGTATAGGTAGCATCTCATACAACTACTTCCACGTTGTAGAACTTATTCAATAGCTAAATTGCACATTCCACATGATGGTAATAGGCATAACCGACCTAAACCATAGGATCTAGGTATGGAATCCAAATTCTACCCTATTCTGTGAAGGGTCTTCTACTTGCCACGGGTAGAACTAGGACACATCCGATGTAGGCACATGATATAGATGATATTAAGAGACTTCTTTGTGCTCTATTATCACTCAAGTAGAGCTACTATGTTAACCATACCTACTCGGTACTTTCTCATAGTTCCCATAGAGTGATTTCATTCACATAAGTGTATTAGAGAGGGTGACATGATAAGGCCTACCTACCCATAATACCATGATCAAGAAGGGCACCATAAAGGGTCTACCGTTCAAGGTTCACAAGGATAGATCATTCACAGAGCGGTCCCCATGCTAGGTCTAGCCGATCCATTTTTTTCTTTAATTCAATCACTCAAGAAAAGGATGCCTAAGCCTATCAAGTCTAGAGATCCGGTTTATCATATATTTCATGTATCAAGCAGGGACAACTAGGTTTATCTAATCAAAACACCATACCAACCTATAAAGTCTCTTCATAGTTATCATCATCACATGTAAACATTTAAAGGGAACATGCTTACATTCACAATGCCATATAACATTATACAAGATCACATTAACATCACATGAAAACTTTACATTATGCAACCTTCTACACAATAACCTAAACCTCACTTCAATTCACCTTATAATGCCTTCAAGGCCACAATCACAATAAGAACAAGAAGTAAACGCCTCTACCATAAGTGGATTAAACTATACAAAAACAAACCTACTATGATAATCAATTGAGTCAACTCACCATTCTTCAAAGCCACAATTCACCACTATTAAACTTCCAACATTTTCAACATAACAAGAGAATTTTCCCATTATCATGCCCACAAGACTAAGATCACCAACTCATCCATATATCGAAAATTCATCATAAATATAGATATATAACAATAGGAATCAATACTATAAAGCCATCTAAGTACAATTCCAGAAGCGAAAATCATAATTATCAAACCCCCTTTACAAGCCAAAATTAGGGAATTCCACGAATCATGGGTTCATGGAGTTAATCACCATAAATCATCAATTAAATCATAATATAACCATAATATTATTTTGAAATCATTAAATGCAAGAAAACGTGAGTTTGAGGAAGAGTTGGGGGTTTTCATAACTATCGGAAAACATGGAAACCATTTGAAATTGGTTATAGGGTAAAGGCTACCTAGATGAATGATCATCATACCTTACAGATTAATTTCCCACAAAATTGAAATACTTAGCTATAAATATCTTCAAATCTAGCTCCAACTTGACCTTAAGCTCCTATGATATTCTTGAGAGAACCATTTTGAAAGAGCGGTTTTGATTTTGAAGAATGAATTCTAATTCTATGTTTAGGTGTTTTAACTAACTTAAAGTACCCTACAATACATAAAATAACTGTCCAAGTATTTATTCATTAAAGGGTGGAATTTACCAAACCATCCTTGGCATGGCTGACTTGCACTTGAAAAACACGTGCTTGTTCATGGCCAATACCTAAAGGACTATAGGTGATGTGATAAAATGTTCTGCTGCCTCACGGAATTTATCTTAAACTTGTCCATGGGAGATAAGTATACCTAGGCTATTTATTTACCTTCAGAGCAAGACCATGCCCTGTCAAAGGACCTGCTGCCCGTAAGTCATTGCCGCAGGTCACTCCATTTTGGCAGTTTTGGGGGTTGAGCTTAGGATCCTTCTCAAAGGCCCCTAGGGTGGTCCTTGGGGAGTTTTACCCTGACGTTTAACCCTTAAGCATGTTCATATAGGCCCTAGAGTCACTTCCACTGATATTAGACACCTAACAACACACCAAATCAAGGACAACATTCTAGAACACACTAGCACACAGAAGACGAGTTTCCAAACGTCTTTGTCGTCCCTTGACGTTTTACCTCAAAAATCTTTAAACCAACTAATAAAATATATTCATCATCATTTTAATAAGTCTTTAACTCGAGAAACTCATTTGAAGCTCTATTTCATCCTATTTTCATTTTAGGGTCCTTACAAATTCTTTGAGCGCTCATGAGTATAGTGTGAAGTTCACACAATTTTCTCGGTATGCAATGGAGATGGTTGTTGACATGAGGAGTAGGATGAGTTTATTCATTGTTGGGTTGTATCCATATCATGAAATCAAGGTAAGGCAACTATGTTGATAGGGATATGGATATAGCAATGTTAATGATCCATGTGCAACAAGTTGAAGAGGACAAGTTGAGGGATAGGGAAGAGTTTAAGAATGAGAGGGCTAAGACATCCGAGAATGACTCCGGGAAGTAAAAGAGTAATGTGAACCGGTCTTCTTTTTAATAAAACAAAAGGGATCTGCTCTATCATCTGCTAGTGCACCTGCACATAGAGTATGGGTCCCGTTCATCGCGATCCTCCTCTCACATCAGTGTCCGAGGCTTGATTTGAGGAGTCTGTGAGGTACCTCCTAGTCATCGCAGAAGGTGTCACTTACTCTTAACTATGTCTTTCTGTTATTCTTAGTTTTTAGACATTCTTACTTGTTCTTTAATAAAAATTTGTAAATTTACCTAGTGACTTGTATACATGACACCAGGTTTTGGGGAAGATTTTGTTATGTTATTATTTCAAAAATTCTTATGTTATGTTTAGTCCTTATCTCATTTCTTACTTTCGTATTTACCCTTGTCAATGATTGTTTAGGTTGACATATTTTAGTTGGATAAGGCAGGTGTAATCACACCCAATTTTTGAATCGTGATAGTTAGAACTTTTATCTCTTCATATAGTTGCATGTTTAAATTTTAAAGAGATAAATTTGAATGATCCAAACTCGATAAGTGTAGTTTTCTAAAGAAATGAAAAAACTATCTATTAAGGACGGGATTCAATTGAATTGCATTCATCGAAAAATTATATTTTTATTAATAGATTTATTTTTTCTAATATTTTTATATTTTGTCTCCCACACCAGGATTAATTTTATCATCAACTGGTTTTTCGATTTCTTTATAAATATCTTGATGTTATTACTATTCAAAGGAATAGTTCAACAATTAAGAGGAGACATGTAAGCACGCACAACATAACCATTAATTTTTAAACTTTATATACCCATAAATTATTCGCCAATCACATTGCAGGTAAAAGTAATTGTTTTTCATATAATTTTAAATTGAGTTTTTATTTTATTTTAATCTATCCTATAGTATTATATGAACAATTACACATATACTGTTTTATGTGTGTCACATATTTGTGAATTTCATAATCTAAACAAGTTAAAAGAAAAGAGATGTAGTGTCTTTCACTCCAAAGCATAAATTCAAAATACTTTAATTTTAAGTCAACCTGACTATTATATTTTGTAAGAAAAATATCATTACCAAAATCATAATTAAATGTCCTATGTCAATTTTGTAGTGATTCTGTTGGTTTGCATTAGATATGATATTTGACTAACTCTATGAAAACTATTTAAATTTAGGAAAAAATTTTAAAACAACAATATTTTAGTTTTTAGTGGGACTCCTTATCAACAATTTCATGAGTTATTAAAAATGTCATTATTTTTGTTTGTTAAGAAATTAGTTATGTATTTATTTTATTTTAATTAATTTGAAATAATACAAATAATTAAGAACAGAGAAAATTATGGAAAAAAAATTCAAAAAAATGTAAAACGATTTTATACACAAATTAGTTACTCTTTGAGAAGAGCATAAATAGTCATCTTTTTGTCGAGTGTTTTTTGCTTTCTTCATAAGATCATAAAAAATAAATTAAAATAGTTTAGTTTGTCTTACAGATGATTCATCTGATAACTTTCAACACTTCTTCAAATTTAATACGACATATATTTGAGACATAATTTTTTAAAATTGACGACTATAAATTTATCGCATCCAATGAATAATTGAAAAATAATCAAGTATTTTTTTTAGTTTTTTGTTTGTTTGGATGATATATTCATATTTGTAGAGTACAAGAGAGTTTTTTTTTCTAATTGAATCAGTGAAATCTTTGTATGCATTGAGATTTATAGTTTTTTCCGGATATTTTGTATCCATCCAAATTATGATGTATAACGAATGATTTTTTTAGTTTAGTAGTTGTTTAACGCATACAATAATTTGTATCTCATTAAGTTAATGTAACTAATCGATCATGAACTATGTGTTCGATACACCAATATATGAATGTAAAAGTGCAATGAAAATACAAAATGAGTAATAAAAAGTGAGATCAAATATAAAGTTGTGAATACAAAAAGAAATACTTTTTTCATTTGAAATACAAAGTGACTTTGAAAAGGTAAAATACAAATTAATCGATCATGAACTATATGTTGAATACAACAATATATGAATAAAAATATGAGATGAATATACAAAATTATAAATACAAGGTGAGATTGAATCTAAAATTGTGAATACAGAAGAAATACTCTCTTCATTTGAAATACAAAGTGACCTTCAAAGGTAAAGTAGGCACATAAAATACAAAAACTTGTTGGTATACAAATTAGCTAGAATACAAAACAAAAGAGAAATACAAGCTTGTTCACATATAAATTGAGATTGAAATACAGAATAAATAATATAAAATTGTTAGCATACATTTATGACGAATACAAATTAAGAAGAAAATACAAACATGTTGGTATACTAATTGAGATTGAAATAAAATGTAAAACAAAAACTGTAAAACCTTTTGACATATAGATAGAATGAATTCACAAATAAACTATTGATTCATACATTATAGACATACATATGTTTTTCCCGAACTAAAACCCTACAGCAAATACAAATATATTAAAAAAATTAAACAAAATAAACATATGAATAAATTTGTAGATTCTAATAAATCTGAAATATTAAAACGAAATCAGAAAAAAAATTGAAAAAAATTATTTAATCGACTAAAAATCACAGATATATATATATATATATATATATATATATATATATATATATATATATATATATATATATATATATATTAGATGTATATTAGATGAATATGTAAGCAAACTTGCATAAAAAAAATATTAACGAAAAATTGGTAGTAAGTACAATTCAAAATACAAATTATAAACAATGATAGTGAAATCCGTAATACATGGAATCTGAAATACATACCATAATCGGTTATCTTAAACATCAACTCAAAATAATTCTAATTAAATAATGGACATCACCTTGCCAATTGAGAAATCAAACTAATTAATAAAGAGAGATTTTTATACGATAGAGAATTTTTTTTGTATTAAAATATATATTTTGATGAACAATTTTTGAGCACCTTCAAGAGATCGGAAAACGTGAAAAATGGGCTAGAACATAAAAGGTACGGGTAGAAACGTGAAAGGTGAACAAGAAAGGTTATTGATTACTAGATTAATTGGGAGGTGTGAAATTCCAAAAATAAAATTAGCAACAATCCACCAAACTCCATTAAGAAAGGAAAAAAAGAAATTTTGATGATTGATAATAGTTTCTCTTTAAATTATGTCGATGGTGGATGCTTTCAGTTTGTTTCACCGCGATTGTAAACGGTAAAAGATATGGTAATCTCATTTAGTAAGGAAAGAAAACCATAAATTAATAGATATAATAAAAGTATACTCCTAATTACCTTATATTACTATATATATTGATGGTGGATACAATTTAAACGTAAATCTGAATACATATTATTTTGTAAAATATTGTCATTCTGACATTTAAATAAATATTTGAAAGTCTTGTTATTTTGACTAAATATGTTAGATATTATGACTTAATTGCTAATTTTTTCTTAAATGTTATTTGCTCAAAGTCTAAAAATCAAAGTTGTCATGTTTTTTACTTATAATTAATGCACACACAAAATTAATAAATGACAAATGTAAAAGAAATAAATAATATTAGAGATTTTTAATAAATTTCTCAATTAATGTCAAAATATCATTATTATAATTCTTTACAATAATTGATTTAACACTCTAGTTTGTTCACACCTTTGCACTTAAAATTATCTTACCTTTTATGGATAAATAATAAATTTTCCAATATTGAACAAACATAGTTTTCAAGAAACAACTCATCAATCAAGAGTCACTATATAAGGCAAGATATTGTATCTTCACTTGTTCATTTTAATTTTAGTTTTTAAGAAAATATATATGCAATCAAGAGGAGACACTTAAATCAACATAGGTGATAAACAACATCATTTTGCTGCTTCACTTACTTCAATTTTTTAAGGGATAGATCAACAACCAAGAGGAACATATAAACGTGATTGAGACGGTATTGATTCACTCAATCATTTTATTCAATTCATTTTTGTCTTTTATTTTCTTTCAATAAAGGAATCAAATTGTGTGATGGTGAGTTTGAGTCAATTGATTTTTTTTCTCAATGTCTTTCCTTTGTGTTCATTCATAAATGTACAACTCATTTTAACAAGTGTTGTTTTTTAATTTATCGACCATTTATAATAAATTTTAAAACCTATAAATAACAAAAGTGAAAAATGTTTGATTTCTCCTTCTTGTAATCCTGTTTTAATTCTTTTGTCAATGGAATATCGAAAAAAAATATCTCTACCCCAAAAAGGTTGTAGCCAAAGTTGTGTACATCTTTCTATTTTTAAACCCTAGTTTGTGTATATCTCACTATTTTCAAATCCTACTTGTTGGATAACATCAGGTATGTTACTTTTTATTGTTGTGTATTGATATGTATGAACAATCTCATTTAAATACAACAAGACTTTTATCAATTTTTCCACAGTCATTCACTCAATTATAATTTTTAATCTGAGAACGAGACTTCCATCTCGATTTGAGAATGAGTGTCACCGAAGGATGATGCTTTCTTCATCCCTGAATATCATTACTCTATGTTTCTCTCATATCAAAAATCTTTGTTTCAGCTCTCAAATCTATATGCAATTTTTATTTTTTTTCAAATCAATTTTACTTTATGAGATACAGTGTATATGTACGGTAATGATTAAGGTAAAGTGTATGTAGCTTCAACGGCATTACTACGGAGGAAAGATCTTTCTTTTTGCGAGCATGATTTTGTCAATTTGAATAATTAGTTGATCTTGTTTTTTGTATTTAATTCAATAGTATATTCCCAATATGCTCGAAGCAGAAAAGAATATGACAAAAGGAATAAGAAATCATCTAGAGAACCAAGGAGACTCTACCAAGAAAATGCTAAAGAACAAGCGAAAGCAAAAAATTATTTATGGTACGCAATTAATTCATTCAGCATCTTAAACTTGACTTATGTTGATTATTGTTTTCCTTGTTCACTTTAATAAATAAAAGAGAATTAATGTCTTTTTTAATTTTAATCTTATTATTAAATAACTTTTTAAAAAATTAATTAGATTATTAATAGTAAAAATAATTAATTTCAATGTATCATTAATAACTCTTTTTTTGTAAAATAAAATTTTAACTAATATTGTTTCAAGGGAACAAGGGAAGCAATTCTCAACTATCAATGAAAGAGAGGAAAAATGAAGAGCATGAACAACAAATTATTCACAAAATATAATTTATTAGTTTATTCAAGAACTTATAAATGACTTATACTATTAATTATCTTTCATTTGGTTATTTATGATTTTCAAGTGAGTTTGAGAGCCTTGGTGAAGATAACCCATTGGATAATTATAGTGCTCTCTTAATAGACAATATTATCCCCTCCTTCAAGCTTGGGAGGTAATTGTTCAACACGTGTTTATTTAAAAAAAGATATTATTGAACACATTTATTAATTATATTCCAAAATATACTTTTCTATCTCCAACCATTTATTAAGAAACAATATGGATTTGCAGGAGTTAGAAAGTGAGAAATTCAAAGAACGAAGCGAAAACAATACAAGATGGTATCAAGAGGATTCTTTTGAGGAGGAACTTCCTTGCAACCAACAAGAAAAAAATATTGATGGTACTTAAGGAATTGTACACCTTACTAATTAAATTTATACTATTATATGTACCCGCAGGTTGCACGAATATTTAAATATATAATATTTTTAAATTTAAAAAATAAAGATTACAAATTCTTATTGAGTAATAAAAGTGCATGCATAATCATAAATAATGTTTCAGTTTTATAATATACACTTCATGCTAATAAAATTTTAGCATAATTTATGTGAAATATGGGTATAATATAACTACTTTTTCTTCTTCTAGTATAATGAAGATTAATAGCATATGTGGCGTTGTTATATTGATATTTATTGTATAGTTAAAATTTAAATTCATAGGTCAATTTAAAATTATCATTAAAAACATTAAATATTTTTAGCTAAAACTTAAATATATAATTTGCAAAGCATGTTGCAACCTATTTAGCACACTCCTATCTCGTTCAATCTTGCAAAATAAGATCACCTCTATTTAATCAAATATCTTTTCATAAAATAAAATTGTACGAAAAAAGGACTTTCATTGATCAATTAAAAAAATACACTACTACAATCAAATAAGTATATCCCACATAAAATAAATTATTAAATTAATATATTTCGTGCAAAGAAAAAAATTGAAAGATAAAAAATGGAGCATCTCTATTCGTTTTATTACTACAAATCTCTTCTTTTATTTATGTATTTATAGATTTGTTTAGCCTTTTTAAAAGTGTGGTATAATTTATTTTTTTTGTAAATATAACCTAACAGTGACATATTAGGATTTAGTTTAAAAAAATTAAACTAATTTTATATAAATAATTAATATGTTATTTTAATAAAGTTTAGGAGTTATAAGTACCGTCAACATACTATTATGTATATATCTTGTAAATATATAAGGCATTTCAAATCAAATCTAATTAAAAAATTGAAAGCAATAATATCAATTATTATATAGATTTAAATATAACATTATTATATTTTGAAAATATTTATCGTAATTTATTTTTTCAAATAAGAACATTTGTTAGGGTTTTTTCAATTGATAATTGTTTTTTGAGAAAATCTCCAAATTATTAAAATAATTATAACTATCAATTTTGTGTTTTGATAGTTTTATTTGACGAATTTTAACACAATTATTTATCAAATTAAAATTATATTTTTCTGGAGGTAGTGTTTTGTATCGACCTGTTTAGTCGTTTTGAGCAGCAGATTTTATTTCTGGAAAAATTGGCTGAGACGACGGACACCACGACGGACCATCATGGGCACGACGGACCGTCGGGGGTGTCTCGTTCCAAAACACTTAGGAATTCTAAAATCTGAGTACTGAAATCGACTCTCTGAACTTTGTGACGGACCTGCAGGACGGACCGTCACAGATACGACGAACCGTCGTGAGCCCTCGTTTCAAAACACTTCAACTCTTGAGAAATTGGTACAGGGAACGAGTCTCTGAACGTCGTGATGGAAGTGCAGGACGGACCGTCGTAGGTACGACGGGCCGTCACAGACTCCTTAAGGAAATCGAGTCCCTAACGAACCTGCATGACGGACCGTCGCAGGCACGACGGGCCGTCACAGGTTGCGTAAATCCCAGGCGGGGTCGGATTTCTGTTAAGTTTTGAGGGACGTTTTGAACTATTCCTTCTTTAATTATAAAGTTAGAGGGTTAATATTAATAAGTCTAATTACTTGGGGGTTAAAAGAGGTAACCTTAAGTTAATTAGTGGGTTATTATTGCCATCTTTTATACTTAATTATATACTAATTAGGGTAAAAGAAAGAGGGTTGGAATAAGAAAAAGAGAAAGAACAAAGATAGAGAGAGAGGAATCGATCGAAGAGGAAAAGCACAAAGCTTGGGAATTTGCTTGTTGAATTCAATTCTTCGGTGGAGGTAGGTTATGGTTTTTACGATATTCGTAGTGAACTCTTAATAGCGAATGATATGTATTGATAGTATTGTAAACCCTGCTATGTGCTTAATTGTATGCTTGTATGAATTGTGATTATATAATTGTGACTATATGAGCATGATGAAGTTTTTGAATTGATTTTATTAATTAGTTTAAGTCTTCCGCATTACTTTCTGTTGATATTATATTGAAATGTTAAGGGTTAAATTGGTTGGTTCGCTCACATAGGAGGGTAAATGTGGGTGCCAGTCGCGGCTCGGTTTTGGGTCGTGACAAACTTGGTATCAGAGCATTAGGTTCGTTGGTCTCATCACACAAGAACGAGTCTAGTAGAGTCTTAAGGAACGGTAGGGGGACGCCTTTACTTTTCTTTGAGAGACTATAAGACTTTAGGAAAATTCCATTCTTTCTTTCTTTATTTCGTGCTACTACTTGAATCCAATTGGTATCTAGGTGATACAAATTGGTATCTGACCATATTCACTCTATTTCGCAGATGGTTAGAACTAGAGCAACGACTGCGCCAACATCAACACCGACACCGGCAAGGCCAGAAACGGCTGAGCCAGCCACTGGGGCTGTGGCTCGAGGAAGAGCAGTGGCAAGAGGCCGTGGAAGAGGTCGTGGGAGGACGTCCTCTAGAGGAAGAGGACAAGCACCTAGCCCATCTGATACTAGGGCGGTGACTCCTCCACCGACTGAGGAGGTGATAAGAGATGGTGAGGAAGGGGAGGATGAACAAGTGCAAAATGCGGAATTGCCACCCCAACCTACCCCAAGGATGATCAATCAGGTTCTTGCTTATCTTAGCGGGTTATCTGATTAGGGTCAGGCACCTCCAGTGGTTTCTGCACCAACACCTCCGGTTTCAGAGGTACGACATGCCGCTGCTGCAGCTCCCCGCATGGATGCCTCATTGGAAATAGGCACATTTCCACGTCTGACTACTGGGCCTATAATGACAAAAGATCAGCATGAACTTTTCAGTAAGTTCTTGAAATTGAAACCTTCAGTCTTTAAGGGTGCTGAATCTGAGGATGCTTACGATTTTCTGGTTGACTGTCATGAGCTACTACACAAGATGGGTATAGTAGAACGGTTCGGTGTTGAGTTCGTGAGTTATCAGTTTCAAGGGAACGCCAAAATGTGGTGGCGGTCACATGTTGAGTGTCAACCGACAGAGGCAACACCTATGACTTGGGCCTCATTCTCTAGCTTGTTTATGGAGAAGTATATCCCCCGGACTTTGAGGGATAGGAAAAGGGATGAGTTGAGCCTAGAGCAAGGTAGGATGTCGGTTAATGCATATGAGGCTAAGTTTCGTGCATTATCCAGGTATGCCACTCAACTTTGTTTCAGTCCACAAGAGCGGATTCGCCGGTTTGTGAAGGGGTTGAGGTCAGAATTGCGGATTTCGGCCTTACAGGTAGCGGCTACGGCAAAATCCTTCCAAGAAGTGGTAGACTTCGTGATAGAGGTGGAAGGAGTGAAGCCCGATGACTTCACCACGACATCGACATCAAAAAGGTTTCGAAAGGGAGGTGAGTTTAATGGTTCTTACACTAGAGGACAGGGTTCCGGAGGTTACTCAGTTCGACCCATTCAGTCTTCACTACAGACTGTAGTTGGGGGTCCACCTCAGACCGGTCAACACTTCTCTGAGAGACCTATGCTTGACTCTAGAGAGTGTTATGGATGTGGGGAGACTGGGCATATTAGGAGGAATTGTCCGAAACAGAGTTATAGACCCCCGATAGCTAGAGGTAGAGGTGGTCATGGTAGAGGCCGTTATTCTGGAGGACGTGGTGGTCGAGGTAATGGTGGTCACCAAAACGGCAGAGGTGATGGGCAAACCGGAGCCACTACAGCACAACATGGTAGGGGCAACGGACAGACAAGTAATGGGGCCCATTGTTATGCTTTCCCTGGGAGATCTGAAGCGGAGACATCAGATGCTGTCATCACAGGTAATCTTCTGATTTGTGATTGCATGGCTTCTGTATTGTTTGATCCTGGATCCACAATTTCTTATGTATCTTCCTCATTTGCTAATGGTCTAAATTTACATTGTGAATTACTTGACATGCCTATTCGTGTTTCTACTACGGTGGGTGAGTCTGTGATAGTTGAAAAGGTATGTAGGTCTTGTTTGGTAAATTTCGTGGAGAGCAACACTTATGTAGATTTGGTTATCTTAGAAATGGTTGACTTTGATGTAATTCTGGGTATGACTTGGCTTTCTCCGAATTTTGCGATCTTGGATTGTAACGCTAAAACTGTGACGTTAGCCAAGCCTGGGACAGATCCGTTAGTGTGGGAGGGCGACTACACTGCCAATCCGGTTCGTATCATGTCCTTCCTTCGTGCTAAGAAGATGGTTAGTAAGGGTTGTTTAGCTTTCTTGGCACATCTCAGGGATGACACTACCCAAGTACCTTCAATTGAGTCGGTTTCGGTAGTCCGTGAATTCTTGGATGTGTTCCCTGCAGATCTTCCTGGTATGCCACCGGATAGGGATATTGACTTCTGTATTGATCTTGAACCGGGTACTCGCCCCATTTCAATACCCCCTTATAGAATGGCTCCCGCGGAGTTAAGAGAGTTAAAGGCACAACTTCAAGAGTTGTTGAGCAAAGGCTTCATTAGACCAAGTGCATCTCCTTGGGGTGCTCCGGTATTATTTGTGAAGAAGAAGGATGGGAGCTTTCGGATGTGCATAGACTACCGGCAGTTGAACAAGGTAACTATTAAGAACAAGTATCCCATTCCTCGCATTGATGACTTGTTCGATCAGTTACAAGGTGCTTGTGTCTTCTCTAAAATTGACTTGAGATCCGGTTATCACCAATTGAAAATACGGGCAGCGGATGTGCCAAAGACTGCTTTTCGAACTAGGTATGGGCATTATGAATTTGTGGTAATGTCTTTTGGTCTTACGAATGCCCCTGCTGCGTTCATGAGTTTGATGAACGGGATTTTCAAGCCATATCTGGATCTCTTTGTGATCGTATTCATTGATGATATACTGATATACTCTAAAAGTGAGAAGGAACATGAGGAGCATTTGAGAATGGTGTTAGAGTTATTGAGGAAGAAGAAGCTTTATGCCAAATTCTCCAAGTGTGAGTTTTGGCTAGATTCAGTGTCCTTCTTGGGACACGTAGTTTCTAAGGATGGAGTGATGGTGGATCCATCCAAGATTGAGACAGTGAAGAATTGGGTAAGACCTACAAACGTGTCAGAAATAAGGAGTTTTGTGGGTTTAGCTAGCTACTACCGCCGATTTGTCAAGGGATTCTCTTCCATTGCTTCCCAATTAACGAACTTGACTAAGCAGAATATTCCATTTGTGTGGTCGGATGAGTGTGAGGAAAGCTTTCAGAAACTCAAGACTTTGTTGACTACCGCACCTATCCTTACCTTTCCAGTAGAGGGTAAGAACTTCATTGTTTATTGTGATGCATACTATTCTGGGTTGGGTGCAGTGCTAATGCAAGAGAAGAATGTGATTGCTTATGCTTCAAGACAATTAAAGGTGCATGAACGTAACTATCCAACTCATGATTTGGAATTGGCCGCGGTAGTGTTTGCATTGAAGCAATGGAGGCACTATTTATATGGAGTTAAGTGTGAGGTCTATACGGATCATCGTAGCCTACAGTACGTCTTTACTCAAAAAGATTTGAACTTGAGACAGAGGAGATGGATGGAACTACTGAAGGACTATGACATCACTATCTTGTATTATCCGGGAAAAGCAAATGTTGTGGCAGATGCTTTAAGTAGAAAGGCCGGAAGCATGGGAAGTCTAGCTCATTTGCAAGTTTCTAGACGCCCATTGGCTAGAGAGGTTCAGATTCTGGCTAATGACCTTATGAGGTTAGAAGTAAACGAGAAGGGAGGATTGTTAGCTTGTGTGGAGGCAAGATCTTCCTTCCTTGACAAAATTAAGGGAAAGCAGTTTAACGATGAGAAATTGATCCGGATCTGAGATAAAGTCTTGCGAAGAGAGGCTAAGGAAGCAATAATTGATGACGAAGGCGTTTTGAGGATTAAGGGAAGAGTATGTGTGCCTCGTGTTGATGACTTGATCCACACTATTCTTACAGAGGCTCATAGTTCCGGATATTCGATACATCCTGGTGCAACCAAGATGTACCGTGACCTAAAACAACACTTTTGGTGGATTAGAATGAAGCGTTACATTGTGGATTTTGTTGCCAAATGTCCCAATTGTCAACAAGTAAAGTATGAACACCAGAGGCCCGGAGGAACACTTCAGAGGATGCCCATTCCTGAATGGAAGTGGGAGAGAATTGCAATAGATTTCGTGGTTGGTCTTCCAAAGACATTGGGTAAATTTGATTCCATTTGGGTAATTGTGGACAGATTAACTAAGTCCGCTCACTTCATTCCGATCAAGGTGACCTACAATGCAGAGAAGTTAGCCAAAATCTACATCTCAGAAATCGTTCGATTGCATGGGGTTCCACTTTCCATCATATCAGATAGAGGTACGCAGTTTACTTCTAAGTTTTGGAGAACATTGCATGCGGAATTAGGTACTAGGTTGGACCTTAGTACTGCGTTTCACCCTCAGACGGATGGTCAGTCTGAGCGAACGATTCAAGTGTTGGAGGATATGCTTCGTGCATGCGTGATAGAATTTGGTGGTCATTGGGATAGCTTCTTACCTTTAGCGGAGTTTTCATATAATAATAGCTATCACTCCATCATTGGCATGGCTCCATTTGAAGCATTGTATGGGAGGAGATGTAGGTCTCCCATTGGTTGGTTTGATGCATTTGAGGTTAGACCTTGGGGTACTGATCTGTTGAGGGATTCAATGGAGAAGGTGAAATCTATTCAAAAAAAGCTTCTAGCGGCGCAAAGTAGGCAAAAGGAGTATGCAGACCGAAAGGTTAGAGACTTGGAGTTCATGGAGGGTGAACAAGTCTTGTTGAAGGTTTCACCCATGAAAGGGGTGATGCGGTTTGGAAAAAGGGGTAAACTAAGTCCAAGGTATATCGGACCATTTGAAGTACTAAAGCGAGTAGGGGAGGTGGCTTATGAATTAGCCTTGCCTCCAGGGCTGTCCGGAGTACATCCGGTATTTCATGTGTCCATGTTGAAAAGGTACCATGGGGATGGAAACTACATCATCCGTTGGGATTCTGTTTTGCTTGATGAGAATTTGTCTTATGAGGAGGAGCCGGTTGCTATTTTAGCTAGAGAGGTTCGCAAGCTGAGGTCGAGAGAGATTGCATCCATCAAAGTTCAATGGAAGAATCGACCGGTTGAAGAGGCCACTTGGGAAAAGGAGGCAGATATGCAAGAAAAATACCCACATCTGTTTACAGGTTCAGGTACTCCTTTTCGCCCTTGTTTTTCTTCTTTTGATCATTCGAGGACGAACGATGGGTAAATTGGTATCTATTGTAACAACCTGTTTAGTCGTTTTGAGCAGCAGATTTTATTTCTGGAAAAATTGGCTGAGACGACGGACACCACGACGGACCGTCATGGGCACGACGGACCGTCGGGGGTGTCTCGTTCCAAAACACTTAGGAATTCTAAAATCTGAGTACTGAAATCGACTCTTTGAACTTTGTGACGGACCTGCAGGACGGACCGTCACAGATACGACGAACCGTCGTGAGCCCCCGTTTCAAAACACTTCAACTCTTGAGAAATTGGTACAGGGAACGAGTCTCTGAATGTCGTGACGGAAGTGCAGGACGGACCGTCGTAGGTATGACGGGCCGTCACAGACTCCTTAAGGAAATCGAGTCCTTGACGAACCTGCATGACGGACCGTCGCAGGCAGGACGGGCCGTCATAGGTTGCGTAAATCCCAGGCGGGGTCGGATTTCTGTTAAGTTTTGAGGGACGTTTTGAACTATTCCTTCTTTAATTATAAAGTTAGAGGGTTAATATTAATAAGTCTAATTACTTGGGGGTTAAAAGAGGTAACCTTAAGTTAATTAGTGGGTTATTATTGCCATCTTTATACTTAATTATATACTAATTAGGGTAAAAGAAAGAGGGTTGGAATAAGAAAAAGAGAAAGAACAAAGATAGAGAGAGAGGAATCGATCGAAGAGGAAAATCACAAAGCTTGGGAATTTGCTTGTTGAATTCAATTCTTCGGTGGAGGTAGGTTATGGTTTTTACGATATTCGTAGTGAACTCTTAAAAGCGAATGATATGTATTGATAGTATTGTAAACCCTGCTATGTGCTTAATTGTATGCTTGTATGAATTGTGATTATATAATTGTGACTATATGAGCATGATGAAGTTTTTGAATTGATTTTATTAATGAGTTTAAGTCTTCCGCATTACTTTCTGTTGATATTATATTGAAATGTTAAGGGTTAAATTGGTTGGTTCGCTCACATAGGAGGGTAAATGTGGGTGCCAGTCGCGGCTCGGTTTTGGGTCGTGACATGTTTTTTACCAAATAAAAAAATTGTTAATTATTTTGATGACAGATAGCACTTTTGGCTTATATAGTTGAATTTTAATAGATTAAGATAGTTAAGCAAATGGGTGAGATATCTTAGGAGAGGATTTAGATAATTGTCTTTTTTAAAAAAAAAATTACCTACAGATTTTAAGCTATTTCTTTATTAAAATGTTTACTTCTTCTTCTTCTTTAACAAAAAGTTAAAGACTATTTCATGGAAAAATAATGGGATAATACATATATTGGACTCTTAAACTTAGCTTTAAATTTTAGCTTTGTCCTCCAATTTTCATAATGCACAAACAGACACTTTAACTATTCAAATTTTAAATAAATAAACACATGAGTCCTACATGACACAATACACGTAGGACCAAAAATGACATGTATGACATGTGTGTCTATTTATTCAACTTTATACAAGTTTGAGTGTCTATTTGTGCACATCCAAAGTTGAAGGGCATAAATGTGACTTGAAGCCAAGTTAAAGGGCATATTTATGTATTATGCCAAAAATAATTAATCAAACAAAATCAAGTTAGATTTCACAAAGTATGTATAGTAATTTCTTTGTGTTTTCACAAAAAAGAGAATTTATATCTAAAATTAGAATATAATTTATAAAATATATGCTCATAAAAGAAATAATATAATAGATATTTAGTCATATAAATTAAAATGGAAGAACTGTCTCACACTGTATGATATGATATAAATGGGATAGAATCATTTTCTGGTAAAATATAAATGGATATAATCATATTATCCGGCTACGCAAACACCCATGCTTCATTTGAGATTTGAAGATATTTTGGCTTCTCAAAAATGCATATAACATTTAGACATTAGATACAAACTAAATATCTGAAATTAATAAAGAAAAAATTTGCAGTATTCAATTTAATGATTCAAATAATAGTTTAATATTTACAAAAGACATAAATACGTATTTTCATAACCTCACTCTCCAAACACTATTTAAAGAATGACTTATCATATCAGACATATAAGATAATTAAAGACTCTTAATATGAAAATACTTAACTATTATATCAAAATTTCTCAACATTTTGTAGATCACAAAATATAAAGGTTTAAATCAAAAAAGATTATTGAATTTCTTTTAGTAAATGTTCTAAAATAAATTAACATAAAAGAAAAATTATTACCGTGTGATCCATAAATGCCAAAATTCCAATTATATTGATGAATGGTATCAACTTTACAATGTCGTGCAATTTTCTTAGCGGATGTTTTCAGATAAGCAATTATAAGATGATAATTTTTCAAATATTTTGAGATATATTTACAACGGTTTACACTATTGAATATATTGAGTAGGAGATTGTCCATAATTTATGGCGTCTAGGAAGTTATAAGGGATTAGAAATTTTTTGACTCAACAATTGACAGTTATATTTTTTGTTAATTTAAAACTGTAACTTATCTTCTAAATATTAACTTCTTTTATTTATTAAAAAAAACAAATAATAATATTAAATTAATTAATAATTTAAAATTAGAGATTAGTTATGGCGCTGACACCTACATACATACATATATATATATATATATATATATATATATATATATATATATAATATATATAATATATATATATATATATATATATATATATATCTATATATATATATATATATATATATATATAGTCATTAGATTGAAGCTTCAGTCTCACTTTTTGAACTTCTAATGCAATGTTACATATAATTTTCAGGTGAGCCAGATCTCGACAAAATTGCATGTGAAGATTGTATTCCAGATAATTCTGGTCATATTATAAATGACAATATTATCAACTATGGCTCGAAACTGTTGGCAAAAGATGAAAGTGGTGGAAACTATCACATCACACAAGGATTACCGAGAAGTACCAAATTTCGTTCCATCAATAACCTTTATAAGGTAATTTATATAAAGATTATGTATATTTTCTTCCGTAAAATCATGTATTCTCAACGAATTCCTAATAATATTCAATAATAATTTTTTTTGTTTACTTTAGATAATTAAATATTTGACAAAATAAAATAAATTATTGAACTTATTTTTTTATCTCATGAAATTTCCTTCCATTCCACAGTGTACTTCCAGGCTCTCACCAATTGAAGATGAATATAATTGGAATCGTCAAAATGAAAAAGACCCAAATATGAATGATTTGGCAAATGAAGATTCATGTATCAAAACAAACGAAAAAGAATATTGGTACTTCTTCCCCGTAGGTTCAAGATTGCATTTTAATCATTTCTTCTAATCGTATCTCCAAGCATAGGTTTTCTTTTAATAACATTTTTGAAAGTTTAATTGTATCATTTCATGTAAAACTTTAAATTTAATTCGTCTTTATAAACTTTGTCAATTACTTCTTCAGTTTTTCTTTATTAACTATCCTCTATCAAGTATTTTTTTTCCCAAAATTCATCAACAAAAACATGTGTGATTTCTCTTGAATAACAAAAGATCAAATTCAATATCAAGGGTCTTTAGAAAACAAATTATCGACCTCTACGAGATAGTGATAAGGTTTGCATACAATCTATCCTCCCCAAATACCACTTAGTGAATTTAACTAGGTATGTTATTGTTGTTGCTGATAGTATACCAAATCAATCAAGGTAATTAAGTATTCTCAACATCATTATGCTTGTTCACAACTAATTCATGTATTCATTGAGCCTTATAAATAGCTCACACAATATGTAATAGATCTTCTTTCCTATAATTCAACAGAATAATCTTCACAATAACTAAATAAGCAATGGATGACAAGAAGACACCAGCCACGAGTCCTTATAATAGCCTTAGCACAATAAATAAATGATTAAGTGACAATAATATAATTTGCCGCTATATTGTATTTAATGGCAATACTTAATAATTATGAGTATTTATAACCACTACTCTCTATAAATGTCATTAAAGGTTTTAGTGACATTTAGTCAATTACCGTTAAATGTCTATTTTTGTAGTGCTTTTGATTGAAGTGTCATTGTCACAACTTATAAATGACTTCTGAAGACATGAAGCGATCGTCGAAAAAAACTATAGAAAGGATGAAAAGATTACAACAGAACAAAAAAACATATTGAAGGTTCAGAAAAACAAGATTATATGTTGCATGCTACAGGATTACAACAGAAAAAAGTTTAAACATGTCTACTTCAAACCCAATCCAATCCTTTTAACTTCCTATCTCATATAGCTTCACGTGATTATCGGGTCTTGTTCTGCATTGAACTATATATGGAGTTGATCAAGAAGGAGGAGGGGGGTACTAGGCAGGCTTCAACTGTCTAACCTATTTCACTTGTATTTTTAGTATACCAGGAGTGTGTTCAAAACAAATAATTCATTTTGATAACATAGTTCACACTTTTTATTTATTTTTTCTCACTAACTATTTTGTCATGCCGTCTACGAAAAACGTATCACTTCTCTCTTCATAATTGAGTTTTTCTAATGTTTATTGATGTTATCGATTGGTTTTTCAAATTCATATTTCAAACTAGCATCTTTGAATTAATCTTTCAAACCAAATGAACACTTGTATATTTCTTCTATTCTAAGATAATACTATTAAAAATGACTTGGTAGAGAGTTCGCTATTAAGAGTGTGATTATTTTCCTGTATAATGTTTCTTCCAGACGAACCAAAGGAATTACCAATATCATAAATTTAGATATATAATAGCCTAAATAAAAAAGAATGGCCATGCCCGAGGTTGTAAATATAGTCCTGTCGCACTTATTCTCTGCAACAAGCGGAAAGATGTTGGTGGTACCACCATAGGTGGAGTCAGAGGGTAATGATCATGAAGACAGAGCAAGGCGAGATTTAAAAGTAGTCGAAAATCTTACAAAGACAGCTCAAATAAATTTAGTTGTGGCAACTTTATTAATAACATTGACCTTCACTGCTAGTTTTGACACTGCCAGGAGGTTTTGAAAGCGATACTAATAGCCCCAATAAAGGTATGACAAATCTATTAAGGAGAACAACAGTCCGTGTATTTGTTGTTACAGATGCCATTGCCTTTACATGCTCCTCTGGTGTTGAATTTGCCTATTTTACCATGGCAGCAAATGCAATACCCTCTGTAACAGAGTTGACTGTTACAATCCAGCTTTATAATATGGCAATGGCATTGCAGATTAATGCAATGACAGCCGTTGTAATTGCATTTGCAACTGGTATGTATGTTACTTTAGAACATTCAGTTGGTCTTGCTGTTACTGTCTGATTCATCGGCTGCATCTCTTTCATTGTTTTTTGTTTGTCTATGATTCTTCTTCCTGTAAAAAGGCCTACATAAAACCTGAACAGAGCTAAAGATGCATCTAGCAATGTATTTGATATTCTCCCGATAAATTTATGTTCTAAAAATGCAGCAATGTATTTTCACCAACTTTCCCTATTTTTGGATGGTCTTTAATTTTTGCCCCCTCCAAAGCAGTTGTGGGGCCACCATATACAAATAGGTGATATTTGACACCCCTCATTGGAAAATTACACTGTTTGGCCTACGTTAATGGTGAGGCCTCTGCTGAGCCTTTCTTTTAGTTTAGAATAAAATATAAAACATTTAATGAGTCCCAGGTTTCATCCATTTCAGATGGTGTGGTAAGCTAGCTTACATTATTAGATGTTGTTGGCTTGCATCTGGAGGACAAATTAAATAAGGCCTACATAAAACCTGAACGGAGCTAAAGATCAAGCTAGAAATGTATTTGATATTCTTACGATAAATTTATATTCTAAAGATACAAGAATGTGTTTTTACCAACTTTCCCTATTTTACGATGGTCTTTAAATTTTGCCCCCATTGAAGCAGTGGTGGAGCCACCATATGCAAATGGGTGATAATTGACACCCCTCGTCGAAAAATTACAGTATTTAGCTATGTTAATAGTGAAGCTTCTGCTGAGCCTTTCTTTTAGTTTAGAATAGAATATAAAACATTAATGAGTCTTAGGTTTCATCCATTTCACATGGTGTGGCAAGCTAGCTAACATTATTAGAAGTTGTTGGCTTGCATCTACACGACAAGTTAAATACTTCTATTATAATTATATTGACTTTGAGGGTCCCTTCATCAACCCATATAAGATTTGTTTCCTCATAATTTATTTGATTATTAATATGATTAAAATGACGTTAGTGATGTAACTTATGATAGAGTGATGGTCTTTTAACAAAGGCGACGTCCAAAAGATGAAGATAACTGAGATGAGGATACTCAAATGGATGTATGAGCATACTAAGAGACATATGTTTAGGAATAAAGTTGTTCGCTACAAGGTGGGTGTGGCTCCATGCCAAACAAGATGAGAAATGTGAGGCTAAGGTGTTCGGTCATGTGAAGAAGAGGTGCAAGCGAACACCAATTAGGAGATGTGATAGGTTGGTTGTAGGAAGAGTTAATATAGGTAGAGGTATACTGGAAAAACATTGCGGGGAGGTGATTACATATGACTTAGCATAGCTCTAACATACTGGGGAAAGGATCTTAGATAGGGAATTATGGAGGTGAAGGATTATAGGGTAGAATAATAGTAGTTTGTCGGGTGTTTTCACACTTTATGTGGGACAGTAGGGGGATTAGCCTCCTCCTTGTCCTCTTCACATCATTGCGGTAGTATTTAGTAATTGCGTAGTCTCTTCTTCTATGTGTCACACTATTTTTTGTTTTATTTTCTTTATGTTGTGCAACTTGGTTGTTATATATTTCTTGCAGTATTACTTTGATAACATTCCTTTTGAGTCGAGGGTCTATTGGAAACAATCTCTTTACCATATAAAGATAGAGATAATATTTGCATTCATCCTAGCGACCTTCTCCAAACCTTAGTTGTAGGATTAGACTGATTGTGTTATTATTATCGTAAAAAAAAACATTAATTGTCACTAAGGGGAGGAACAATATAGTAATGAACAATCTTTTGTGGTATCAATTTAAAATGCATTGCACAAAATATGGAATTTGTATCTTCAAAATAAGACGGGTTACATGTGATAACAACTAAATGTAACCTAATGGGGAATATATATATATATATATATATATATATATATATATATATATATATATATATATATATATATATATATATATATATATATATATATATATATATATATATATATATATATATATATATATATATATTGATGAACTCCATTTACCGAAGTTTTTGCATTAGAATATCTTAAATTGGCAGGCTGGTTCATGAACATGCAGAAGTGTGTGTGAATCTTAATCGAAGACCTTTGATGAATTTTTGTATTAAAACATCTTAAAATGCATGCCTATGTGTGTGGAGTTCGAGAATGGTCCAAACCACAAGGGTCTATTGTTGCAGCCCTTACACTTCTGCCAGAGCTTGTTTCCACGCCTTTGAATATGTGACCTCCTAATCAAATGACAACAACTTTACAAATTACTCGAAAGCAACTACTTCTGATGAACTTGAAGAATTTGTGTATTTCTTAATGAAGTCTTTGTGGAGTCTTTAAATTAGAATATTAGATGGGATGGGCAGCTGACTTTATTGATAATAGCAAATATCCAAGGGAAAAATATTACAGACATGACTTAGAGAGATGTCAAGTTGGGCCACATGCACCATGTGAAATGGATGAGCCTAAGATTTGTATATATCATTACACTGATTTCGAGAGTGAGATCAGTAATCCTAGACCCAATTTTTTGGGTGGCTAAGGTTTCAGTCTGATAATATTTAATAAGTTCGGTTTGAATCTTGAGTTTGCATTTAAGAAAATGCATTTAAATATTTCTATTATAGTAGCACTAACTTTGTGTTACCCACATAATATCACAACATACCAATATACTCCCATTTTAAGATATGGGGGGATAGAGTTTACTCAATGCATATCAGTACCTCAAAAGTCAAGATAGTAACAGAAACAAGATTACGACCAAATATAACTGGTGACAAACATTAGAGCAGTAAACGTCAAAATTTTCTTGGGTTGAAAAACAATTCATACCAAAAATGAAGTTGAGTGCTTGTTTTATTAAATAATACAAAAATTAAATCTCATATACCAATACAGTACATGAATGTGTATCTTAATGAAGTCTTTGCTAAGTATTTGTTTTTATGCTTAGTACATCATCCTTTTAAATTGTCAAGATATTTCATTTACACACTCGAACTAAGTCAATTCCAATTGAACACCTCAATGCATTATAAAGTGTTTCAATAAGACATTTTCTGTTAAAATTTTGAAAAAACTTTTATGCCTGTTTTCATTCGACTATTATGTAATTAAGTTAACTACATAAAAAATGTTGTCTCTTTTAATTATACTTATTCACGTGAACCTATGAAGATGGTGAATGAACATTTTTATTAGTTAAATGTAATAATGTTTATATTTGTTTTAATTTGATGAGGTTGAATCCTGTAATTAGTTGTATCTCACTAATATTACCTAGTAAACGATATTTGTTGTGTATACAAAAATTAAACTAATAAAAATTTCAGTTGACATTAATACAAGTCGTATGAACTTTTGTTCGTAAAAAATAAACACTAAATAAGTAAAACAAAAGGGAAATATTTATATGGTATTAACTATATTGAAGAAAACATTATAACAATCTAAATCAACAAAAGGGAAATGTTTATATGGTATTAACTGTATTGAAGAAAACATTATAACAATCTAAATCACATTAGTAGCATTGACAAAAAAATATATTCTTTTGTCTTGAGCATAAAAGAAATAAATCGTGTCAATTTTCTAAATTTTGAAAAAAGATATTCAAAAGCATCTATTTACATTTCAAGAGAATCCGTTAACAAAAACAAATGAATTTAGACTACATCATGTTAACTTCATATATTAAAACATTACGTACTAATGGATATATTAAGAAAAAAATAATTATGATATCATCAAAATTATTTTCCTAAAGTACTTGAGGTTATATGATAACCCTCTTAGGATAGAACGATTTACTTCATCAGAATAGTGGTACCTCATATTCCGTTAAACTTTTAACTCACTCAACAACAATAAATCACAAAAATAATAATTAAAATATAAGAAGAAGAGTAGAAGATTAAAAACAATTGTGGCAGAAAAATGAGAGGGAACCTCTCTATTTATAGTCAACAAAGGGTGGTATGAAGAAATAATTTTGTGTCTTATCTGAAAAGTCATGACCTTTTTGAGAAATCACAACCCTTTGAAAAAGTCACAACTCATCGAAAAATCACAACTCTTTGAGAAAAGGAACAACTTATCATAAAAGTCATAACTCATATGAACAAATGCTTTTGTTCTATATGAAAATTCATGACCTTTCTGAGAAATTATAACGCTTCGAAAAAGTCACAACTTATCGAAAAAGTCAAAACTCATCGAAAGAGTCAAAACCTAAGTTAGATATATTATAGTAGTTTAACAATCAAGCTAGAAATTTATGCTTTTAAGGTTATATTTATATTTATATATATTATTTATATTTATATTTATATTTATACACACACACATCATTCTCTTGTAGAAAACATCTTGGGTTTTTACTTTTGGTTATACCTTATTTATCAACACTAAATCATGGATCTTCCATTATGGATAATGGTCATTAGCTTGAAATCAGTACATAATTAGGACTCTATTACTTGTGTAAATATCTTGTAAATCCTACAGTTTATTATTCAATAAACAAACCACAATTCTTTTATCTCTAATTGTTTTGGATCTCTATCATTATTCAACTTGGTATCAAGAGCCTTGTTTTTTTCCAGATCCTCATGATTCAGTTTTTTTTCCAGTAAATTTGTTTTCTTCATCTTTGGTTCAGATTCTCAATCCATATCCATCATTCCTATAGTCATCTCTGAATTCGTTCCTTGACGGACCCCTTCGATTTCTCTTTTTCTTTTTGAATTAGGATTGATTCACGAGATACCTTGTCAAAAAAAATTTTGGGCATAACTATCCGATTTGGAAGTTTCATTTCAAAGCCTTCATTAGAGGCAAAGGCCTCCTTGATAATTTGGATGGCTCAAAGGTTGTACCCACAGAAAACAAAGAAAAAGAGGCTTGAGAGGCTGACAATGGCAAAATTATCGCATGGCTTGTCAATTCCGTCTCTGTTGATATAGCCATGGAACATAGATATTTTGAGAAAGCATTAGAAATGTGGAGTCATCTACATACCCTCGGTAACCAATAAAATCTGGCTAGAGAATTTGAATAATTGCAGAATCTATACAAGGTGAGAAAAATGTTTGTTGTTTCTATTTTGTATTACTCACATTATGGGCAGAACAAGATCAGGTTTTCGCCACCTCTATCCCTGCGGCTGGATTGAAGTATTTAATGACTACTATGAAGAGGACAAGGACAACCCAATTTCTAAAGAAACTCAGGCCCGAGTTCGAGCATCTGCATGCTAGTATTCTTAATAGGGAAAAACTACCAGCTTTGGAGGTGGTAGTTTCTGAAGTTCTTCAAAAGAAACTCGGTTGAGTTCTCAAGCTTCCATGGATAATTCCCTCACCATGGACACCACCTTGGATGGATACAGAAGTTCTTCCTCAGGCAATTCTAACAAACTAGTTCAATGATATCATTGCAAGGAAACATGGCACGTTATTTCCCATTGTAAGAAGCAACATTATTGCAACTATTGTAAGAAAGATGTTCATATTATTCTGGAATGTCGTAAGAAATATGGTCCAGGAAAACGATCAACTCCTCATAAAGCCCTCCAAGCAATGACAAGGGATACTGGAACACGAGAAACATTAAGCAAAAAAGTGCTTGATCGCAAATGATATCTACAAAATGGTACAAGAATCATTAGTGGCTGCTCTTCCTAATGCAATCTCTAGAGCTCTAACTGCCACGTATCCTGGTAAGACTAAATTTTCAAACTCAACGGTATGACATTGATTCTAGTGCATATAATCATATGACAGGAAATTAAAAATTGTTTTCTGATTTATCTAAACCACGTTTTAGACATATTGTTACAGGAAATGTCCATGTTTTAACGGCATTACCTATTGGCTCCATTAATCCATTTTCAGAAGTTCTTTGTGTACCAAAGCTTATTGCAAGTCTTTTATCTGTTGGGCAACTTGTAGAACAAAATCTTTTGGTTATATTTTCTCGTAATGGTTGTGTTATTTAGAACATATTGACAAGGGAAACGATGGCCAGGGGAAGTAAGGTCGGCAAGCTGTTTCTTTTTCAATCTCAGGATACCAAACTCCATTATTAGTGTTTTCTTTCAGCTTCAAATAAAGATATCCAGTTTTCAAATAAAATGTGAAATGTAGCATCTCTGTTTAGGCCACCTACACGTTTCTCGGTTAAATTTTATGCTCAAATGTTGTAATTTGTTGGCAAACATTGACTGATTTTCCTCTTTAAATTACCTTGTGAAAGTTGTGCAAAATCAAAGTAATAAAATTCCTTTTCAATTAAGCAGTACAAATTATTCTTCTCCCTTTGATTTAATTCATAGCGATGTTTGGGGACCTTCTCCAACTATATCTCGTTTGGGATACAAGTATTTCATTCTTCATTGATCAAGTATCTCGTTACACATGGATTTTCTTCTTGAAACACAAGTCTGAGGTACCAAAAACTTTCAAAAAAAATTTATGACCTTATAGAAACCCAATTTGAGAAAAGATCAAGATTTTTCGTCAGATTCAAGAGGTAAACATATAAATACAAACCTAACTATTTTTTTCAAGAAAAAGGCAGAATTCATCAGCGTTCTTGTCCGACTACACCAGAACAAAATGGTGTGGTGGAACATAATAATAGACATGTTGTTGAAACTATCTTATCCCTTCATGATACTTCAAAAGTTCCAAAAATATTTTGGGTTGAAGCAATCCAAACATCTATTTATATCATAAATAGACAATCATCCTCGATCATGAAACAAAATTGTCCTTATCTTATTCTTTTCAAAAAATTGTTTGACTTTTACATCTTAATGTATGTGGTTGTGTGTGCTTTGTTCTTCTTCAAGGTCACGAACGTCATAAATTATCTTCAAAAGCCATTAAATGTGTTTTCTTATGATAAATATTCAAAAGGGGTATTTGTGTTATTATTCAACACATCGTTCATTATGAATCTCACGGCATATTATGTTCTTTGAGAATTCTTCAATTTATACTAACAAAGACTCACAAATCTCTACTATGTCTTTCTTGAATAAACTCTCTTCTCATGATGCTGCTTGTCATAGCCATCTTCCTGCTGGTCCTTCCTCGACCATGTCCTCTACCACATCAGGTTCTACATATGACTTTGATCCTTTTTTTTTTGTATAATGATACTACTTTAGCGGGTGTATATCACTAGGTTAAACATGCATCATTATACTTGACATTACATTCCATTGCATTGAACATACTTATTATTAGTGAACTTGATATAGTGTTTGTTGATCTTGCGAATGCCTTTCTGTGGAAATGGTGATTGATGAGTACTGAGCTTGTTGTTGAGGATATGTAATTTGTTAAAGTGTTGTTGTGTAAAACATTTAATTTGTCAAAGTGTTGTTGTTGAGGACATTTAATTTGTCAAAGTGTTGTTATTGTGGATATATAATTTTTCTAAGTGTTGTTGTTGAACTATGTGTGATGTAAAATGTCAGTTGTTAGGTTGGACTGCTTTTTATGCAGGTTGTAGTTGTGGAGGTTCGGTTGAGGTGGTAACAGTACCCGTATTTCATCCCCTTAGCTTGTGTTTAGGGATTTACTTGCTGAGTACCGTGTGGTTTGATACTCACCCCTTGCTTGTACAAATTTTTTTTTTTGTAGATTACGAGCCTAGATTGTGGTACTTATTATTCTCTTCTTTTCCGAGGCTTCTTGGAGATTTGTAAAGTAGTTGTTCGTCGTCTCAGTGGACTTTCTCTCTCCTTAGTTATGATCTTTTTGTATTCTAGAAACAAGTTCATTTGAGACTAGTGTTTGTTTTGAATCAATTGTAATACTTTAGAACTTGTAAACCTGACAACCATATTTTGGGGGTATTTTTAAGTTGATTGTAAAATTTTCGCATTTTTGGGTCGTGACATGTGAGAATGATTTTGGGGTCTTCTTTTGAAAAATTAATTATATTAGGATAGTAAAATAATTAATATTATATTAGGACACATTATATTTTCTAAAATAATGACCTTATGACATTTTTAATAATTATTTTGAATTGTAGATTTTTTTATTAATTATATTAGGAATTTTAACTAGTTTGATAATATTCCGTTTAGAATATCTTGAAAATGCATGCCATACCCAGGGGCGGACCATGTATGCTCCAAGGTGTCCAATTGGACACCCTTAATCGAAAAATGACGCTATATATACATGTACAATTTTGATTTAATATTGATATATATATAAAATTTAGACCCCCTAAAATTCTAAATAAGGCGCAACAAAGTTGGCAATAGGTGGTGCTATCCTACTCTTTGCTTGGGTTCGATTCCCCGCAAGGGTGTTTCTTTCTTCTTTAATCATTTTGACGTCTTGAATTCAATTAAGTAAATAGACATACATAATTTTAACATAAATATTTAGTAGCTTGGTGGTCAAATGTGTCATTAATTGCTCCGAACCGAAGTTTGAATCTCGCTTCCACTAATTATTTTTTTTTCAATTGAAAGTGAATTTTTTTATATTTAAATACCTTTTCATTGTGGAATGATATTTCTTAAAATTTAATAATTTTTCCTGGTGGTTTTTTTTGTCAATTAAAATTGAATTATTTTCTTAAATTTTAATACCTTTTCCTAATGCAATAAGATTTTCTTATTTTTTTAAAAAATTACTTATGGAATAAAGTTTTCTTTCTCTTTAAATAGAAGACACTATAACCCAAATTATATCACCATATTATTAAAAATAGAAGCTCAATATTTCTATACGGTTGTATAGTGCATAATGTAGAAAAAAAATATTTCGTCGAGTATAATTGTACTAACATTTTGTGAATTATGTTTTCAATAGTACTTTGTTTTCAGTATGTTAGTTTTGAACTACACCCTTGTAATTCTATTTTAAAATTACTTATATTAAATAAATATTACCTAACTTGATTATTTGTTTTGGTGGTTTAAATTATCTTTTATTTTTTAAAAAAAAAATAGTGCTAAAAGTTTGGACACCCTTGATCAAATTTCTGGCTACGCCACTGGTCATACCGGTCCATGAACTAGTAGAACTGTATGTCTAAATTATTAGACATTACATAAGGTATTTTGGATAAAAAAATGTTGATTAAGGGAGAATCCCATAAGGAAATAAAAGGAATAGGACTGACTTAGTAATTTCTGTAGACAATCTATTTTATGTTTTTCATTTTCACTGTTTTTGTTTTTATTACCGAAATTGTTGAAAAAAATATTAGTATCTCAAAAAGAATTATTTATATTCTATTATATTTGAAAGAGAATATTATTTTATGTCTTAAATATTTGCTCTCCTTAATTCGCATTAACTAACTATTACTCCTCATAATAGTCCTTAAACTCTTTGTTACAGAACTTTTCCTACCGTTAGTTTGTTTATTATAAGCATTAATTCTTCATTATTGACATTAATCTTACTATCTAAGCGTTGGAGGCTTTAGCATAATGTATATTTCCATATAAATCTAGTCTTCCTCTATCACAAATAGGAAGTGAACAATATATGTTTTTTTAGAGTAAATCTTTCCTCCTATATATATTCTATTGGTGTGTTGGGTTTTGTTCTTTAAATCTTTTGTTAGTTTCTGATTTCTAGTTTTATACTAGAAATACTTGTCGAATTCTGGCGGATACACCCATATTGGGTGAAATATCCTTAAAGACACTATTTTCGACATACCTCAAGCTATGAAATTTTCCTATAAAACTTATTGGTGAAGTACAAGTTGCGGTGATTCTGTTCAAGTGTTAGGTCAAAAAGTATTTTCCGTAAGAATTTACAACAATCTTATGGATATTTCAAACTTCATTCTTACGGAAAATGAAATAATTTATGGAAAGTTGTATCGGTCATTATTTTGATTTCATCCAAAGAGATAAAGGACCTGTAAATTCAACCAATCGCAACATGACACGATAAATTTCTCACTGCTCATGTAGGTTGATTTATGAAGCATCATTTGAAAGTATTTTCCTCTAACAAAGATAAAAGGTATGTGTTCTGACCTTTTGTTTTTATTTTTCTCACCACGGTTATTTAGTTTCTCTTTGGATAATTGACAAATCATTAAATTATAATTAACCAAATTGGTCCTTATTTGAAGTAGTGTATTACTGTTAAATAATTTGAGGCATATACTATTGTCAGATTAGCCTAACATTTAGATTGGAACCAAATTTTGAGGCATATACTCTTGTCAGTTCAAAAAGAAAAGAGAAAGAGATTAGCCTAACATTGGATTTGAACCAAATTTTGAGTTTTATAATATTGAGATTTTTGAGGTAAACAATTGATGTTGGATTACTAGCAGTGTAACTAAACATGTTTGACATGTGGGTGAATGAACCCAATGCTATGAGAGGCTCACATACTTGGTAGGATCAAAATCTTGAAGATATCTGCAATCAAAACGGATCGTTCCTGAAAATTGTCACACCCCAAGTTACCCTGACAACGGGACACGGGACCTAGGACCACAAGTATACCAAGCAAACCGTGCTGACATGATCATGAGAATGCAAAAGATAATAAATTGATGCGGAAGCTAAATCAGAATTAAAATGAAAGGATGTGGAACACCCATATAATATAACTGAGATAGTTGAAACTAATGAGTTTAATAGAAAGAACATATTAACTCAATACTAAGCAGAAATTAACTATGTTTGAGAATAGCCTCTAACTAACTAGAAATGTTGGGATAGGTCTCAGCTAAGTGTAGCAAAAACTGAAACTAATGGACTAAAATACTGAAATAAACTCATGACTATTGTCCTAGGATAATGAGGACTCACTATCGATCTAAGCGTGATCTGAATACTAAGAATTTGAACCTACATCACGAGAAGATGTAGCACATGTATGAATCATTACTTGAAAGGTACTGAGCATGTAAGATAGATTAAAGCTGAAATAAAACATAACTAAACAAGCACAAAAGCAATTATAATATTTTGAACATGATATACTGAATTCTGAGCTAACTCCATGCAATGACCAAAATTATAACACACTAAGACTTAATACTAACTCAACTGTAAATATGGTCAATGCAATAGAGTCTGACTGAACTGTGCGAGCTACTAATAACCGATAATAAAACCAAATGAGCTAAATGTGGAGTCTAATGTGTACATGATCGCTAAACCGATGCCCCCAGAGGGGACTTATAACCTAGTTGACTAGTAGTTCTATGACTATTTGGGTCGCTCAAACATAGTCCAACTCGTTATTATGCTACACCCAATGAATTAAGTTATTAACATATTATGAGTAAATTTCAGTAAACACTAGATAGCTCATGTAAAGATCCTAAAAATCAAAAAGATAATTACTTAAGGTGATTTAACTAATACTTAAAAATCTATAATTGTAAGGGCATAATGGTCCTTTCACGTATTAATTAAAATAAATCAGATTTTGTATTAATTGAACTAAATTCTATTTTGACTAAGTCTTGAATTTAGTCTCCTAATCCTAATAACTCTCTCCCTCACATTTCTCAACTCTCTCACATTATCAATCTCTCTCTCACGTTATTCTGCCAAACACAAACAAAAACCAGAAAATTCATCAAGAGTTCTTCACACTTGAAGAACTCACAAGAATTTTTAAGTAAAAAACAAAGTAATCAAAACGACAAGGCTAAGAGAGTTTCATCGAGTGAGGTGTACGTTGAAGTAAATTGAGTGTGGTTTGGAGGAGCTTCCGGGAAGCAACTTCACACTTGAACAACATCAAAAGGTATGTGTTTATCTCCTTGAATTCTTTCTCCAAGAATATTTTTCATTCGAATGATTATCAAGTCTTGAAAACTAAGGTTGTTCCCCTTTGTATGTCCTTCTCATTAGCTTCCAAACAAATTCGTAGGATCGATATGTTGTGCTGCTAGATTTAGGCATGAATGATGCATTCATATCAATTGTGGACATGTTTATGTGAAGGAAATTATGAAAAAACAATATTCAAAGTGTGATCAGGAAGTTGGTGTGTGTGTGTGCATGTGGGCAGTGGCTTTGGCCACTGTTTTTGGGATTGTATGAATCATGTATTTCTTGTGTATTTTATTTGTTCAATGTGATGTTCACTACCATGAAGTATAGTGGATTGAAATAACCACCTTTTAGCCAACTAAACTTATGAACAATGTGACTAAAAATGAGTTGAATAATGACAAGAATTTTTTAGATTTGGGTACTATATGAACATGTTGAAATCTGGGTTTAAAAGGGAATATTAAATAAGTGAGGTCAATGGGAATTGAACCCAAGACCTCACAGGTTGAGATGGCTGGAAAAATAGAAAAAAAAAAAAGAAGGGGCTAAGGGGAATCGAACCCCTTAGCTACTAGTTGTCGCGAGGGAGGAAGAGAAATAAAAAAAAAAAAGAGGCTGGAAGGGGGGGATCGAGTCCCTGACCACTGTGTTCGCGCAAAAGGGGAAAAGAAAATGGGGCTGGAGGGTATTGAACTCGCGACCTGGGGAAAGAGGAGGAGAAAATTAATCCAACGAATAAATAGGAGGCGTGGGATTCGAACCCATGACCTCCAAGTGCGCGGTGAGAGAAAGGGAAATAAGAAGAAAGAAAACTCGAGGAGTGGAAATCGAATCGACGACCTCAGAGGCTGAAGTAGCGAGCGAATAAAAAAATATAAGGGGGCTGTGGGGGTTCGAAACCACAACCTCCCTTCCCCTGCGAAAATTAAAGGAAAATCCAAGAGGCTGTGGGGGTTTGAACCCACAACATCTTGGCTTAGGCAAGAATGGGCAACAAGAGACTAATAAAAAAATTTTAAAAGGGATTGTGGAGGTTCGAACCGCCAACCCTTCGGTCAACTAAGAGTATAATTAAAATTGAAAATTAAATCCTTTTATGTAAATGTTGAGATTTAATTTAGAGTTATAACTAAAATAGAAAATTAATCCTTTCATGTAAATGTTGATATTTAATTTAGAGTTCTAATTAAAAAAGAAAATTAATCCTTTCATGTAAATGTTGAGATTTAATTTAGAGTTCTAATTAAAATTGAAAATTAATCCTTTCGCATAAATGTTGAGATTTAATTTAGAGTTCTAATTAAAATAGAAAATTAATCCTTTCATGTAAATTTTGAGCTTTAATTTAGAGTTCTTATAATATGAATATTATAAATAAAATCAATGAAAAATATAAATGATATCCAAATGAATCAAGATTTTGGTTCCTGTGCCCAAACATCAGTATTGATACATAAGTCATACATGAGTACAATATCCAAGAGTAATGCCATCTACTTAGATCAAAAATCAAGATCTTGGCATATATACAATATATATAAGTCTTGTACTATATAATCTTAGGAAAATGAGAATCACTTAGCGAACTATGAATGAAGCCCCATGACTTGTATGTATAGACACATATATCTAACATACGTTCAAAAGTAAATGAACCTAAGATGTACGTAATGAAATTCGCAATGAATGATTGAGTCCAGCCTCAAATGAAGCACATAATGAGATGAGGGATACCAAAGGTGTAAGGATAGGATAACCAAGAGGTGAGGTAGACTTAAGTAATGAATCTAGGTTATTCTTGGTCATTGCACATCAAATCCGATGAGAGTCTTAAACTACATCCTAGGTATGACTGGTGATTACACTAGTATATGAAAGAATGAAATATGAAGTACGTATGAATGAATAAGGCAGACTCTGTGTTTGCTAAAGAAGGCTCCCTAGTTGAGGTCCCATATGTTAAGCCCTCATTTTGTCGAGTCTTAATGTCAAGTCCATGATTCCAAGGTCTCATGGCATATGAATGAATGATATGAAAGAAGCTATGTGTTATATGTTATGTGCTATGATATGTGCTCGATGAAGATGTTATGTGTTGTCTGCAATATTATATATATAATGATGCATGTTACCTAATGCCAAACCTTCCTAACTCAATTTATAAAGTTCACTAACTTTCCTAATCTCAATTTGGCAAGTCCACTTACTTGACCTTCTAGGAATCATGTAGTTAAGAAAGAGATATTCCTTCTCATGCATATCTTTGGTGTGTGCTTGCACATACCCATGCTTAGGACAAGTGTGTACTAATTCCATACAAATATTTACTTGTAGGTGCAGACACAGGTAGGCGATAGAGCTACAGGGTCGTTGTTCCATCTATCCGAACGTTTGCATTCATCTGGAGTTTGGTAGGTCCTCATACTTTTGAGGATGCTACGGTTTGACATTCTAGCGTAGTTTTAGAATTGATCTAGCGGAGAATGTTCTACAAGAGATTCTTTCCTGTTTTGATTCATACTTTGTATTGGTGCCATTTTTGCAATTATACAATTAAGACTTAATGAACTATTTCTTTCAGTTTCTTTTCTCTTCAATGTTTGATGGTTGATGATGAACGATTAAGAAATGTTAAGAATGTTTAGCAAGTACGTTTAAAGAATCAAAAGTTTCAAATTTTCTGCTAAAATTAACCTATGTAAAGTAAGGATGACGTAAGTAGGCTTATTTGCGACCTTTGAGAGGTCAACCACGTCAGTCTCGTCTGGGGTCTAAATTCTAGTCGTGACAAAGATGGTATCAGAGCACTAGGTTAAATTCTGAGAATAATGAGTTCATATCAACCACATTGAGTAGTTTCTTAGTCATGGTAGTGAAGTGCACCACTATCCTGGGTTAGAGACTGTAAGATGCGTTGGAAAAATTTCCCTTCTTATGATCTTATTGTGCTTTTCCTCATGTCTGAATTCTTGGTGTAATGAACGTGTATAATATCAATCCTTGTTATTTTCAGAGAATGAACATTTGGAGAACTAAGGGTCTGAGGAGGGGAGGAGCAGCAGCTAGGGGTATTCAGAATCCACCCAAAACTATAGTTGAAGGAGCGGCCATGCCAGTCAACCCAACTTGGTTAACTAATGCTGAGGTGAGAGAGAATCTCTAGCCCAAATGGAACAGGCCATCACGATGCAGGCTCAGGCTATGACTGCCCAAGTCAACTGGAATGATATTCAGAAGAAGAACCCACCGGTTCGCACCATGGCTGACAGACAGCGAGACTTCACGAGGATGAATCCTCATATATTCACAGGGGCTAAAACATCAGAGGATCCTCAAGAGTTTGTAGACGAGGTGCATAAGATCCTGGTGGCTATGGGGGCCATTGATATTGAGAAGGTTGAGCTTGCTTCCTACCAGCTCAAGGATGTTGCAAAGACTTGGTGCAAGATGTGGCAAATATAGTCGTGTCTTAGGTGGAGTGCCAGTCACATGGGAGCTATTCAAGACAACATTTCTGGAGATTCTTTCCCACAGAGATGTGGGAGGCCAAGGTTGAGGAGTTCATCAACCTTAAACAAGGATCTATGATGATCAGGATATGTTACTTCCCTTAATATTTAATTCCAAGAATAAGGAGAGTACTTAGTTTTGTTGTAATTATCCAGGTATGCTACTTCCCTGGTTTCGAATAGGAGGGATGAGATGAGCAGGTTCCTAACGGGAATCAATGGAGACCTGGAGGAGGAGTGTCGGTCTGTGATGCTCCATGATAATATGGACCTTTCCAGGTTAATGGTGCATTTCCAGCAGGTAGAGGACAACCGCAGGAGGAGAGGTGTTCCTAATGTTAGGAGGACTATGCCTCAAGATCTGGCAGGTCCCAGCCATGGAGGCCACAGAACAAATTTTGGCGTCCGTGAGCATCCCAGGTTCAAGAAGGGGAAACAAAGTTTTGGGAATTCTAACCCTCAGAGGAGTACAACACCTAGAGGAGGCAGACCCGAACCCAAGAGGCGCAATGGAGGCGAGATGCAGCATCCTAAGAAGAACTGTGTTAAATGTGGCCGAGCTCATAGTGGATAGTGTAGACAGGGCCCTAATGCCTGCTACGGTTGTGTTAAGAGTGGACACATGGTCAGAGACTTTCCACATAACAGAGGTCAGGCTGGAGGTAATGCTCAGCCTAGGCCTAACCCTCAGAGTGCAGCAGCAGAGGAGCCTCCCAAGAGGAACAAATTTTATGCCCTGAAGGGTAGGGAGGAGCACGAGAAGTACGCTAATTTGGTCACAGGTATGCTGCAAGTATTCTCAACTTCTGTGTATGCTCTACTTGATCCAGGGTCTACGTTTTTCTTTGTGACTCCTCTGCTTGCCCTTACTTTTGAAATACTACTTGAAGTCCTGCATGATCCTATAGTGGTTAGTACGCCTTTAGGAGAAATTGTAAGAACTGATAGGGTATACAAGGATTGCCCAATAGTTGTAAGTGGTAAGACTATGTGTGCAAACTTGAATGAGTTACCCATGCATGATTTTGATATTATTCTTGGCATGGACTGGCTTCACCGTTGTTATGCTTTCTTGGACTGTCGTAGTAGAGTGGTGAGATTTTGCTTCCCTTATGAAGAAGAGTTAGTCTAGGAGGGGTACAATTCGAGTCATCCTAATCCCTTTATTTTAAATCTTAAGGCTAATAAAATGATGTACAAGGGGTTATTATGTCATCTTGTGAGTGTTAATGATTTAGATCATGACATTCCTTCCATAGACTCAGTGTACGTAGTGAATGAGTTCCTAGATGTGTTTCCTGAAGATTTTCCTGGAGTCCCTCCTGTTCGATATATTGACTTTGGTATTGACTTAGAACCCAATACTAAACCAATATCAATTCCTCCTTATCGAATGGCTCCAGCAGAACTCAAAGAGTTGAAGTTGCAGTTTAAAAGATATCACTGATAAGGGTTTCATTAAGTCGAGCATATCCCCTTGGGGCTCTCCAGTGTTTTTAAAGAAGAAAGATGGGACCCTTAGAATGTGTTTCCATTATCGGGAGCTCAACAAAGTCACTATAAAGAATAAGTATCCACTCCCTAGAATAAATGATTTGTTCGATCAACTTCAATGGTCTAGTTTCTTCTCTAAGATTGATCTTCATTTTGGGTACCATCAACTTAGGGTTAGGATAGAGATATCCCAAAGACAGCCTTTCGTACCTGCTATGGTCACTATGAGTTTCTACTCATGTCATTTGGTCTCACGAATGCCCCCACTGCATTTATGGACCTCATGAACAGAGTTTTCCGTGAATACCTTAACTCTTTCGTTATAATATTCATTGATGACATTCTCATATACTCTAACACTAAGGAAGAGAATGAAAAACATTTGACACTGACCTTGCTGGTACTTAGACAACATCAGTTTTATGCCAAATTCAGCAAGTGTGAATTCTGGCTGAGATTAGTGACCTTCATGGGTCATGTTGTGTCCGATCAAGGTGTAGAGGTGGACCCCAGGAAGACTGAAGCTGTTAAGAACTGGCAAAAGCCTCTTACTCCTACCGATATCTGTAGCTTTATGGGATTGACTATTTATTACTACAGGTTTGTGGATAGATTTTCTTCCATTGCTACCCCACTTACAGCTTTGACGAAGATGAAGGCCAAGTTTGAATGGACGGAGACTTATGAGAAGAGTTTCCAGGAGCTCAAGTACAGACTCACTTCAGACCCGATGCTTACTCTACCTAAGTGTGGTGAGAATTACACCATTTATTGTGATGCATCTAGGGTTGGTATGGGATGTCTTCTTATGAAGGCTGGTAAGGTGATAGCCTATGCTTCTAGACAGCTCAAGGTTCATGAGAAGAATTATCCCACTCATGACTTGGAGTTGGCAGCTGTGGTGTTTACATTGAAATGTGGAGGCTTTATCTGTATGGAGTGCATGTGGATGTGTTCACGGATTATAAGAGTCTCCAGTACGTGTTCACACAGAGGGAGTTGAATCTACGTCAGCGCAGATGGTTGGAGCTATTGAAGGATTATGACATGAATGCGCACTACCATCAAGGTAAGGCTAATGTTTGTGGTTGATGCTTTGAGAAGGATGAGCATGGGGAGTACAACCCACATTGAGGACGAGAAGAAGGAGTTGGAAAAAGAGGTATACAGACTGGCAAGACTGGGTGTGCGGTTGGTTAATTCTACTAGTGGGGGTGTTTCAATTCACCCTAGTTCTGAATCATCCTGATAGTTGAAGTCAAAAAGGGTCAGCATCTTGATCCTGTGTTGAGGAAGCTGAAGGACTCAGTGTTGTTAAAATTGAAAGTGTCTTTCGGTTTGGGAGATGATGGCATACTTAAATACCATGATAGGTTGTGTGTACCAGATGTGGATGATTTACGGACCAGGATTTTGACAGAGGCCCATGGTTCCAGGTATTCCATACATCTAGGTTCCACCAAAATGTATCATGATCTTAAGCAGATTTATTGGTAGGATGGCATGAAGGAAATTGCAGAATATGTGGCTAAGTGTCCTAATTGTCCGTAGGTTAAGGCAGGTCATCTTAAGCCTGGTGGTCTGACTCAGATTATTGAGGTTCCGACATGGAAGTTGGAGGCCATTAATATGGACTTTGTGCTTGGTCTTCCAAGGACTAGAACACAACATGACTCCATATGGGTTATTGTGGAAAGATTGACTAAGTATGCCCACTTTATCCCTGTGAAGTCTACTTATAAAGTCGAGGATTATGCGAGACTCTACATTGATGAGATTGTGAGATGGCATGGTATTCCTTTGTCTATCATTTCAGATAGAGGAGCTCAAATTACTTCACATTTCTGGAGATCTTTCCGGAAAAGCTTAGGCACGCTGGTAAAACTTAGCACTGCCTTTCAGCCTCAGACAGATGGGCATGCAGAGCGCACCATTCAGTCATTGGAGGACATGTTGAGACCGTGTGTGATTGAATATAGAGGTAATTGGGATGACCATCTTCCTTTGATAGAGTTATCGTATAATAATAGCTATCACTATAGCATTGGGATGACATTATTTGAGGCATTGTATGGTAGGAGGTGTAGATCTCCAGTTGGGTGGTTCAAGGTTGGAGAGTCATCTATTTTGGGTCAGGAGATCATTCATGAGGCCTTGGAGAAATTTAGAGTGATTAGGTACAGGTTGGATACTGCTTACTTCTGACAGAAATCATATGCAGACAACAGAAAGCGACCTTTAAAATTTAACGTTGGTGACCAGGTTTACTTGAAGATATCGCCTATGAAAGGGGTGATGAGATTTGGTAGAAAAACGGAAGCTGATTCCGAGGTATGTAGGGCTATATGAGATCCTACAACATTTTGGTGAGGTGGCCTATGAGTTAGCATTGCCTGCGGAGCTAGTTTCTGTTCACCCAATCTTTCATGTTTCTATGTTGAAGAAGTGCCTAAGTGATCCAACATCAATCCTACCTGTTGAAGTTTTGGGGGTTGGTGAAGACTTGTCTTATGAGGAGGTACCTGTTGAGATCTTAGACAGACAGGTCAAGCGGCTGAGGAACAAGGAGATTGCCACAGTGAAGGTATTGTGGAGAAATCATCTTGTTGAGGTTCTACATAAGAGGCTGAGGCCGACATAAGATCCTGCTATCCTCATCTTTTAAGATCTTGACGTTTGACTCTCAACTCTTAAGCCTATGTTTCCTGATCTCTTCGTATTTTGTTGCTATTGGTTGACTGTGCATAGCGATTATGTTATGATCTGATTGGCATTACGATATGTAATGGTAGTGTCATTCGGGGACAAATGTTCCTAAGGGGGGGTAACGTAACGATCCTGAAAATCGAATAGATAAATACTTAAGGTGATTTAGTTATTATTTAAAAATCTGAAATTTTAAGGGCATAATGGTCCTTTCACGTATTAATTAAAATAAATCAGATCTTGTATTAATTAAATTAAATCCTATTTTGACTTAGTCTTGAAATTAGTCTCCTAAATCTAATAACTCTCTCCCTCACGTTTCTCAGCTCTCTCATGTTCTCAATCTCTCTCTCCCACGTTATTCTGCCAAACACAACCAAAACTAGAAAATTCATCAAGAGTTCTTCACACTTGAAGAACTCACACGAATTTTCAAGTAAAAGACAAAGTAATCAAAACTTCAAGGCTAAGAGAGGTTCGTCGAGTGAGGTGTACGTTGAAGTAAATTAGGCGTGGTTTGGAGGAGTTTCCGGGAAGCAACTTCACACTTGAACAACATCAAAAGGTATGGGTTTCTCTCCTTGAAATCTTTCTCCAAGAGTATTTTCCTTCGAACGATTCTCGAGTCTTGAAAACTAAGGTTATTCCCCTTTGTATGTCTTTGTCATTTTCTCCCAAACGAATTCGTAGGATGGGTATGTTGTGCTGTTAGATTTAGGCATGAATGATGTATTTATATTTATTGTGGACATATTTAAGTGAAGGAAATCATGAAAAAACAATATTAAAAGTGTGATCGGAAAGTTGGTGTGTGTGTATGCATGTGGGCAGTGGCTTTGGCCACTGTTTTGGGGTTGTATAAATCATGTATTTCTTGTTTATTTTATGTGTACAATGTGATATTCATTATCATGAAGTATAGTGGATTGAAATAACAATCCTTTAGCCAACTAAACTTATGAACAATGTGACTAAAAATAAGTTGAATAATGAAAATAATTTTCAAGATTTGGGTACTCTATGAAAATGTTGAAATCTGGGTACTCCAGCCCCTGGCCACTGTGTTCGCGAAAAAGTTTAAAAGAAATGGGGTTGGGGGGGAATTGACATCGCGAACTGGGGAAAGAGGAGGAGGAAATTAATCCAGCAAATAAATGTGAGGCGTGGGATTCAAACCCACGACCTCCAAGTGAGCGTGAGAGAAAGGGGAAATAATAAGAAAGGAAACGCGACGTATGGGAATCAAACCCACAACCTCAGGAGCTGAAGCAACGAGCGAATTAAAAAAAAATATATATAAGGGGGTTGTGGGGATTCGAACCCACAACCTCCCTTCCCCAGCGAAAATTAAAGGAAAAATCAAGAGGTTGTGGGGGTTTGAACCCACAACCTCTTGGTTTAGGCAAGAATGGGCAACAAGAGACTAATAAAAATATTTAAAAAGGAATTGTGGAGGTTCGAACCCCCAACCCTTCGGTCAGCTAAGAGTAAAATTAAAATAGAAAATTAAGTCCTTTCATGTAAATGTTGAGATTTAATTTAGAGTTATAATTAAAATGGAAAATTAATCCTTTCATGTTAACGTTGAGATTTAATTTAGAGTTCTGATTAAATAGAAAATTAATCCTTTCATGTAAATATGAATATTTAATTTATAGTTCTAATTAAAATAGAAAATTAATCCTTTCTTGTAAATGTTGAGATTTAATTTAGAATTCTAATTAAAATAGAAAATTAATACTTCCATGTAAATGTTGAGATTTAATTTAGAGTTCTTATGTTATGAATATTAGAAATAAAATCAATGAAAAATATAAATGATATCCAAGTGATTCAAGATTTGGGTTCCCTTGCCCAAACTTCCGTATTGATGCATAAGTCATACGTGAGTAAAATATCCAAGAGTAATGCCATCTACTTAGATAAAAAATCAAGATCTTGGCATATATACAAGATACATAAGTCTTGTACTACATAATCTTAGGAAAGTAAGAATCACTTAGCAAACTATGAATGAAGCCCCATGGCTTGTATGTATAGACACATAAGTCTAACATACGTTCAAAAGTAAGTGAACCTAAGATGTACGTAATGAAATGATGAACCCTAGGAGGGTTAAGTATGAGTGTAAGATACACTAAATGGCCAAGTGCATTGGCATATGATGAGATGAACTATGAAATGAAGAAATGAACATTCACGTAATAAGAGGTGAGTAACTATGAAAAGCAAAGGTGCTAATAATGAAGAATGTGGTGACAACATGATATGAGGCTAATGTATATGATGAGAGCAATCTCAAATGATCCTAAGTAAATGTTACCAATACGTACTCACCAATGAGAGTGTAATATAATGAAGAGACCAGTCTCTATGAGCACTCTAATGAAAGTATTGAGTTTAACACACTTAATGCTAATGGTGAGATGAGAATTCATCTAATGAGCTATGTTGTCCTCATACTAGAATCAAACTTCCATGACATATGAGATTTAATGTAATGGAACTTTATACTGAGCACCGATAGGCTAGCTATGAGCGGTGATGACTTATTTCGGGAAGGGCGAACGTTCACGTAACTCTCATGAGATGATACTGTTTGTCTATATCCTAATCTTTGAACCTATATTGCCAATATAGTGATATGGCGGGGTTAAATTCCCATATACGCTAGCATGTTATTGAGTCACTTTCGCTGGTGATTCCACCTCTTTTTGGTGTGGGGAAGACGCTAGATTTCATGATGCTCACATGATCTATGTCGTTTAAAGTTAAAGTTCCAATGAATGATTGAGGCGAGCCTCAAATGAAGCACATAATGAAATGAGCGATACCAAAGGTGTAAGGATAGGATAATCAAGAGGTGAGGTAGACCTAAGTAATGACTCTAGGTTATTCTTGGTCATTGCACAACAAACCCGATGAGAGTCTTAAAATACATCCTAGGTATGACTGGTGATTAGACTAGTATATGAAAGAGTGAAATATGAAGTACGTATGAATGAATGAAGCAGACTATGTGTTTGCTGAAGAAGGATCCCTAGTTGAGGTCCCATATGTTGAGCTCTCATTTTCTTGAGTTTTAATGTCAAGTCCATGACTCCTAGGTCTCATGGCATATGAATGAATGATATGAAACAATCTATGTGTTATATGTTATGTTCTATATGAATATGTTATGTGTTGTATGCACTACGATATTTATAATGATGCATGTTACTCTCATGGCATAACCTTCCTAACTCAATTTGGAAAGTTCACTGACTTTCCTAATCTCAATTTGGCAAGTCCACTAACTTGACCTCCTTAAATAATGTTGTTAGGAAAAAGTTATTTCTTCTCATGCATGTCCTTGGTGTGTAATTGCATATACTCATACTTAGTACAAGTGTGTACTAATTCCATACAAATATCTACTTTTAGGTGCAGGCACAGGTGGGCGATAGAGCTATAGGTTCGTTGTTGCAGCTATCCGGACGTCAGCATTCATCCAGAGTTTGGTAGGTCCTCATGCTTTCGAGGATGCTATTGTATTACATTCTAATGTAGTTTTATAATTGAGCTAGCGGAGCATGTTCAACTAGTTTTTATTTCTAGTTTTGATTTAGACTTTGTATTTGTTCCATTTTGGCAATTATACAATTAAGACTTAATGAACTATTTCTTTCAGCTGCTTATCTCTTTAATGTTAGATGGCTGATGATGAATGATTATGAAATGTTAAGAATTTTTATCAAGTATGTTTACAGAATCAAAAGTTTCAAATTTTGCGCTAAAATTAACCTATGTAAAGTAAGGATGACGTAAGTAGGCTTGTTTGTGAACTCTGAGAGGTCAACGACGCCGATCTCGTCTGGGTCTATATTCCACTCGTGACAGCTCAAAAGTGAGCATGCAAACTGAGAGTACAATAATTAATGTGATAATGATGCATTAATAACTAAGGCTTATATATATGAAGTAACTGAATAATAACATGGTAATCTAATTTGGAACATATAACTAACTAATTCATGGTAATCTAATGAAGTTCTAGAAACTCTAAGTCTAGTCATGATATGGGAATCAAGAAACTGACTGAAAACTAGGGACTAATAGGTGAAAGGAACCCACTAGTGAAATCTCACATACCTAGTGATGAAATCCACGGAGAATTTTTTTTAGATTTCGGGGCTGGAACTGATGGAACCTTGTTGTGTTCTTGAACTAGGGTTCTTGACCTTTTTCTTTTCTTTTGCTTAATTTTCTAATTTTTTATTAATGATTTGACTTAGGTAAGTTTTAGTTACGTTTCTAGGCTTAAATTGACTAAAATCTCACGATTTAGGGTTTAAAAAAGGTATATTAGTGTTAAACGAACTAGGACAAGACCAAAAGACCCCTGAAATAATTAATTTCAGAGCAATCGACGACCTGGATTGACGGACCGTCGTTTGAGTCTATTCGACAAATCTTCACTAAATGGGCAAAACATTTTAATCGGAGGTCAAAAATTATCAAACTCGGTGGCCTTGGAAAGATAATTCAATTATCTATGATAACATAGGTAACAGGAAACCTAATTCATTTTGTATTAAAAGTTATGACCATTTGAAATTGAGAAAACAACATTTTCCCCTTAACTGACTTCTAACCTTCACCTACGGTCAGACTTACGGAATGTAGATAAAACGACGGTCCGTGCAAGTCATTTGTAGTTCATGTTATAGGCTGGGTAATAGGTTCTTGATCGATGGACACAGACCATGGACTGTAGTATGACTTACGGGCCGTAGGTCTGTTCGTGCGTCGAGACTTATTTGATTTTTTGATCTGTATTTGGGAGGGCTACAGTGGTGATCCACGGACCCACATTAGGGATGTAGATCAGATTAAGGTCCGTAGATGGTGACCGTCAATTGCACCTGCAATTTTTTTTTTTAAAAGTTAATTTCTTGTCTGTTTTGGATATGAGGTGTTACATTATCTTCCTCTTGGGAACATTCGTCATCGAATGAAGACTAAACTAGCTGAAAATAGAGGGAGAGAGCTGCAATACCTACCACTTAACACTAAGAACTGCATTTCTGACTAAATGGAGTTCGAAGAACATGCAAATACGCTGAAAATGCAAGTACAAACTGAGGAAACATGATTCTAAGGATGAATTCACGCATGTACGACTGTAAAACTGAAGAAGAACTATTACTTCAAGATGGAGTGGAATCGGAAGGAAAGAGGTCATGATACTTGGTTTTCATGGCTTCTTCTGCTTCCCAAGTAACTCCCTCTACGGATTGATTCCTCAATAGAACACTGACTGAAGCGACTTCTTTGTTTTTCAACCTTCTAGCCTAACGGTCAAAAAACTCAACTGGTACATTCTCATAGAAAGACTATCTCTCACCACCATATTCTCTAATAGCACTACAGAAGCTGGATCACCCACACACTTCTTCAAGAGGGAGATGTGGAATACTGGATGCACTGCTGCTAGTTCTGCTGGTAACACTAACTCATATGCCACCTTTCCAACCCTTTTCAAGATATTGTAAGGGCCTACATATCTAGGACTTAACTTCCCTTTCTTGCCAAATCTCATCACCCCCTTCATAGGTGACACTTTCAGGAAAACCCAATCATCAACTTGGAACTCTAGTTTCCTTCTCTTTACATCTGCATAAGATTTTTGAAAACTTTGGGCTATCTTAAGTCTATCTCTAATGAGTTGCACTTTCTTCATAGCATAAAGGACTAAATATGGCCCTATTAAAGTTGTTTCACCTACTTCAAATCAACCAGTAGGAGATCTAATCTACGCCCAAACAGTGCATCATAAGGGGCCATGTGAATGTTGGAATGGTGGAATGGTGGCTATTATTGTAGGCGAACTCAATAAAATGAAGGTGATCATCCCAATTACCCTCTCAATATATACTCTGGGGTCTAAATAGTACGCTCTGCCTGTCCATCCGTCTGCCAATAAAATGATGTGCTAAGGTTAACTTGATACCAAGACCCTTCTGAAATGAATTCCAAAAAAATAAGAGGCAAACTGAGAACCTCTATCTGAGATGATAGAAAAAGAAAGCCCATGCAACCTCACAATTTCATTAATGTAAATCTTGGCATAGTCCTCTATTGAATCTGTAGTCTTGAACAACGAAAAGCGAGTACTATTGAAACTGACCAAATAGGAGGTATCTCAAGATTTGATTCATTAACTTGGACAAAGTGTTAAACACACCCCTAAGAAACTAACTTCCTTCCATAAGGTACAAAATGAAATGAACCTTAGGATTTATTGAACCGCCTTTTCACTCTAAGATTGGCTCATTTGGAAACTACAACTTGTCAAATCGAGTACTATAATCAACCGAGGCATAACAGGCATAAACCCAGTCCAACCACGAATGACATCAAGGTCTACCATGTCTAACTCAATTAAATCAGCCATGGTACTCTTGTGATTGACAGCAATGGTAAAATCATGATAGACTATCTCTACTTGAATGGACTCACCAACATGTGTAGAAACACTAAATGGTTTACTAAGTTGCTCAGGAATATCAAAGTTCATAGCAACATATGGAGCTACAAAATATAAACTCGGTCTTGGGTCTAGCGATGCATTAAAAGTAAAGTCAAAGACTTGAATCATACCAATGATAACATCTGGTGAATCCTCTTGCTCTTGGCAATTATTCAGAGCATACCAACTATTTGGTCCTCCGCCAGTATCGAAATTAGCTCCTTTAGGCAGCCCTTCTAGTTGAGAAACTGATGAAGATTGGCTCTATTTCCACCATTACCATTTCCCTTCTCGTTCCTTGGATACTCTTGCATGAAATTTCTAGTTTGACCACAGTTGAAACAACCATTGGAGCCCTCACGACAAACACCGGAGTGGTTTCTACTACATTTGGCGCATGTAGGAGGTTTGATACCCCCTTACGCTACATTACCATGTGAATATGCAAATTTAACTCTGGAATTCTGACCATAATACTCACCCTTGTTTTTATGTGCAGGTGCACTAGCAGATGATAGATTAGGACCCTTTCGTTTCTTTTCGAAGGATGACTGGTTGGCATTACTCTTTTGCTACCTGGACTCATTCCCTGTCTTAGGTCTGTTGTTCTTGAAGTCCTCCCTGTCTCTTATATTTTTTTCCTCTACCTGATTCACATAGATCATCAACCTCGAATTGTCCATGTCCCTAACAATCGTTGCTTCCCGACCTTATTTGCTTGAAGGACGACCCAATATAAAAACAAACAAACTCATCCTACACTTCATGTCCTTAACCATTTACAGAACATAACGAGATCGTTATGTGAACATCAACCCATACTCATACACACTTCGAGATCCTTCTTAAGTGTGAGGAACTCATGTACCTTAGCCTCTTTCAGTTCTCGGGGAAAGAAACATCCCAAGAAGGCCTCATAAAATCAAGACGAACTTGCATATGGTGCATCTTCATGTGTGCCCCATTTCTACTTATCAAACATAGTTCTACCAACACCCTTGAGTTTATAAGAAGATAGATCAACTCTCTCAGTGTCAGCAACATGCATCACCTCGAACACATTTTTCAGTTCCTCAATGAAGTTCTCTGCGTCCTCAGTAGTGTTCAAACCAGTGAAACTTGGGGGGTTCATCCTCAAGAATTCACGAATCCTTGAAAAGTCAACCTCCCTTTGTCGATATCCTCTCTGTTGCCCAGTTTGACTGGTCACAATTTGACTAAACATCTTTATAGCCTCACGGAACTCAATATTTGTAAATTTTCCTTGGGGTTACACTTCAGGTGCATTAGTTACCCTTGTTCCTCTACATTTCTCCTAGTTGGACGACCTCTTTCTACCCTCTTGGAGGCATGGTTATCTAAAAACACGTGCAAGCATGAATTCGAGAGAAACTTTTTAGAGATTAAACTCTAGAAGACGAAAACATTATGAAAGAAGTGAAGAAATTTCTAAATGTTGCAGCCTCCTAATTGTAGATGTGGCGCACTTCACACCGATAAATAGGACTCTACAGACCCAAATTCATAGAGTCCCTAGGAGACTTGAACTTTATGTTCTGATACCCAGTATATGATTCCCCGATCTTACACCCCGGACATGATTGACACTCAAATATATTCCTCAAATTAATTTTAGATCCCGATATCCAGCATTAGTACTCACGAATCTAACCAAAAGCAACAACAAAACTCAACTTAAAGATCTCAAAAACTCCACAATTCAACCCAATTCAAGAACAACATTCAATTTCAAGAAATCATGTCAAGACATAAACTTTCAAACTCTTTAAGGACAAATTGCACTGAACTAAACATGTTTGACTCGTGGGTGAATGAACCCAATACTATTAGAGTCACATAAATGGTAGGATCAAAATCTTGAAGAAATCCGCAACCCAAACCAATCATTTTTAAAAATTCTTACTTTTCCCTTCTCTTTTTCTTAAATCCTTTCCCCAAAAGCTCCACTCTTTTTCTTAGCGCATAAAGTAAACTAACTCAGTTTTTTACCCCTATTAATTACTAAAAAGTGGATCCAATTAATTGTTTATTGAATGACTATATTACCCCTTTAATTCCTGATTGGACATTTTCTTAATCCAGCAATCCAACTTTCAAAGGGCATAACTCACTCATCCAAACTCAAAATTTAGCAAACTCGGTGAGTCGGGAAGATTGTTCCAAGGGCTATTCAACCATATATGGAAGTACATGTAACTCATCCTGAGCTAGAAGTTATGGTTGTTAATGTTGACCAAAAACTCAGTTTTTCTAACTTAACTAAATTTCCAGATTTTTATTTCTTTCCAACAATAACTGTTTCCAAATTTCAACTTCTTCCTAGTTATTTCAATTTATGAGATGTTACAAATGGGGTCTTCGAATTGTTAAATTTGCTCACTGGTTTCGTGCAAGCCGCTGAGGCGGAATTTCTGCCGCCATGACGGGTCAAATGCGACTTAAAGTTTAAGTCGTAAATAAACCCTTCAAATGTTTTATTTTGTAATTTTTGAACTTGAGAGTTAAGGAATGAACCCTGGTCTTTGCTTGATTGTTTTCCACCATTCTTGAGGCTGAAGGTAAGATTTTCACTCGCGGAATCTATTTTTTAATATGTAGAATGTAATCTAATAGGTAATTATCGATCGAGAAGAATTTTGATCTGAAAATTATGGTGAAGAAAACCCTAATTTGGATATGGGGATCAAGGGTATGATCTAGGGTTGATAGAATTGTTTGTAATTCAGGTCATTAGTTATTGTTTATTGAGCCTCGTGTTATATTGATCGTCTGTAGACCAAGAACAAGCGGAAGGAATCTTGAAAGGAAAGAATCAAGTTTCTTAGGGGATACAAGCTACATTTTGAGGTAGGTGATGGTTGTGATTCTATGATTGCGTGATGTATATTTGTTATTGCCTGATTGTAATACGTGTATGTATGTGAATTCTGCATTATTGATCACACTTATTGTAAATGAGATAGGTGAATGATGAATGTCATGAATCATGACTTAATCGTATGAACTTGAAAATATACTTATGATTGTGATTGGTATTTGTTGAATGGATTGGGTGTTGTGTTTCGACACACTAACTTGGATCTGTTGCCACGTTCTGACATAATTATGGGATCCATTTTCACATTCCGGCATAAGCATTGAATCGGGTACTATTGACATTCCGTGAGAGGGTGCAACGTCACTGTGACTCACTAAAATAAGGGTGCTGCCACCTAATTTTAGGAAACCAATTAATTAACTTAAAAAGAATGTTTACGAAATCAGTTGATTCTATGCAAGGGGTTCATGTTATTTCGAAGAAAAAGTGTTCGGCATCCTTCGAAATTCACAACTATGGTTCCCGACTGAGTTCATTTGTTTTCAAATTGAGAAGGAGATAAAAACAATATATAAGCATAAGAAACATGTGATATATAAAAATAATACTAAAAGAAAACAATAAATATAAGAAACGGCCTTAGTTTGTAACGTCAATAATATACACAATAAATGAATACAGAGTGTCATTCGTACTTTATTCAAATGACTTCATTGAGAAGCAACTCCGGTACCTGTAAACACACTTAGTAAAAGTATTTGTAATGAATAAATATGAAGAAAAATAAATGAATCGAATATTAATTGAAAAAATAAAAATATGTCTTATTAACATGGGAGGGCATGTAAATCGACTGTACTTCTTCATCGGGGTCAATTAAACTAACAAAATATATGAACATAAATTAAATTTCCGTCTTTTAACATTAGAGAGGCCTCCAAAACTGATGGGGAGATTTTCTCATTGGCCAATAAAATTAATTCTAATAGCAATAAAGACAAAAATAAAAATGGCAAAACAAACCATCTCCAACCCCACTCTATTTTACTCTTTATTCTCTATATTTGGAGAGTAAAACAGAAAATAGGCTTTCCAACCACCCTCGAAATGATAGAGAGGTGAATAGTAGTTCTCCAATTTTGGAGAACTACTATTCACCTCTTTATTTCACTTTTTCATTATTTTATTATTATTTCTATTATTTTGTGGTTAAAGTATTATTTTTCTTATAAGACCATTAATTATATTTTTAGTATTGGTAATTCATTTAAATGTAATGAAACATTTTTAAAAATATATTATTTAATATATACTACTTTCATTCCGAATTAATAATGTTTTAAATTTTTTAATATAGTTTGATATGATTATTAATTTTCACTATGAAGAATGCACAAATTAAAATGATAAATAGAAAATTTTAATTTAAAAAAAATACAATATATGACATACTAATTTAAATACAAGATAACAATGCATGAAATAATAATTTAACACATTAATAATTTAGTAATCTGGTAGGTCATTTTTCAGATTTAAGAATATTCGGAAAAAAATAGTGTATGATCCACATAATTAGTGTAATTGTAATTTCGATTGTGCTTGTTGATTTTTTTTATTTATTCATAGTTCTTGTTGAATTTAAATATCGTTTTGAACAATCTTTAGCTAGATATAAAATGATTAAGGATAAAAATATTATTTTGAACTTCGTAACGCATTAATAGAGAATTTATGAAAGCAATGTAATAATCTTGAAATTACAGTATTATATAATTATATTTCACTAATAATTTCACTTTTTATCTAAATTGTCCATTAATTTGTATATTATATACTATTAACTTGTAATTCATGTCATATATAAATTTAGGAAAATATAATTTTATACAAACAAAGAATTTGAAAAAATAAATTTCTATGTCACATGAATATTGCATAAAGTGATTATTTGAAACAAAAAAGAAAAAAAATGTGTATCATGAAATAAGAAAATAAGAATGAAATAGATTTAATAATATAATATTGAGGAGGGTGAAAAAATATTCATAGTTAGAGAGTAAAATAGAGAATTGGGTTAGAGTTGATTGTGTGAAGAAATCAAGATTTAGAGAGCAAAATAAAAATTAGGATTGGAGATTCCCTAAGGGAAACTCCATAATAGCATTAATGGTTAAAATAAAAATAAGAACATCAAGCGTCATCACAAATTAAAATGGAGTTTCTGGAAATATTTTAACACTTACAAACGAAAACAGAAAAAACATAAAGATAAACTAAAATATACAAATGATGAAAATAAATCAAGAAAGTTGAAATAGTAACTAAATTAGGAGCTGATAACCACAATAATGAAAAAATTTGCACACCATCAATATAAAATAATATGGAAGTATCCAAATTAATATTCCCAAGTCGGTAAATAGAAATGAAGGGATCCTTAAATTAAAAATCAAATTCGAATAGTCGCACACATTTATCGAAAAAATAATAATGCATGCTAAGAGTAAGACTCAACTTGGTCGAATCAGAAAAGTAAAGAGTTTTATGGTAGAATATATAAGAATAATGTTAAAGAGAGTGTATTAGTGATGCTTGCATTACCAATGCATGTATTAGTTATATGCTTGTATTAGTTGTACGTAGATTATTTTTATGCGTTTTTTGGTTTGATGCATAAAATAATAGCATGCATTGCATAAAAATTAATTTACAAAGATACCCTCCACTATTATGGTAGAAAAGAAGTAAAAAATATTGCGAGGGACAATTGGGTCTTTAATAATGCTATTGCATGCATTAAATTCATCGTCTTGCTAATACCTAGAAATTCATGACATTAGCAATACACACCTAAATACACAACAAAGTTTATAACTAACACAATCATTAGTTATACTTAGGTAGAAAAAGAGTACCAAATAAACTACTAATAATACACAACACTAATGCATACATTACTTTTTTAAGACATTCTACAAAACCATACACCGTAAAAATATTTCTCAATAATCACAACGAACAACTAAAATAATACATACGCACATATATACAAATTTGAAAAGGAAAAAATGTCACCTTGGAGGAGCATTAAGATTCCGTTTGGATTGGCTCAAAAAAGTAACTTTTAAAAAATAATTTTTTAAAGTGTTGAAGCTTATTTTTAAAATAAGTAGTTATGTGTTTAGATGAAAGTGTTGCAATTTTAACAAAAATTGTTGATGTATTTGGCGAATAAGTGTTGATAAACACTTATTTTTAATCAAAATGTCTGAAATACCCATAAAGATCTTAATAAGATAAAAGTTGATTGACTTAAGATTTTTATACTTAGAAAAGTGTAACAAAATTAATTTATATTTTACATCCATAAGTAATTACATTTTGCTACATTCACATATTTCTTTATCATTATAAATTATTTATAAGAGGAATATAAATATATTACTTAAGTGAATTTTATATGCGCAACTTATTTGTAGATTTTAAAAATATATAATTTGAATAGATCAAAGGAAAAATTTAAGATTTATTTTAGTTATATTCATAAGTAATAATAATTTTCTATTATTCACATATTTCTTTATCATCACAAATTATTTATAAGAGGAATATAAATTTATTATGTAAGTTAATTTTATATGTGCAATTTATTTTACATTTTAAAAGTATATAATTTGAATAGATCACTTGAAAAACTTAAGGTTTATTTTAATCTCATTCATTATTAACAATAATTTTCTATCATTCACATACTTCTTTATCACCACAAATACTTATAAGAGGAATATAAATTCATATTTCAAAAAGAAGTTGTTTGATTCAAATACAAATATCAAAATGACAGAGAACACTTCACTAATATAAAAGTGGAAATACTAAAATAATACATACATCAAACGATATCAATTTCAATAGCGATCATGTCACGAAGCCCCATCCAATAAGTATCACTTGTTCTTCCGTATTTTTTTTTTTCTCTATATTGTTAGTTCTTGAACTTGTACCAAATTCTGAGTCAATCGATATATATATATATATATATATATATATATATATATATATATATATATATATATATATATATATATATATATATATATATATATATATATATATATATATATATATATATATATATATATATATATATATATCTCATCCTTAGCCGTTTGAAATATAACATCCACATTGCATTTTTGTTTAATATAATTATGAATGCCCATAGTATCAAGTACGATGTCCCTTTGAGTGTCAATGTTATAACAAGACATATTTCGCAAAATAGACCACCTTGTTTAATTTTCCATACACCAAATGTGAGCTCTACTATATTTCTACATGAACAATACATATAATTAAATTTTTCAATGTGTCCTCTTGGCTTACGCAATCATCTTGTTGTACCACGACGAAAGTCACGAAGATGATATTTCACATTGTCTCCTTTGTATGGAGCCATAAGTCCCTTCATATGTGCATATTTTGCATCCACTAAATAATATTTGTTTCCTAAAGAATGTGGAAAGTTAAGTTCACTTCTACGAAGAGCCTCACCAAATTTACGACTATTATGAGCCTCTCTTTCTGACCCAGCCCATGCAAATATAAAACACATATTAAAATTCACAGCGGCAAGAATAACTTTTACGTCAAATATAAGGTATTTATTGACCTATTGACAATCTAGCTTTGACATGTGTTCCATCAAGTGCTCCAATACAATCCTAATAATATAGGCATGTAAGCTAAATGAGTATAACAAGTAATACTAAAAAAAAATATAGGAATCAATATCCTAAAAGATTGTTACTTACCTTAAAGAAAGGCAAATATCGTTCATTACATAGCTTGTGAGCTCCAATACCATCATTATAGTTAAATGTGGTTTAATCATGTCTCTATCAAGTTTATAAATTTCTTTTCAAACACTATGAAAGTATTTATGAATCGTCTCTCCCGAATGTTGAAAGATATCTTGTATCATTCGGCTTCCCGCTCCATGTGCACAAGTCATTAAGAACATGCCTAACATTTCATGTATAGAAATTCAACGTGTGGGCTTAAGTTCATTTTTTCATTTGAATCTTTGGATAGATTAACAAATACCAACTTCTTTAATCGAAAATCTTCATAACAACGATTTTCATTTCCTTGCAATATTGCTTGAATAAATATATATCCAGAACGCATTGATGTACGGCAAGTTTCTTTGAATATGTATTTTTCATAATATATTAAAATGTATTTACTTGCTATCCGGCATAGAGTCATCCGTTCTTTCTCATTTCACTCTCTCCTACTTTCTTCTAGTTTTTCATCTTCTTCATCTAACAAATCACTTGAATGGGGTGATATGGTAAAGTCCAAATCCTCCATTTAACTAGAAATAAAAATATCGCTAATTAATAAAAGTCAAAAGTATAAAAGTTTCATGATTTCGCAAGTAATGAAACATATATTTTACTTACTTACAACATTTTTGAATTCATAATAAATATTTCAATTCTATTACTTTATATTAGTAAAGATATTTGTATAAATCTAATCAAAACATACATTTTATATAAACCCTACACAATAAACACCTATATATAAATTTAAACAACAAACACATAGATATAAACTCAACATAACAACACCTATATGTAAATTCAACACAACATATACATTTACCTAAATTCAACACAACAAACACATCTATAAATATTCAACACAACAAGCGCATATGTATACATTCAACAAAATAAATACCTATATATGAATTCAATACAACAAATACATTTACATAAATTCAACACAACAAAAAAATTTGTATAAATTAGGACTTAAATTTAAAAAAATGGAAAAGGGCCTAAAATACCCTCGAAGTATTGAAAATGGTACACAATTACCCTCCATCCACCTATTGGCCCCCAAATACCCTTCACATCCACCTTTGGGTCCAAATTTACCCCTTCATTAACAAACCAAAATTAAAAATAATTAAATAATAATTTTTAATGATGTGGAACACAACCATTGGTTGTAATTTAATTATTTAAAATAATTTTAAACCCACCTATTACCCACCCATTTTAACTAAACCCACCCATTGTTAGTGCCCCACGAGTCGTCTGAGGAAACCACTGTGGGAGGCTATTGTGTACCTAGAGGTACAATGTTGCTTGTGAATTTGTGGGCTATACACAACGGTCCTAAGCTATGGGATGAACCAAGAAAGTTTAAACCAGAAAGATTTGAAGGACTAGAAGGTGTTAGAGATGGGTACAAAATGATGCCTTTTGGTTCTGGAAGGAGGAGTTGTCTTGGAGAAGGATTGGCTGTTCGGATGGTTGCATTGTCATTGGGATATATTATTCAGTGCTTTGATTGGCAACGGATTGGCGATGAATTGGTTGATATGACTGAAGGAACTGGACTCACCTTGCCTAAAGCTCAACCCTTGGTGGCTAAATGTAGCCCACGAACCGTAATGTTTAATCTTCTTTCTCAGATATGAACACAATTCGTCTCAAACCACATGACTAAACTAGTATATTATTCATATTGGTCATCTATGTTATTGTATTCTAAAAATGATATGAGCTAAAATTCAGAGTGAGTATTATATGTTAAAATGTATGAGTTTAGTTAAAATGGGTGGGTTTAAAATTATTTTAAATAATTAAATTACAACCAATGGTTGAGTGCTACGTCATTAAAAATGATTATTTAATTATTTTTAATTTTGGTCTGTTAATGAAGGGGTAAATTTGGACCCAAAAGTGGATGGGAAGGGTATTTGGGGGCCAATAGGTGGATGAGGGGTAATTGTGTACCTTTTTCAATACTTCGAGGACATTTTATGCCCTTTTCCGTAGAAAAAATTAGTCATACAATGATAATGTCTAAACAAAATTCAAGATAATAAATAAAGTTCATGCTTACAAGCATAATGTCAAACATAAAATAATAAAATTATTTTTTCCATAACAACACATTCTTCACACTTTCTTAATGCATAACTTGTAGTTATATTTCAACCAAGACTTTCGAGCTTCATCCATGGGCATCTTAAGAAACACTTGTCGAATGTCTTTTTTAAGAAATATGTTTCACAAAATAATTGTACATTTCACCCCTTTCAAAAATACCAAAAATGTCTGCCAAAAAATTCATACACTTATCAATGGTGGGAACATCTACCGCATGAGATCTAGTAGTACTTTTGTTAGAAATTAACTTTACTAAAGAGTTAATATCTTCTTTCATTGATGCAGCTATAGATTTTGTCTTATCTTTTTCACTTGATTAGTAGTTCCAATACAATCAGTTGAATTTGGTCTTTATAATGATGGTTTAGGAAACATAGTAGGATCCATATCTTGTGGATCATCACTTCATCACCCTCCCCCCTTCATTAATATTATTATTAAAGAAGTGCTCCACTCATGTCATCATTATCGATATAGTTTGGTCTTTCTTCATTAGAATGTATCTCACTATATTAAAAAATTGGGATTGATTTGAGGCACATGATCTTTCCCCTATAGCAACAATATCAGAAAATAATGCATCATAACAAAACCATATGAGTAAAAGATCCTTATTCCTAAATTTTCTATATCGAACATCCTTTGTTAACAAAAGATGAAACAACAAATTCAATAAGTAAAATTATAACAATAAAAGAAATAAAAAGGCATAAAACAATGTGACAAATGTACCTTAATTTTTTGTTTCCTCCAATCATCATCTGCCATAATTGTATATTTGGTGGTATTCCATCCGATACCTGTATCTTCTCTCATCAATTGCTTAAAAAGAGTCACTCAGCTTTCATGTCATCCCAATGATTTTTCATTTGTCTTTTTTTTTATTGCTTATTCCCATTTTTTCATAGAATGCTTTAATCATATTTTTTCATCCATCTTTAGGTAAAGGTTGAACCCATCGATAGCCCCCTAAAGTTGGCATCAACTTTTACTTAAACACCTCAATTAACTTTGTTCATTTTAGACCTGAGTCCCGCTGTGTCATTTTGACCTTCTTTGCTGACTTGATATATTTTTTGTGTTGCACCCGTTTTCAGTGTGTGAGGGTATTTTTTTGGATTTTAAATTTTTCTTCTTCTTCCTCTTCTTCTTCTTCTTCTTCACTTTTTAGCCCTACCACTTATTCCACCTTACACCATGAAAATTCATGAAAAATAAACTTACAAAATATGAAAGAAAAAAAAACTATAACACTAACTTTTAAAATGTTTATAAGGAAAAAAAATCATTACACTAATTTTGAAAAGAATTTTTTAGAGCAAATACATTTTTTTCTTCAAAAAAGTAGAATAAGAATGACATATATAATTTTTCAAAATCAATTCACAACAAAAAAAATTAAAAAGAAAAACTTAAATCTATTTTTAAAAAAAAAAAAAAAAATTGGTAGAAGAACCAAAAAATGGTTGTAGAGTTGGGGAGGAAAAAGGAACGAAAGACAGATGGGTAGGGGTGGGGTGATGTAAGGTGGGGTGGGAGGGTAGAAAATAGATAGTTTTATAGATTTATTTTTACTAAAAAATTAGTTGTTTCTTAATAATTTATTTTAAAGTTATTATTACATTCAGATGTCTCATGTTAGCTTTTAATTAGTCATCATCACATGTCAACTGCAAATGTATTATGCACAGTTTGTAATTTTAGGTGATTGACATAAAGGTGTAAAAATAACATAGCGAACACCTACTTGAGGTTTTAAAATGAACAAAGTCTACTTGAGGTGTCTAAGTGAAAATTGGTGCCAACTTAAGGGCTTGTCGATGGGTTTAACCTTAGATAGATGAGTGTTTGATCTATTTTCTCTCCTAATCTCTAGTTCACATAAAACTATAAATTTGAGACGAGCATCGTCATTCCACTTAGCACTAGTTTGTGTTTCCGACATGGTGTAACTGATCTGAAGATTAGAATTGATAAGAAAATTGAAAATAAATCTTTCATAATTTTGTATAAATGACAAATATATACTACACACAATCAACTTATATATACATAATCCAAGAAAATACACAAAACGATATCAACTACAGAGGATGCACAAAAATACATAATAATAAAAAAATCAAAAGATAATCAAGAAAACTTAGAGTTTCACGTTGATTTCTTTTTCACTACGTTAGATATTATTGCTATCAATCGAGATAAAAGGAAGAAACCTAATGAAAATATAATCAAAAGAAACTTACTTCAAGCTTTAGATCTACACCTTTCAAATTGGGAGAAAAGAAAGAAAAGCTCAGCCAACAGCCACAAGTAAAAAATGGGAGGAAGAGATGTTAGAATTAAAACAACATGGCAATTTGGAAACTGTATAAAAACATTAAGGGCAAAAATGCAATATACTTGGTCAACATAAAAGGGATTTTAAGTTTTTCTTTCATAAAAGTACCCCTAACCTATCTTTTAACGTTTGGCTTAAAATAAGTTACTTAAACCAAGTCGATTTGATAATTTTCGAACACTTTAATAAGTCAAAAAATGACTTTTAAGTCAGTTTCACCAACTTAAAAGCACATCCAAACGAGCTCTAAATCTGATTTTTTTCAATATGACACTATGATTTGCGGTTGGAACAAGGATGTGTTGTTTGAACTTTGATGGGGTTTTGCAGACTATTTGTTTGCTTGAGCTTCACGAGTTTCGGAAAAGGAAGAGGGTTACTGAATATCTTCAAAAAATAAATCATAAAAGAGAGAGAGAAGGGGTTGATTTGTTGACCTGAAGTAGATCTTGGAGCTCATTATTCTTTTTCTGGGGGAGCTTGACTTGCAAGTTCAGAGCTTACTAGATGTTGGGTTCGTTTGGTTGTGGTAATGTTTCTTGTGTTCCTGGAGCTTAGAGCTCACACTTGAAATGACTTAGCTTCAAACTCACCATTAATAGCTGTTTTTTGTGATAGGGGTTGTTTTGTGGTGGATCTAAATGTGCTTGGAGGTTGTTTTGGTTGTTGTTCTGGTGGTTTTGATGGTGGGGTTTCGGTTGTAGTGGTGGTTGTTTCAATGAGTGACAACAAGAATGGCTGTTGAGTCTGGTTATCTTTGGCGAGGTCTGGGTAGTGAAAAACAGGAACAAAACAAGCTGATTTATATTAGTTTCTCTTGTGGAAAGCTATTGTGGTGGTGTTCACTTGTGAAGAAGACACTAAGGTTGGGTCTTCGGGTTTCACCGAATTCCATCTGGTTTGGGTTGGTTGGACAAGGTGAGGGATGACAGATAGTAGTGATGGAAAGAGAGGCATAAAATGGGGTTGTTTAATTTTTGTTTTAGAGTTGCTTCTGATGATTATTTCATGGGAAAAAAGGAGAAAAAATCAAAAGGGTTATGGCGGTGGACTCGCCAGATTCCGGCGAAACTCTGCTAAGACTGTCACCGAAAAATTATGAACACTAAAAAATTACTAAAAGATTAAATTACCCCTAAAAGCTTATTTTACCCCTAAAAGCTTATTAACCAGTGGATTAAATCACTGGTTAATAAAGTATTTGTGTGTGAAATACCATTCTATCAGAATGAATTTCTTGACTGTACAAAATATCAAAATGAATATTAACAAATGTAACAAATAAAATGAATATAAAGAAATTAATCAACGTAACTAATGACATGTAAAAAATGCAATTTAACAGAACTAATGATTTTATAAAAAAATGAATAAATATTCGAACGTATTCGATCTTGTCATAGAATATTATAAAAAAATTAACCGATAAAGATCTTAATACTTTGAGAATAAGGATAATTATCAACAAATTTCATTAAAATGACAAAACATGTATTGTGAACCATTTAAAAATAAAATACTTTTAAAAGTATTAACTTTAGAAATATTAGACCAAAATTTAGCTTTGTTTTGGATTTCATGAGAGGACCAATCTTTTTCTAAATTTGTGTATCTTGAGAAATGTTGAAACCTATAACTTGTTCGTATATGTTGATAATATTTTATATGTTCGGTATATAAATGTGAGTATATTGTAATAATGACTTATTTATGTTACACTTAGTGGGATAGCCACGTGATCCTACCAGTACACTGTGGTTGTGTACTGATACTGCATTTGCTCTTTTTTTGTTGAGTACAAAGCATTTTCAGGCGGCTATTGAAAACCTCATTCAGAAGATTAGTGATCGACGATTGAATTCAACGGTGAGACAGCTCTTATGGGCTGCCATGAGTTCTCCTTTTGTCTATGTCCATATTTTGGACTTAGACTTTTCTAGTTAGTTGGTATCATTAGAGTGGGGTTGTAACCCTTCTCGTTAGAATTTTGGATGTTGTTAAATGTTTTAGTACATTAAATATTAGTTTCTATAAATTACTTCCACAATGTCAGTCTGTTAATAGAATTTAGTTTGGAATTTATGGGAACTCTATTTCTTTCATTAGAATTTAACTTACTTCTTTAACTTTACTGTCTTAGTATTTTTGATTAAATGTTTAGGTAATTAGTATAAATGGTTCTCCCACAATAGAGTTAGTGTGACTGTCAATCACGATGGTCTGGGTCGTGACAAAGTTGGTATTAGAACATAGGTTCGTTGATTTCGATGTACCAAAATGAGTCTAGCAGAGTTTTGCGGAACGGTGCAGAGACGTCTATACTTTTATATGAGAAGCTATAAGACTTAAGGAAATCTCTTGATTTTCTTTTGTCTCGATTCGTCTCTTTTTATGTTGTAACTTGATTCCAATTGCTATCTATAATTTTGAAATGGTATCTAACCTCCTTCACTGTTTTATCTGCAGATGATTAACACTAGATTCAGCAGCATCAGGCTCGTAGCTCCCATCAATGCTCCAGCTAAGGAATCTGCAACGAGAGGTTATGGTTGAGGCAGAGGTAGAGGAAGAGCTAGGGATTGGGGTTGAAAAAGAGTGGCACCTACTAGAGATGGGGTACGAGTAAAAAATGCTCCCCAAAATGAGGCACTGATCGTGCATCATAAAGAGATAGATATATAATGAGTTGAAAATGTTGAGGAAGTTTGATAAGAGGAAGAGCTGCAGGCTGAGACTACATATATTCCTCCCATAGACTCAGTGCTAGCTCAACAACTCATGTCATTCTTGAAATGGTTTGGTCCTGGAGTGCTTCCTTCTACTCAAGCTCCCGCCAATCCTCCTATTGTTATCACTTTCCCTAAGGTGGGTGGAACTCAAGGTAATGATGCTCTCTTACGTCTTTTATTGGGTCCTATGATGACTTGTAATGAACATGAGATTTTGATCAAGTTTTTGAAGTTGAAACCACCTATGTTCCATGGTTTTAAGAGTGAAGATGCATATGAGTTCATCCTAGATTTCTATGAGAGGATTCTTAAGTGGGAAATTGTCCATCAACATGGGGGTTGAGCTTGTAACTTTTCAGCTTCAAGGTAAGACCAAATAGAAGTGAAGGGCTTATATGGGATGCAAGTCTTCAATGTTACCTCCACTTAGTTGGACCCAATTTCGTTCTTTGTTTTTGAGAAATATGCGCAAAGGACTTTGAGGTATCAAATGAAGCATGAGTACATGGGTTTGGAGCAAGGTAGTATGATTGTGAATGCTTATGAGGCTAAGTTTCATGATTTGTCTAGATATGCTACTCAATTGATGACTACTGAGAAAGAGAGGATCCGTTTATTTATGAAGGGACTAAATTCTGAGTTGCACGTATTATCTGTTCATATGACCTCTGCAGAGAGGAATTTGAATGAGGTAGCAAACTTTTTTATGAACGGTAGGGGGTTAGGCGAGACGGTCAGGCTATGACATTGCCAGAAAAGGCCAAAAAATCGGGTAACTTTCAAGGTTCTTACTCCAAAGAGGCAGGAAGACAAACACTTGCAGCTAGACCAATTCAGTCCGCTATGCTCACCTTTACAAGTAATTACTCGGGAATTCCACCTCATAATTTGATTCAGGATAGCTAGGGAGTCACACCTTTGACAGGAAGAATGCAATTTATTGATCGTACTTGCTAAAGTTTTGGGAAACCTGGGCATATAAGGAGATATTGTCCCCACCCATGAGTGTTAGATTCCGTACAGCAGCCGTGTAGAGCAATGGTACCCGCGAGAAATTGTGATAATGGTCAAGGGCATCCACAAGGTGGACGAGAAGATAATCATTGAGGTGGTGAAGGTAATTAAAATGGTAATGCAGGCAGGGATAACGTGCAATTATATAGTGAAGACGCTCGACATGAGCATATGGCTCAATTTTACACTTTTTCGTGTAAGAATGAGACAGATACATCTGACGTAGTGATCACATGTACTATTCTTATCTATGACTGGATTACTAATGTGTTACTTGATCTAGTAACTACTTATTATGTATTCATGTGATTCGCCGCAACATTTGCTGTGATTTCTGTATATTTTATGCCCCCATTCATGTTTCTACTCAGTTGGAAAGTCTGTCATACTCTCTCATGTCTATCGTGCTTGGTTTATTTTATTTATGGGTTTATAGAGTTTGGCTGATTTGGTGATTGGATATGACTGACTTTGTTATAATCTTAGGGATGACTTGTTTGTTCCCTATTATGTTGTGGTTAATTCTAATATGAAGTCTGTAACTCTAGAAATTCCATAAAGGAAAAAGTTAGAGTTCGAAGGAATGTACAAGTCTAAGAAAGCTAAGATCATATCCTCCATTCGGGCTAAAAATTTGATAGGGTAGAGTTGTTTGACTTATTTTGCTCATATTAGGGATGTTGAGGTTGAGACTCCATCTATTGAGTCTATTTCTGTGGTTTACAATTTAGAGAAGTGTTTCCTATCGAATAGTCTGGTATGCCTTAGGATAGGGATATATATTTTTGCATTGACTTAGAACCTGGTACTTTTCCCATTTTTATCCCTCCATATCACATGGTCCAACCGAATTAACAGAGCTTAAGGCTCAAATCCAAGAGCTTCTTGATAAAGGATTTATTAGTGCTAGTTCTTCCTCGTTGGGTGCTCCAGTTTTAATTGTTAAGAAAATGATGGTAGTATGACAATGTGTATAGATTACCGGCGATTGAATAAGGTCACTATTCGAAACAAGTACCCTTTGCCTCGAGTAGATGATCTTTCGACCAATTGCAAGGTGCATCATTTTTATGTAAGATTGATTTAAGGTTTAGTTACCATCATGTAACACCCCGAGCCTACACCATGGGTGGAACAGGCACTCAAGAACCATTGTTGGCCCCTCGTGAAACCTTGACCCCACTTACTTACTCAGCTGAACCACTTTAAAACACATGAATAGTCTAATTAAAGAATTTGTAAAATAAACTAAGAATGTCTTAAAAGAAACATTCAACTAGCCAAAAAGTCTACTGAAGTCTGGCAGAAAAACATCTGGAATACAAAGCTAAAAGACTCATAACTAATTTTCTAACTATTATGAAGCCTCTTAAACAACTAAGATATATGTTGGGACAAACCCCACAATATCCTAGTGACCTGAAAGTAAAACTACAAGTAATAAAAGGAGTCCTCTGGACTGCAAAGAGGCTCACCAACAGACTATGAACTTCTCACTAGATCAACGATGCTCTAGATGGTTACATGTGTCTCCATCATAAGACAATGCAGACAAACTGTCCTCAATAAATTGAACGTATGAGTATGCGAGTTGGAATGCTAAACATAACATAGGCTTGAAAAGATTCTGAAAAAAAATACTTACATGGGCTTTACTTAACTCAACTGAACTCTAAAGAAAAACTTTCAAATATGATTTTTAACTCTGTGTATTTAGAAATACAATAATAATTGTGTATGTACGCAAAGATACAATATGAACTATGTTTGTATATAAAAATAAAATATTTCTGATGTATAACAAAATGCAAAATTCTAATGTGGGGAGTTTCTCTAACCAAAAACCATCACGTAAGAGCTATTGTTATGATACATCGATTTTTCTCATGCTACCAAATCATCGTATACCTTTCCAAGGGTATAAGACCTAACTACTAAGTGAATCCACTAGTCTATGCTAAAAAGAACTAACAAATCATCTAAAAAGAATGATCCTTTCTACCCATGATGGCTACATAGTATATGGCGGTTGTGATTTATTTTAACTCTCCCCCATATCGGTTCTCAATACTACGCCCAAAATATGATACTAGCTCTTATGTTTAAAAACATACTTTTTCATGTAATTTGAGATAATTGCTCAAAAACGTAGCTCAAAGTCTATCTTGGAAATCAAAGTTTTTCCTCTTACTTTATTGTGAAAGCATTTACTCTTTTCTAAAATCTAGTTCAAAGGCTCTTTGAAAGTATCAGTTTTCATTCTTATTTAAATGTGAAAAATATTTAAAACTTCTCGGGAATACATAGTTCCAATATACTTCTTTGAAGAAAAGAACTTCAAATCTGAACTTTTTACTTAACTTTGAAACGTAAGTCATATAACAAGTTTAAATGTTTGTAAAAGCGTAATGACGCGAAAGGTCATTTTTGGAAATTTTAAATATTTGCTTAACTTGAGTTAATTAATCGATAGTTTATGGGCTAAAGTGATAATTTATTTAAGACCCTATACTCTTTAGCCTATATTTAATTAAATATGTGGGTAAAACCTATCACTTTTAGTACTTAAATAATTCAGAAAAAAAAATATAGGGAAAAGAAAAAAAAAAGGGCGAAGGGTTTCTGCACTTGCGGCTTACGAACTGCTTCATGTAAGTTTCCTTTGCCTCTAGTTCCTTTTGATTGCTGCACATATATGTGTGTATATAGTAATATTATATAGGTGATTATATATATGTGTATAATAATAAGTGATAGATCACATATTTGAGTCAAAAAAATAAAAATAAAAAATTGATTGAATAAGAAATCACGTGACTAGTTGAAAAGTTCTGAAAATATTTGAATCAATTGTTAGTGGGCATTTAATGGTTAGTTGTGATTATTTGGTTATATTGATTATAAAAATTATTTAGGGGGTATTGCTGGAAAGGAAGGAAAAAAAAACAATTAAAGAAAAGGACAAAAAAAACAAATGGCATGCATGCTATAATGTGAGGAAATTTATGGGTTGTTCAACGTGGCTGCTGGAAAAAATTTTGAAACTAAATTTAATGCAATTATATATATATATAGGTAATGATTGCTATATTATGTGTGATTAGTAGATGATTTAGTTTAATTTCTTATTCTTATCACATTATGGGTTAAGTTTTGGAATATTGAAGTGAGTAATTAAATATTAGATCTATCATATTATATAAGTACCAATCAAATTATGATAGTTGAAATGTTAATTGACATCGAGAATTACAAATTTGATTATAAATTTGGGGTGTATTTTTAGGTGAAGGTTAAACACATAAAAGTGTGAGTGTGTTAGTTCTAAAACATTATTGTGAATATATATTTGAATAGATTCCTTTGGTTCAGAAGCTCAACGGAAAGGGAAGGCTCAAGTCTAAGAGTAATTATTCGATTGGCTAAGGCAAGTGGATTTCTTAACTCTTCTTAAGTGTATGAAATTCGTGTATCTTCTTGTGTGATGTTGAGAATGATTTGGAGACTTGTTGCTTATTTGTTGGTGTTGTATTCCTTGTTGTAAAATGCGCTTTGGTATCAAAATGGTTGTCTCCTCATTTTCATTTGAGCATGTCATTTGCATTGTATCTGAGACATGGTTGTGGTAAGAGGATGTACCATTTCGAGGGTCGTATCGCGCACCGCGATGGATATCATATTTCGAGGGACGTATCGCGCGCCGCGAAGGTTACTATAATCGAGGGTCGTGTCGTGCGCCGCGACAGATGCATGGACTGATATGTCCCCCATGGGTCCCGGACTGAGAGACAGCGGGTGTGTATCGTTAGGAAAGACATGCATTACTATACTTGACATTGCATCTCATGGCATTGCAAATCTTATTATTGATGAACTTGAAAACGTATTTTGCTGACCTTGTGAGTGTTTCTCTGTGAAGCTTGTGACTGTTGAATGTTGAGTTGTTATTGAGAATGTGTAAACTGATAGAGTGTGGTTATTGAGTTGTGTTTGGTAAACTGTAAACTGTTAGACTGTAGCGTGGAGGTTTAGATAGGGTGTAAGGAGTGCCCGTATTTTGTTCACTTAACTTGTGTTTAGAGGTTTGTTTGTTGGGTACCGCGTGGTTTGGTACTCACCCCTTGCTTCTACAAATTTTTGTAGGTTACGAGCCCGGATTTTTGTGATACCTTCCATTCTCTTCGTTTCCGAGGCATCTTGTGGAGGATTGTGAGGTAGCTGCTTGTCATCTCAGCGAACTTTCCTACTCCAGTTTATGACTTTGTTTTTACTTGAAAGACAACTTCATTTTAGACTTCTATTTTATTTAAATTCTAATTTTTACATTAGAGGCTTGTGCACGTGACAACCTGGTTTTGGGGATTGAATTAATATGACTTGGTTTTATTTTATAGAAATTGTTGTTGGATTGTCATTTACTTCCGCACTTGTTAGATATTGGATTTTAGGCTGACTTGTCTTGGTGAGATAAGACGAGTGCCATCACGTCCATTTTTTGGGTCGTGACAAAATGGTATCAGAGCCCCAAGTTCATAGGTCTCACGCGTATACAAGCCGAGTCTACGTAGAGTCTCAAGGATCAGTACGTAGACGTCTGTACTCATCTATGAGAGGCTATAAAGATTACTAGGAAACATCCTTTTGTTCATTCTTTCTCATCGTGCGTAGTCACTTCTTTAGTACTGAGTTGTTGTATACTCTTTTGACAGATGACGAGGACTAGAACTAATGTTACTGGTGGTAGAGGGGAGGCACTTCCCGAGGCAATTGTTGAGGCCCCAGCTAGAGGTAGGGGTAGATCTCGAGCTAGAGGTCGTGCTAGTAGTACGACAGTAGCCAGAGGTCGTGGCCGTGGAGCAGCACCTGTGATAGGTCGTGCTAGAGAGGTCTCTACAGAACCTCAGATTGATGGCAGGGAGGACCAGGTTCTTCCAGATCCTGTAGTCACACCTTTGCTTCAGGATACACTATTGAGGGTGTTAAGTGTGCTAGAGAGCTTTTCTCAGGGTGGTGGAGCGACTACCACACCACATGACTCTCGTACTAGAGAGGGGGCTCAGACCCGAGAGCAGCAACAAGCTCCAGTTGTTCAGGATGCGGTGGGGCAACTACCAGTAGATCCCGCGGTTCAGAATGATATTGCACCAGCAGTTGGGGGTCAAGTTGCATAGATGGTTGTTCTGACAGAGGATGAGCAGCGTAGGTATGAGAGATTTCGAAAGATGGACCCACCTCAGTTTCAGGGTGGGAAGAGCGAGGACGCTCATGAGTTTCTAACTACCTGCCGAGAGTTACTAGAGGTGGTTGGATTAGCTGAGTCACATGGGGTTCGATATGCTACACTCCAGCTTCGTGGACCAGCGAGAGACTGGTGGAGGACTTATTCGGGATGTTTGCCAGTTGGATCTCCTCCAGTGACTTGGGAGCAGTTTGCTAGTGCATTCCAAGATCGTTTTATCCCATGGAGCGTGAGAGAGGAGAGTCGCTTGAGGTTTGAGAGTCTGAGACATGATGGTTTATCGGTTACAAAGTATGAGGTGCGTTTTTGCCAGTTGTCTAGGCATGCGTTGGCCATTATTCCAAATGAGACAGAGAGGATCCGCAGATTTGTGAGGGGATTGACTTTCTCTATCAGGTCAGCTGTGTTTCGGGCATCTAGGGAGGGGGCTTCTTTCCAGTATATTGTGAGCGCCGCCAAAGAGGCAGAATTGATGGAGAGAGAGGAGTTTGGGGACCCTAAAAGGGCCCGTATATCAGGCCAGTTTCATGGTGCCTCATCTGGAGGTAGGGTATCACAGAGAGTGAGTGGTTCTTTTTCAGCAACGGGGACCTATTCATGCATCTATGCCGACATTTGAGGGTGTCCAGACATCTAGGGGTTCTTATAGCTCGGGTCAGGGCTCGTACGGTTCACAACAGCGACCTACAGGGCGAGGAAATTATAGTGGCTTTTCAGGGTCCACACAACAGTTCCCTGGTCAGAGATATTGTTTTACTTGTGGAGATCCCGATCATCTAATGCGGCACTGTACTTCACAAAGGGGTCGTGGTGGGCCTCGACCTAATTCTTCATTCCAGACTAGACCACCAGCACCACAGGGTAGAGGTCGTGGCAGAGTTCAGTCAGGTAGAGGTGATAGAGTTTCTAGTAGTGGTGTTGCAGTTCAGCAGAGTGGGGGTAGAGGTACCACCCACGATGGAGGTAGACGAGGCAGCCACTACTATGCTTTCCCTGGGAGACCTGAGGCGGAGACCTCTGATGCTGTTATTACAGGTATCATCCCAGTATGCCATCGACCTGCGTCTGTGTTGTTTGATCCAGGTTCTACATTCTCTTATGTGTCTACGTATTTTGCTGCTAAATTTGATATGATATGTGATAGCATGATTGTACCTATTCGTGTTTCTACACCCGTGGGTAAGCCCTTAGTGGTGGATCGAGTGTATCGATCCTGTCTTGTTTCTTTGGCTGGGTATGACACTTGGGTAGACTTAATCATTCTGGGGATGGTAGACTTTGATGTTATCTTGGGTATGGATTGGCTTTCTCCTTATCATGTTGTCCTTGATTGTAATGCTAAGACTGTGACTTTAGCCATGCCTGGTGTTCCGAAGGTTGAGTGGAAGAGTGTTAGTGGTTCTTACCCTAGCAAGGTCATCTCTTTTATCCGTGCTCAGAGATTGGTGGAGAGGGGGTGTTTGTCTTACTTAGCTTTTATTCGGGATACTAGCGTTGAACCACCTCCCATGGATTCTGTTCCCGTGGTTCAGGAGTTTCCCGATGTATTTCCTTCTAATCTTCCAGGTGTTCCTCCCGATAGGGATATCGATTTCGCTATTGATTTGGAGCCGGGCACTAAGCCTATTTCTATCCCTCCATACCGTATGGATCCAGCAGAGTTGAAAGAATTGAAGGATCAGTTGCAGGATTTATTGAGTAAGGGTTTTATTCGTCCTAGTGTGTCACCTAGGGGTGCCCCTGTATTGTTTGTGAAGAAGAAGGATGGGACTATGAGAATGTGTATTGATTACAGACAGTTGAACAAGGTAACAGTGAAGAATAAGTATCCTCTTCCGCGTATTGATGACTTATTTGATCAGTTACAGGGAGCATCATTGTTCTATAAGATTTATTTGAGGTCTGAGTATCATCAGTTGAAGATTAGGGCATCAGATATCCCTAAGACAGCTTTTCGGACTCGGTATGGGCATTATGAGTTCCTAGTGATGTCCTTTGGATTGACTAATGCCCCAGCAGCATTCATGGAGTTGATGAATGGGGTGTTTCGGCCATACCTTGATTCTTTTGTGATTGTTTTTATCGATGACATCTTAGTTTACTCCAAGACTGAGGAGGACCATGTCCGACACCTGAAGATTGTACTTCAGAGGTTGAGATAAGAGAAATTATATGTCAAGTTCTCAAAGTGTGAGTTTTGGCTTACTTCTGTGACATTCTTGGGACACGTGGTGTCCAAGGAGGGTATTAGAGTAGATCCGGCCAAAATTAAGGCAGTTAGAGGCTGGACACGACCTACTTCACCTACTGAGATAAGGAGTTTTGTGGGATTGGCAGGCTATTATCGACGATTTGTTCAGAGTTTCTCTACTATTGCAGCTCCATTGACTAGATTGACTCGACAGGATGTGAGTTTTCAGTGGTCTGATGAGTGTGAGGAGAGCTTTCAAAATCTCAAGACTTTGTTGACTTCTGCTCCTGTGTTGACTCTACCTGAGAAAGGTGTAGACTTTACTGTGTATTGTGATGCTTCAGGAGTTGGTTTGGGTGGCGTGTTGATGCAGAAGGGGAAAGTGATTGCTTATGCTTCTAGGCAATTGAAGTCCCATGAGAAGAACTACCCTACTCATGATCTGGAGTTGGCGGCTGTGGTATTTGTACTTAAGTTATGGCGTCATTACTTGTATGGAGTGCATTGTGAGATCTTCACTGATCATCGGATTCTTCAGTATATCCTTAGCCAGAGGGATTTGAACTTGAGGCAACGGAGATGGCTTGAGTTGCTGAAGGACTATGATGTGACCATTTTGTATCACCCAGGAAAGGCCAATGTTGTGGCCGATGCTCTGAGTAGGAAGACTCCTAGCATGGGGAGTCTTGCAGCGCTTAGTATTGAGGAGAGACCATTGGCTAGAGATGTGCAGATATTAGCTAACAGTCTTGTCCGCTTGCAGATTTCAGAAGAGAGTGATGGGATGATTGCTTTTATTGAGGATCGGTCTTCTTTAGTCAAGCAAATCCGTGCACACCAGTTTGATGATGAAAAATTATGTCACATTCGATACAAAGTATTGAGAGGGGAAGCTAAGGAGGCTGTTCTTGATTCTGATGGTGTCTTGCGGATCGGAGGCAGAACTTGTGTGCCTAGGACAGGCGATTTCGTTAGATTAATTCTTGAGGAGGCCCATTGTTCTCGGTATTCCATCCATCCGGGAGCGGCAAAGATGTATCATGATCTGAGTCAGCATTACTGGTGGTGTGGGATGAAGAGAGATATTTCAGACTTTGTTTCGAGGTGTTTGACTTGCCAGCAGGTCAAGTGTGAGCACCAGCATCCCGGGGGTGTATCTCAGAGGATGCCTATTCCTACTTGGAAGTGGGAGCGGATTACTATGGACTTTGTTGTAGGTTTGCCTACCACAGTGGGTGGTTATGACTCTATTTGGGTTGTTGTTGATAGGCTGACCAAGTCTGCCCACTTCATCCCGGTTCGGGTGAAGTATACAGCAGAAAAGTTAGCCGAGCTATATATCAGTCAGATTGTGCGACTACATGGAGTTCCTGTTTCTATCATATCAGATCGAGGTTCACTATTTACTTCTCACTTCTGGAAGGCATTACAACATGGTCTGGGTACTCAGTTAGATATGAGTACGGCATTTCACCCTCAGACAGATGGTCAATCTGAGCGGACCATTCATGTATTGGAGGATATGCTTCGAGCGTGTGTGATCGATTTTGGTGCAAGATGGGATCGACATTTACCCTTAGCGGAGTTTGCCTATAATAACAGTTATCACTCTAGTATCCAAATGGCCCCATTTGAGACATTGTATGGTAGACGATGTAGATCTCCGATTGGTTGGTTTGATTCGGCAGAGATGGACTCTTTGGATACAGACTTGCTTAGAGATGCTATGGAACAAGTCCGTATGATTCAGTATAGACTGTTGACAGCCCAGAGTCGACAGAAGAGTTATGCAGACCGGAGAGTTAGAGCCTTAGTGTTTATGAAGGGTGATCATGTTTGGCTCCGAGTATCACCCATGAAGGGTGTGATGAGGTTTGGAAAGAAGGGCAAGCTTAGCCCTAGGTTTATTGGACCTTTTGAGATTTTGAGCCGAGTGGGAGAGGTGGCCTATAAGTTGGCCTTGCCACCTAGTTTGTCGGCAAATCATCCTGTTTTCCATGTCTCTATGCATCGGAAGTATATTCCAGATGAATCTCATGTGCTTTCACTTGACTCTGTGGAGTTAAGTCCAGACTTGACATTTGAGGAGGAGCCTATAGCTATTTTGGATAGGCAGATTCGAAAGCTTAGGACCAAAGAGATTGCTTCAGTGAAGGTGCAATGGAAGCACCGATCAGTGGGAGAGGCAACTTGGGAGACTGAGTCTGACATGCGTGCCAGATATCCTCAACTTTTTGAAGCTTCAGGTAATTACTTTTACTCTATGTTCGAGGACGAACATGATTTTTAGTGGTGGATAATGTAATGACCCGAAAGGTCATTTTTGGAAATTTTAAATATTTGCTTAACTTGAGTTAATTAATCGATAGTTTATGGGCTAAAGTGATAATTTATTTAAGACCCTATACTTTTTAGCCTATATTTAATTAAATATGTGGGTAAAACCTATCACTTTTAGTACTTAAATAATTCAGAAAAAAAAATATAGGGAAAAGAAAAAAAAAAGGGCGAAGGGTTTCTGCACTTGCGGCTTACGAACTGCTTCATGTAAGTTTCCTTTGCCTCTAGTTCCTTTTGATTGCTGCACATATATGTGTGTATATAGTAATATTATATAGGTGATTATATATATGTGTATAATAATAAGTGATACATCACATATTTGAGTCAAAAAAATAAAAATAAAAAATTGATTGAATAAGAAATCACGTGACTAGTTGAAAAGTTCTGAAAATATTTGAATCAATTGTTAGTGGGCATTTAATGGTTAGTTGTGATTATTTGGTTACATTGATTATACAAATTATTTAGGGGGTATTGCTGGAAAGAAAGGAAAAAAAAAACAATTAAAGAAAAGGATAAAAAAAAACAAATGGCATGCATGCTATAATGTGAGGAAATTTATGGGTTGTTCAACGTGGCTGCTGGAAAAAATTTTGAAACTAAATTTAATGCAATTATATATATATATAGGTAATGATTGCTATATTATGTGTGATTAGTAGATGGTTTAGTTTAATTTTTTATTCTTATCACATTATGGGTTATGTTTTGGAATATTGAAGTAAGTAATTAAATATTAGATCTATCATATTATATAAGTACCAATCAAATTATGATAGTTGAAATGTTAATTGACATCGAGAATTACAAATTTGAATTTATAAATTTGGGGTGTATTTTTAGGTCAAGGTTAAACACATAAAAGTGTGAGTGTGTTAGTTCTAAAACATTATTGTGAATATATATTTGAATAGATTCCATTGGTTCGGAAGCTCAACGGAAAGGGAAGGCTCAAGTCCAAGAGTAATTATTCGATTGGCTAAGGCAAGTGGATTTCTAAACTCTTGTTAAGCGTATGAAATTCATGTATCTTCTTGTGTGAAGTTGAGAATGATTTGGAGACTTGTTGCTTATTTGTTGGTGTTGTATTCCTTGTTGTAAATTGCGCTTTGGTATCAAAATGTTTGTCTCCTCATTTTCATTTGAGCATGTCATTTGCATTGTATCTGAGACATAGTTGTGGTAAGAGGATGTACCATTTCGAGGGTCGTATCACGCGCCGCGATGGATATCATATTTTGAGGGACGTATCGCGCGCCGCGAATATTACTATAATCGAGGGTCGTGTCGTGCACCACGACAGATGCATGGACTGATATGTCCCCCATGGGTCCCGGACTGAGAGACAGCGGGTGTGTATCGTTAGGGAAGACATGAATCACTATACTTGACATTGCATCTCATGACATTGCACATCTTATTATTGATGAACTTGAAAACGTGTTTTGCTGACCTTGTGAGTGTTTCTCTGTGAAGCTTATGACTTTTGAATGTTGAGTTGTTATTGAGAATGTGTAAACTGATAGAGTGTGGTTATTGAGTTGTGTTTGGTAAACTGTAAACTGTTAGACTGTAGCGTAGAGGTTTAGATAGGGTGTAAGGAGTGCCCGTATTTTGTTCACTTAACTTGTGTTTAGAGGTTTGTTTGTTGGGTACCGCGTGGTTTGGTACTAACCCCTTGCCTCTACAAATTTTTGTAGGTTACGAGCCCGGATTTTTGTGATACCTTCCATTCTCTTCGTTTCCGAGGCATCTTGTGGAGGATTGTGAGGTAGCTGCTTGTCATCTCAGCGAACTTTCCTACTCCAGTTTATGACTTTGTTTTTACTTGAAAGACAACTTCATTTTAGACTTCTATTTTATTTCAATTCTAATTTTTATATTAGAGGCTTGTGCAAGTGACAACCTGGTTTTGGGGATTGAATTAATATGACTTGGTTTTATTTTATAGAAATTGTTGTTGGATTGTCATTTACTTCCGCACTTGTTAGATATTGGGTTTTAGGCTGACTTGTCTTGGTGGGATAAGACGAGTGCCATCACGTCCATTTTTTGGGTCGTGACAAAAAGACTTTTAAAGAACTTTAAGAATTTATCTTAACCTAACTCTTAACTTCTTAGATTCAATTTTAACTTGTTAACTTCACTCTTGAATTTCCTTAAATTGAATTATGGATTCGAGGATAATGATTTCTGACAGGAAAGATCTCATGATTTTTAGGACTAGTTTTAGATAGAAACAACAAGCTTCTTGAAGAATCTTGAAAAAACTTGGATATTAACTTGAATAGAAACCTTCAAACCCTATCTTGAAGGTAAATGATCAAAAAAAACCTTTCTTGATATTCTTGAATTAGTTTCTTGAAATCTCTATGGCCAAGAAATTTAATTTTTCTGTCGGCTAATTCATTACAGCATTGTGTCACATCCTACCAATTCTCAGTATGATTTTGCATTCGGATAGGGGCGGAAAAGTCTAGAATTTTGGATAGGTTTATAGAAAACCCTAGAAGCCCCAAGATTTTTCTAGAAGGCTTTGGAGAGTTCTAGAAGAAAGGCTAGATATTTTCTAGGAAAACTTTGGAGAATCATAAAGTGTAGAATTCTCTAGAAAGGGGACCAAAGTGTAAATAACTTAGCGACTTGTAAGTAATTATAAATTACACTTTAGCTCCTAAGAAGTAGTATAAATAGAGGGACTCTTATTTGTAAATCATCCAACAAGTTGAAAGCAATTTTCAAAGCAATATAAAGCCTTCTTCCAAATCTTTCTATGTCATCTTGTCATTCTGTCACGACCCAAAATGATTCGTGAGTGGCACCCACACTTACCTCCTTAGGTTGGCGAACCAACACATCTAAACCCCAACATATACCAATAGTTCAACTATAAATAATATAAATAATGCGGAAGCTCTAAAAGATACTAAGCAACCGATTTAAATAAGTTTCTAAAGTTTAATACTTATCATCCCAAAAATTTAAAGTCATCACGTCAAGGACATCTATTTTCAAATTATCAAGTCTAAGAGTGTTTAAGAAAACCAAAATAATCAAAAAGATGGTCCATGTGCAAATTCAAGGACATCAAGACGTGAATGTGAGAATCCAGCACGAGCTAGAATTAATAGCTCACCCTGAACTCTGATGTGCTGGAGACTGGCTAGAGAGCTGAGGGCGAGTCGAATTCGATGGTACACTTGCTGCACTTCACAAAAGAACAGAGAAGAAATACAAGTAGGGGTCAGTACACGGAACACGTACTGAGTAGGTATCATCGGCCAACTCAAAATAGAAACAATTATATATTGAATAATATCATAAAATCAACTACAATACTTAAGAGGTGGCAAGAAACACACACATGAACCATTGACAACAACACCATACTAGGTACACCATCAATCACAACATCAAGCACACCTATGAGGACACATGCCTCCACACCATACTAATTTGGAAAATAGGATCCTTGAGATTAAGTATATTAAGTTACTTCAAGATTCCTTGCCTTTAATGTTATTGTGTCGGAACGTGACACTCCGATCCCATAATACCGTATCGGAACGTGACACTCCGATCCCATAATATCGTGTTGGAACGTGACAGTCCAATCCAATTATCTCATTATTTTATTTCAACAAGCCTTCTTTATTCAAGGCGTCATTTTAATAGAGAGGGTTCAAGATTAGAAATTCAACATTCTCATAATTTTAGGCCAACCACAAACCACACAATCAAAACATACAACCACACAATCAAGTACATAGGAGACTTTACAATATCACTCAATACATATGAATCACTATTTAAAGTTTATCTATCAAATAGAAATAAACCATAACCTACCTCCACCGAAGAACCGAAGTCATGCAAGCTACTTTTACAATACTTTTTCTTTCCTCAATGCTTCTGAATCTTTCCAATCTATCAAATATATATATGCATATTCGTAAGTTAACGAGTCTACAGACATCATATTACTCTATGTCTAGCCTAAACCCAAAATTCACCTAACTTTATATATATATATTTCCTAAAATTCAAACCTAAGAGTAAGTCTTAATTCCTCCACTTAGCACAATTTTGATTATAATCATATAATATAATACACCAAATATTTATTTACCTATCTCAATATATCAATCTTTGATTTCTTATATCATAACAAAATTATAATATCAAAATTAGGCCACTGGTTACGAAACCAGTGGCAGAATAGAAACACCTTGAAGCCAATTTCTTCTCTCTCTCGTCTAAACTCAATAATACTAATACCAATGATAATAATATTAATAATAACAATATGACCCTTACCGTAATCCACCTTGGCATTTATCAGTATTAATGCATATATTTGTTGACACAAATTTCAAACAGAACCCAATAGAAATTTGAATGCCACTCATATGACCATATATGACAATTATACATGAAATCTATACACACTAAATACTAACCTACTAATTTAAAAAATCAAACCTCCCTTCCATCACAAAATTAATGTTTGGCCTAAATTTTCCAATCAATCCTCACGTCGTTGCAGAGAGGAATTTCAATTCGCCTTTTTCTTTTGTAATAATTAACATTTTAATAATCATCATTCTCATATTAAAATAATGGAAATTCCCCTCCCCCAACCATTAATATGTGAAAAATAATCTTTAAAGCTTAATCATGATTTAAGGACAAAATCTTTGTAACCAATATGTAGGGAAATTGCATAGATTATGTACCTATAATTTTCCATCTTGAGATGCGACAAACTACCCTTATCCGCTCTTTTTATTTTCTGCACTACTTATTACTCTAATTATCATATAATAAATTATAAAAAGTGATAAAAGTCACCCACTATTTATTTCACTATTATCTTCTTTAACCACCAACTATAAAATTACCCCACTAATTTCATAATTATAATTATGAATAGTCCAAAACACCCATTTAAATTTATTGGAAAGTATTTTCGGATGTAAAAAGTTCTAGTGCTCAAAACGATCGAAAATGGTCATTACAAAAGATACCAACTTACCCATCATTCGTCCTCGAACGATCATATGAAGAAAGGCAAGGGAGAGAAAGAGTACCTGAGCCTGTAAAAAGATGTGGATATCTTTCTTGCATATCAACCTCACTCTCCCAAGTGGACTCTTCAACTCGCCGATTCATCCACTGAACCTTGATAGAGGCAATCTCCTTTGATCTCAACTTGCAGACCTCTCTATCTAGAATAGCAACAGGCTCCTCCTCATAAGACAGATTCTCATCAAGAAGAACTGAATCCCAACAAATAATGTAATTTCCATCACCGTGGTATTTTTTCAGCATAGACACATGAAATACCGGGTGCACTCCTAACAACCGTGGAGGCAAGGCCAATTCATAGGCCACCTCCCCCACACGCTTAAGAATATCAAATGGTCCAATATACCTCGGACTAAGCTTACCTCTCTTATCAAACCGCATCACACCTTTCATGGGTGAAACCTTCAGCAAGACTTGTTTGCCCTCCAGAAAATCCAGGTCTCTAACCTTTCGATTTGCATATTCCTTCTGCCTACTCTGAGCTGCTAAAAGCTTTTCTTGAATAAATTTCACTTTCTCTAATGATTCCCTCAGAAGATTGGTACCCCAAGGTCTAACCTCAAATGCATCAAACGAACCAATGGGGGACCTACATCTCCTCCCATACAATGCATCAAATGGCGCCATATTAATACTCGAGTGATAGCTATTGTTGTATGAAAATTCTGCTAAAGGTAAAATTTATCCCAATGACCAACAAATTCTATCACACATGCACGAAGCATATCCTCCAACACCTGAATCGTTCACTCAGACTGACCATCAGTCTGAGGGTGAAATGTAGTACTAAGATCCAGTCTAGTACCTAATTCAGCATGTAATGTCCTACAAAATTTAGAAGTAAATTGTGTACCTCTATCTGATATTATAGAAAGTAGAACTGCATGCTATCGAACAATCTCAGATACATAGAGTTTGGCTAACTTCTCGACATTGTAAGTTATCTTAACCGGAATGAAGTGAGCAGACTTAGTTAACATGTCAACAATTACCCAAATAGAATCAAACATACCTAATGTCTTTGGAAGACCAACTACGAAATCCATTGCAATTATTTCCTACTTCCATTCAGGAATATGCATTCTCTGAAGTGTCCCTCTAGACCTCTGGTGTTCATACTTTACCTGCTGACAATTTGGGCATTGGGCAACAAAATCAACAATGTCACGCTTCATTCTATTCCACCAAAAATGTTGCTTTAGATCACGATACATTTTGGTTGCACCAGGATGTATAGAATACCTTGAACTATGAGCCTCTATAAGAATAGTGTGAATCAAATCATCAACACGGGGTACACATACCCTTCCCCTAATCCTCAAGACGCCTTCTTCATCAATTTCTGCCTCTTTAGCCTCTCCTCGCAATACCATATCTCGAATTCGGCTCAGCTTCTCATCAACAAACTGATTTCCCTTAATCTTGTCAAGAAAAGAACATCTTGCCTCCACACGGGCCAAAAATCCTCCTTTGTCCAGTACTTCCAGCCTCATAAAGTCATTAGCCAGAGTCTGAACCTCTCTAGCCAATGGGCGTCTAGAAACCTGTAAATGGGCTAAACTACCCATGCTCACTGCTTTTCTACTTAAAGCATCTGCCACAACATTAGCTTTTCCTTGGTGATGCAAAATAGTAATATTATAGTCTTTCAATAGTTCCATCCACCTCGTCTGCCTCAAATTCAAATCTTTCTGCGTAAAGACATATTGTAAACTACTATGATCTGTATAAACTTCACACTTGACCCCATATGGATAATGTCTCCATTGCTTTAATGCAAATACAACTGCAGCCAACTCCAAATCATGGGTCGGATAGTTACGTTTATGCACTTTCAATTGCCTCGAAGCATAAGCAATTACATTCATCTCCTGTGGTAGGAAAACCCACAACAAAGTCCATAGTGATCATCTCCCACCTCCAAGTACAAATAGGCATACTCCGAGATACACACCCAGGACAAAGATGCTCACACTTGACATGTTGGCAACTCAAACACCTAGAAATGAAGTCTGAAATATCCCTTTTCATCCCACACCACCAGTAATGGTGAATCAAATCAGGATACATGTTCGCTTCTCCCAGATGGATGGAATATCGAGAACAATGAGCCTCTTGAAGAATCAACTCGTCCATCTTGATCACACAAATTTTACCTCCGATCCTCAACAGACCATCAAAATCAAGTACAACCTCCTTGTCTTACCCTCTCAACACTTTGTCTCGAATAATAAATATTCTCTCATCGTCAAATTGGTGCTCATGGATTTGCTCGATTAAGGAAGACCGAGCCTCAATAAAAGCAATCAACCATCACTCTCCTCTGAAATTTCTCACCAAACAAGACTGTTAGCTAACATCTGAACATCTCTAGACAACGGTATCTCCTCAATACTAAGAACTGCAAGACTCCCCATGCTGGGAGTTTGAAGCATCGGCCACAACATTGGCCTCCCCCAGATGACATAGAATGGTCATGTCATAGTCTTTCAACAACTCTAGCTAACTACGCTGCCTTAAGTTTTGAACCCTCTAACCGAAGATGTAGTGAAAACTCTGATGATAGGTGAATATCTCACAATGCACCCTATATAAATAGTGACATCATAACTTAAGTACAAAGACCACGAATGCCATCTCCAAATCATGAGTAGGCTAGTTCTTCGCATGGGTCTTCACCTTCCCCTTCTGAATCAATACACCACCCAAAATGACTCTGAAAACATCATAATGCATAGTAAAGTCCACACCCTCCTCAGGTAGAGCCAACATAGGAGTTGAAGTCAACAAGGTCTTGAGCTCTTCATAGCTCTCCTCACACTCATAAGACCACAGAAAACCCACCTATGTTGATTCAATCTGGCTAATGGAGTTAAAATAGTAGAGAAACTCTTAACAAATCGTCGGTAATAACCTGCCAATCCCACAAAACTCCAAATCTCGGTAGGAGAAGTAGGTCGTGTCCATCCTCTAACTTTCTTGATCTTGGTCATATCTACTGTAATATCCACCTTGGACACCATATGTCCCAAGAATTCCACAAAATTAATCCCAAACTCTCACTTTGAGAACTTAGCATACAACTCTTTTTCCCTCAACCTCTAAAGTACAATGCTCTAGTGTCAGACACAGTCCTCCTTATTTTTGAGTAAACCAAAATATACAATCACAAAAGAATCAAGGTATGGTCGAAACACCTCGTTTATCAACTCCATGAATATTGTAGGGGCATGAGTCAACCCAAAAGACATTACCTGAAATTCATAATTCTCATACCGAGTTTGAAAAATGTCTTAGGGATATCTAATGCCCTAATCCTCACCTGATGATGCCCCGACCTCAAATCAATTTTAGAGAACAATGATGCTCAATGTAGATGATCAAATAAGTCATGAATATGTGGAAGATGATATCTTCAGCGTTACCTTGTTCAACTGTTTGTAATTAATACATATCCTAATATTCCTATCATTTTTCTTCCCAAACAAGACAAGGGCACCCTAAGGTGATACACTTGGGTGAATGAACCCTTTACTCAACAAATACTGAAACTAAACTCATCCTTCAGCTCTTTCAACTTTGCTGGAGACACATAGTAAGGAGGAATAGAAATATGCTTAGCGTCCGGCTCCAAATCAATAGTAAAATTATTATTCATATTGGGAGGAACACCAAGAAGATCAGAAGGAAATACATCTAGAAACTCCTAAACCACGGGAATAGAATCCATGAAAGGTGGTTCAACACTAGTGTCTTGATTCAAGTTAAGTAAGACAAACACCCTCTCTCCACCAATCTCTGAGCATGGATAAATAAGAGTCACTTACATCCATCCACTCAACCCTCGGAACACCAAGTATTGCTAAGGTCGCAGTCTTAGCAGTACAATCAAGGACAACATCATAAGGAGAAACTTAATTCATATCAAAGATAACATCAAAGTCTACCATCCCTGGAATGCTTAAGTCTACATAAGTGTCATACCCCCGCCAAAAATCAAGACATCAATACATTTGATCCACCGCTAAGGGCTCACCCACGGGTGTAGAAACACAAATAGGTACAATCATGCTATCATATTTCATATCAAATTCAGAAGCAAAATAGGTAGACACATAAGACAATGTAGACACCGATCAAACAATATAGATGTACGTTGATGGCATACTAGGATGATACCTGTGATAAAAACATCAAAAGTCTATGTCTCGGGTATCCATGAGAAAGCATAACAGTGGACCCCTCTGCCACCTCCAGTCTAGATGGTACCTCTACCCCTATTTCGCTAAGCAACGCTAGTAGAAGCTCTACCGCCTTTACCTGACTTAACTCTGTACCAGTTTGGTCTAGTATGAAATGAAGAATTAGGTTGGGGTCCTCTACGACCCCTCTAGGAAGTACACTTTTGCATTAGGTGATCAGGATATCAACAAGTAAAGCAAAATCTCTGAACCGAGAGTTGTTGTGAAGACCCTGAATTACCTCTCCCTGAAGGCCACTACTGTGAACCGTATGAGCCCTGACCTGCACTATAGGAATCCCAAGGTATCTGACCACCTCAAATGTTGGTATAGATGCATGAACGGGTTCCGAATGCTGAAATGAACCACTCCATTTATGTGATACCCTGCCTCCATATAAGGCACCATGAAATTGACTTGATGTATATGCCCTCTTAGGATACCCAAACTCCTATCTCTCCATCAATTCCACCTCTTTGGTGGCGCTCACAATGAACAGGTAGGAAGCCCCCTCTATGGATGCTCTAAACATGGTTGATCTAATTGAGAAAGTCAAGCCCCTCACAAACCTATAGATCCTCTCTATCTCATCTAGAATAATGGCCAAATCATGCCTAGACAATTGGCTAAAACGGGACTCATACTTTGTAACAGATAAGCATCCTTCTCAAATTCTCAAATCTCAAACGACTCTCCTCTATCACGCTCCAAGGGATAAATCAATCATCTAAGGTATTGTAAAGTATCTACCAAGTAACTGGAGGAGATCCAACTGGAAAGGACCCTGAATAAGTTCTTTATCATTCTCTCGTTGTCCCACGAGGTTGAAGGGTAGCATACTAAACCCTGTATGACTCAGCTAATTCAACCAACGCTAGTAACTCTCGGCTTGTGAGCGTCCTCACTCTTCCCACCCTAAAATTGAGGTGGGTTCATCTTTCGAAATCTCCCAAAACGTCTATTAGAGCAACCAATGGTGCAACTTGACCCCCAACCACTGTTGCAAGATCATTCTCAACCATGGGATCAAATGGTGGCTGCCTCACCGCATCCTGAGTAATTGCAGCCTTCTGGTGCTTTGGTGCTGCTCCATGGGCATGACCTTTGGCTAGTGTCGTTCCATGAGAACGACCTCTAGCTTGGGCTCTACTCCTACCTCTAGTTGGTGCCTTAACAACAGCCTCGGAAAGTGCCTCCCCTTTAACACCAATAACAATAGCTCTAGTCCTCGTCATTTGTCAAAAGAATATATGATAGCTCAGTACTAATGAATTTTACCACGCACGATGAGAAATAATGAACAAAAGTAAGTTTCGTAATAGTCTACATAGACTCTCAGAGATAATTATAGACGTATTAGTATCGATATTTGAGACTCTATATAGAATCAACTCGTATACACGTGAGACCTATGAACCTGGAACTCTAATATTATTTTGTCACAACCAAAAATGGATGTGATGGCACTCTTCTTATCCCACCAAGACAAGTCATTCTAAAACTCAATCATTTCGATAAAGTGTTGATATAAAATAGAAGTCCAATAAAAATTACTAATACGAATAACAAGTCATCTACTCAACTTAATTCAATCTCCAAAAATTTGATTGTCATGTGCACAAACCTCTAAAATAAATATTATAATTGAAATAAAATATGCAAGTCTCAAAAACAAAATCATAAATAAGAGTAAGAAACAATGCATTTAACTAAGATCACAAACGGCATGTGCTCGTAAATTTGATTTTTCAATTTGTAAATGTGAAAAAATTTCATATTTCAAATATTGTATTGAATTTTATGAATAATTTAGCAATAAACAACTTTATCTAAATAATAGAAATTTTAAGTTAATATATTTAATTCAATTACTACTAAAAATATAAAACATAAAATAAAATAAAAACGAATTAAAAGAATATGAGGAATATTGTTGTATTTACATCAATTAATTTCACGATATTAAATGCTATGTATATTAGTTATACATCCTATAATACGGTATATAAGTAATCCATGAATTAATTATACATAAACTTAAAATTTTTACCAAACATGATATTAAATAATAATATATACATAATACATAAACTATTTTTTTCCAATACTTGCTACCAATCAACCCTAAAAGAGATAACTCTTGTTTTTAGCAACTTAATTATTTTAAATGTGAACTTTTTATTGGACTATGGAACTTGCAAACTATTTATTTGTCTTACATTTGGATATGAATTCCCTTTTAACTTTCAACACCTCCTAACATTCACGCTTGATTTTTATTACTCATCTAACCCCAACTTAGTTACATTAGCATTGAAACTTGAGCTACTATTATTATAAAATTCACATTTGTTGGAATCTATTCTACCAACAGTTTACTAAATGGACACCAAAAACCTCCAATTTTCTAATATACTTAACATGAATTTCAATATCTCAAAAAAAAATTAAAACTAATTATTTAGAAATAATTTAGACTAGTGTTTCAAACTTTAATTCATATTCTTTCACCTTTTTATGTGTCCATTCACTTAACTAACTTTTATTTAGGTATAAAATTAATTAGTTCGAAGAAGATATAGGAAACATACAAAATTGTATACTTTCGCAACACAATCAGCCCAAAATATTAACTTTGCCTATTATTCAAGGACAATAGTGAAGTGATATATATATATATATATATATATATATAAAATATTAACTTTACCTATTATTCAAGGACAATAGTGAAGTGATATATATATATATTATATATATATATAGATATATATATATATATATATATATATATATATATATATATATATATATATATATATATATATATATATATATATATATATAATTGTAAATATGATGCTATAAGTGACTTATAAATTCCTTTACAAGCAAGGAAAATTCTTTAGCTTTCAAAGGATCAACATTTTCGGACCGGTGACAAGCTCCTCGAGTGAACTACCTTCTACTTGAACGCCCAATTCTTTCAATACCTAACTAGGTCAACCTGGCGGTCAATTAAAGGATCGCCATCATATCAAGTGACCAACATCTTCCACCCCAATAATTTTACTTGATCAAATAGGTTCAGGCTAGATTTAATCCCCACAATTGGATTTGAATACTCATGATCGCGATCAGCACCTTGAGGCAATTCTAGGTCCCACGTGATATCACTTACAATTGGGGGTAACTGTTGAATCCAGCCCATTTTTGGTCAACTTTAGTTATTCAATTTGTACAAGCAATTGTAAAAAGGAATAGTAATTGGAGTTGAAAAGAAAAGATTTGGTAGTTGGGAATTGGTAAGATTTGCAACCATTTTTGACTTTGCTATATTTACCTATGTCATTAGTGACATAAGCATGGTATTATCCCTCTATAAATAGAGAATTCTTGCTCATTTGTACAATACACCAAGTTAGAGAGGAAAACCATTTTGAGAGCAAAGTGAGGTATTCCATAGACTATACATGAAAATAGTCTGTGAAGAAAAATAGAGTGTGAGCGATATTTTAGTAAGACGGAAACCAAAAGAGTGTTGTTCCTTTTGAGTGTGTAGTAGTCATTTTGAGTATTGTATTCGTGACTACACAGTGTAAAATTCCTTACTATAGTAATACCAATTGCTCCTCTTAGTCCGTGGTTTTTTCCCTTATTCAGAAGGGTTTCCACGTAAAATTCTTGGTGTCGTTATTTTCCCATTTTATTTCCATTACTTTTACTATTTATATTTTTGTGCTTGTCCGCGTTTTCCCAACAAACTGGTATCAAAGCCAAGGTTTTATCTGAGTATGCTCTGTGGTTGCAGCACAGTCTGAACTTCCACATCAGAAAAGATTTACTTTGATTTGGGATAACTATATTTTTTGGGGGGAAACAATGGAAGCCAAGACAAGTAGAATGGTTACTTTGAATGGTGTTAATTATGCCATTTGGAAGGGAAAATGGAAGATCTGTTTTATGTTAAGAATTTTTACAAACCAGTATTTACCACTGTAAAGCCTGATAATAAAACAGATGAAGAGTGGAATCTGTTGCATAGACAGGTTTGTGGATTTATTAGGCAATGGGTCGATGATAATGTGTTGAACCATATTTCTGGGGAAACACATGCTCGAACCCTGTGGGAGCATCTTGAAAGTTTGTATGCTCGAAAGACTGGCAACAATAAAATATTCTTAATAAAGCAGATGTTGAGTTTGAAGTATCATGATGGTTCTCCGATGACAGACCATCTGAATAATTTTCAGAGGACTATGAACCAATTATCTGCTATGGGCATCAAATTTGATGAAGAAATTCAAGGCTTGCTTCTACTTGGTTCCCTACCAAATTCTTGGGAAACATTTAGAACGTCATTGTCAAATTCTGCTCCAGATAGTGTGATCTCTATGGATTCCGCCAAGAGTAGTGTCTTGAACGAAAAGATGAGAAGAAAAACTCAAGGTTCCTCTTCGTTGGATGTCCTGATAACTGGCCCCATGGGGAGAAATAAACTCGTGGTTCTCAGCATAGAGAACAAATAGGAGCAAATCCAAAGGAAGACTTAAGGATATTGAGTTCTATCATTGTGGCATGAAGGGCACACAAAGAAGTTCTGCAGGAAGTTGAAGAGGGAGAACAAAAACAAAGAGGAAACTAAAGAAGATGACAATGAAAATTGCCTAGCCATCGTCACCACCGAAGATATTGTTACCGTTCTTGATGGAAACATGATAAATATTGCTTGTGATGAGTCAAGTTGGGTTGTGGACACTGGTGCCGCATCTCATGTGACATCAAGGAAGGATTTTTTCTCTTCCTACACTCGTGGTGATTTTGGAACCTTGAGTATGGGTAATGAGACTGTTTCTAAGGTGGTTGGTATTGGTACAATTTATTTGGAAACTAGTATTGGAACTAAACTAGTTTTGAACAATGTGAAACATGCTCCTGATGTTCGTCTGCACCTAATTTCTATTGGTGTTTTAGATAATGAAGGATATGTTAGTACCAACGGTGATGGAAAACGGAAGCTCGTTAAGGGTTCCTTGGTTGTGGCTCGTGGTAACAAACGTCGTGGTCTATACTGGACTACGGCCTCTGCTTGTGTTGATATGGTGAATGCGGTTGAGAGAGATAGCTCTTCAACATTATGGCACAAGAGTCTTAGCCACATTAGCGAGAAAGGACTTAATGTTCTAGCCAAGAAGAAATTATTGTCAAATTTCCAAAGTGATAAATTAGAAAAATGTGAGCACTACTTGGCTGATAAACAAAATAGAGTTTCCTTTAAGTCCTACCCTCCTTCGAGAAAGACAGAGTTTCTTGAGTTAGTGCACTCTGATTTATGTGGTCCAATGAAGACAAAGACATTGGGTGGTGCACTTTACTTTGTCACTTTCATTGATGATTGCTCGAGAAAACTTTGGGTCTATGTCTTGAAGACTAAAGACCAAGTGTTAGGTGTCTTTAAGCAGTTTCAGGCTTTAGTTGAAAGAGAAACTGGAAAGAAATTGAAATGTATTCGTACTATTAATGGTGGTGAATATTGTGGACCATTTGACGAATACTGCAAGCATCAAGGTATTAGACAGCAGAAGACTCCTCCCAAGACTCCTCAGCTTAATGGTTTGGCTGAGAGGATGAACAGGACCTTGATGGAAAGAGTTAGATGTTTGCTTTCTGAAGCAAAGTTGCCGAACTCATTTTGGGGTGAGGCTTTATTGACCGCTGCACATGTTATTAATCTATCTCCTGCTGTTGTTTTGCAAAGTGATGTACCAAATAGTGTTTGGTATGGAAAGGATGTTTCCTATGACTATTTGAGAGTATTTGGTTGCAAAGCTTTTGTTCATGTGCCGAAAGATGAGAGGTCAAAGTTAGATGCCAAGACAAGGCAGTGCATCTTCATTGGATATGGCCTAGATGAATTTGGTTACAGGCTATATGATCCAATTGAAAAGAAACTTGTGAGAAACCGTGATATTATTTTCATGGAGAATCAAACAATTGAATATATTGACAAAGTGGAGAAGGTAGAATCTTCAAATTTTGATGGTATAGTTCATCATGATGAAGTTCCTCACACAAGTGTGCATGATGTTGTTGGGTCTGATAGTCATGGTGATGCCCAGAATCATGTAACGAATCAACATGTTGATGTTGATAATAACAATGATATTGTTATTGATGATCCTGTTGCTCATGAAGTTGTGAACGAATCAAATATTCCGCTTCGGGGGTCCACAAGACAGCGATTTCCTTCCTCTCGTTATTCACCCAATGAGTATGTGTTACTCACTGACGGGGGAGAACCTGAATGTTATGAGGAGGCCTGGAAGATGATCACAAGAATCAATGGATTGAAGCCATGCAAGACGAGATGAAGTATTTGCATGAGAACCACACTTGTGAGTTGGTAAAATTGCCCAAGGCCATGAGAGCTTTGAAGAACAAGTGGGTGTTCAAAGTTAAAGTTGAAGAACACAACTTGAAGCCCAGGTACAAAGCTATATTGGTTGTTAAGGGATTCGGTCAAAGGAAAGGTATTGACTTTGACGAAATATTTTCTCCTGTTGTGAAAATGTCCTCGATTCGCACAGTTCTAGGTTTGGCTGCTAGTCTTAATTTAGAGATTGAGCAGATGGATGTGAAGACGGCTTTCCTTCACGGTGACCTAGAAGAAGAGATATATATGGAACAACCTGAAGGCTTCAAAGTAGATGGTAAAGAAAATTTTGTATGCAAACACAAAAAGAGTCTCTATGGCCTCAAACAAGCTCCCAAACAGTAGTACAAAAAGTTTGAATCTGTTATGGGGGAGCAAGGCTATAAGAAGACTTCTTCAGATCATTGCGTATTTGTACAAAAAAATTTTGACAATGAATTTATCATCCTTTTTGTAGTATGTGGATGATATGTTGATTGTGGGCAAGAATACTTCCAAGATTGACGAGCTAAAGAAAGAGTTGTGTAAGTCTTTTTCTATGAAAGCATTGGGTGATGCCAAGCAAATTTTGGGCATGAGAATTACCCGTCTTAGAGATAAAAGGAAGATTTATTGTTCCCAGAAGAAGTACATTGAACGCGTACTGGAGCGCTTCAATATGAAGAATGCTAAGCATGTTAGTATACCTCTTGCTGGTCATATGAAGTTGAGCAAGAAGATGTGTCCTACAGCTAGGGAGAAAAAAGAGAACATGGCCAAAGTTCCATATTCCTCCGTCGTCGGAAGTCTAATGTATGTAATGGTGTGCACTAGACCTGATATTGCTCACGCAGTTGGTGTTATCAGTAGATTTCTCAAAAATCCGGGAAAAGAGCATTGGGAAGCTGTGAAGTGGATACTCAGGTATCTTAGAGGAAGCTCAGATGAATGTTTGTGTTTTGGAGCATCAAATCCATTCTTGAAAGGCTATACAGATTCTGATATGGCAGGTGACCTTGATAACAGAAAATTCACTATTGGATATTTGTTTACTTTTTCAGGGGGAGCTATATCATGGCAGTCAAAGTTGCAGAAGTGTGTTGCACTATCTACAACTGAAGCTGAGTATATTGCGGCTACTGAAGTCGGCAAGGAGATGATATGGCTAAAGCGATTTCTTCAAGAACTTGGTTTGAATCAGATGGAGTATATTGTCTATTGTGACAGCCAGAGTGCAATAGACTTGAGCAAGAACTCCATGTACCATGCAAGAACAAAACACATTGACGTCAGATATCATTGGATTCGTGACAAAGTGGAGAATGAATCATTCCACGTCAAAAAGATTCACACAAGTGAAAATCCTGCATATATGCTGACCAAGATGATACCGAAATACAAGTTCGAGTTATGCAAAGAACTTGTGGGTATGAGCTCTCTCTAAAGAAGTTGAAGATACCTTCTTCCAGTAAATGGGACTGGAGTGGGAGATTTGTTGAATCCAGCCCATTTTTGGTCAACTTTAGTCATTCAATTTGTACAAACAATTGTTAAAAAGGAATAGTAATTGGAGTTGAAAAGAAAAGATTTGGTAGTTGGCAAATTGGTAAGATTTGCAACCATTTTTGACTTTGCTATATTTACCTATGTCATCAGTGACATAAGCATGGTTTTATCCTTCTATAAATAGAGCATTCTTGATCATTTGTAGAACACACCAAGTTAGAGAGAAAAACCATTTTGAGAGCAAAGTGAGGTATTCCATAAACTATACAAGAAAATAGTCTGTGACGAAAAATAGAGTGTGAGCGATATTTTAGTAACAAGGAAACCAAAAGAGTGTTGTTCCTATTGAGTGTGTAGTAGTCACTTTGAGTATTGTATTCGTGACTACACAGTGTAAAATTCCTTACTATAGTAATATCAATTGCTCCTCTTAGACTGTGGTTTTTTCCCTTATTCAGAAGGGTTTCCACGTAAAATTCTTGGTGTCGTTATTTTCCCATTTTATTTCCATTATTTTTACCATTTATATTTTTGTGCTTGTCCGCGTTTTCCCAACAGTAACCTATATTACTTCTGATTGTGTCCTCTCATTCCCACCAAAGAAAGGTTGATTCAATATCAACCCCTTGATTTCCAAAGGCTTGAGGTTGTCCCAACTCTCTGCGGCGCATAGGCCCACATGGTACACCACGTTGACTCCGGCACTCTAGCCAATTAGGAAACATTTGGGGAAATCAGCGTGGTTGGATAATAGCTCATCGGGTTTGGTCTTGATCCAACGTAAAGCTTCCATGCAATCGTCGTATGCTGCTGGAAGTCTCTGCTCGGGGGCTTGACGATACTCAATTGACACAACAACTGCTGGAATTTCACTAGCAATGGACGCGTACAACCCTTGAAAGATGGGGGTATCTACAGTTGCCACTATGAATCCTCCTCCGTGAAAATAAATTACGAGAGAAAGTTTAGAAGTACTGGTGGTAGAATGGAGAAGTTCACGAGGGAGGATAATACGTGCCCATGTGTTCTTTGAGGAGTTAATGGAAATATCTTTGGTGTAGGCTAGATGGGGAAGACCATTAGATGTGTCTACCAGGATACGAGGTTCTCATAGACGTGTGATGAAACCATCATAATTACGAATCATGCCCAAATAGCCATAGGGATCAACATTAGGATCAATTGGCATAGTTTCATTATTTTGATCAGACATGGTTGTAATAGTAGTGTTTAGAGATGAAGATCGTGAATGTTTTGAGCAATTCATGAAATAAAGCGTAGTGTATATATGATTGGCAAATCAACTCTTTTGGTATTCGTTAAGAAAAGACAATTAAATTATAGTCCAAAGTGCATATAGTACTACAATCATATCATCAATTTCAAAGATGACAGCTTGACCAATTTAATTAAATATTTCCAATCCTATTAGATTTTTTTTTTCATATTTGAATTTTTTTACTAGGGGTTAGACGCTTTTTTGTAGTTCAAAATAAGTGATTTATTTTAATGTCTAAGAGAGTTGTTGAAATCTATTTTCATATTTTTTTCTTGTTTTAAAAATGTTTTTTTTCTTAAAGTCCTTGCCAAATCAAACTTAGATTACATAAAGGGTCTAATATACCCCTCAACTTTGTCATTTAGAGCTGATATACCTCTTGTTATTAAAGTGACTCATATATACCCCTACTTGTAAACAAATGGCTCACATATACTCTTTTCCTCTAACGGAAATGAAAAAAAAATTAATCTAAATTTTTATTTTTTTTCTAAAAAATATAATCTCATATGAGTAAATTTAATCCTCGTCAAACATATTCTTTTTGACTTTTTTTTGTTTCAATGACTAATTTATAATTATTATTTTGATAATCAAATTTATTTATATTTCACTAATATTCTTGTAAAACTTATTGTAGATGACCAAAATTTTTCTTCAAATACGAACTTAAATTACAATACACACAAAAAAGTTCAATTTTTTATTTAAACTTAGGAATGAAAGAAAAAAATAAAATAAGAATAAGAAACTCAAGTAATTATAATAAAAGAAGTCAAAAAATAATTTATGTATGAAAAAAATTAAAATATACCTTGAACTTTGATAGAAGAATCATATGTACCCAAAATAATTTAAAAAAAAAAAGACGTAATAAATATAAATTTAAAACTAATTTTTTAAGTTCCGTTAGATTAAGGGTATATGTGAGCCATTTTGTAACGACATGGGTATATGTGAGCCGTTTGTATAACGGTATGAACATATATGAGCCACTTTTATAACGAGGGGTCTATCAGCTCAAAATGGCAAAGTTGAGGGGTATATCAGACCCTTTTCCCTTTAATATTTGTGGTGAAATATTTTCTGACATATCATATCTAATATTTCTTCTGTTTCACAAAGAATGATCTGGTTTACCTTGCTACAATTTTAAAATGTTACCAAAAAAGAAAAAAAATTATTTTTTTAAACAGTTAAAAAAAAAGGAAATCATTTTTTTTTAAGGAGTAATTCACTTACTATATGGACCATAGGGAGTATTAAAAGTATCTATATTCGTGCAAACAAGTTGTAAGATGACAGCTATTAGTAAGGAGAAGTCAAAACAGTATTCGTGGCTACCATGTTCGAAATTTACGAATTCATGACACAATCGACTGCATCAGCATTTCATCCATGAAAGAAAATACTTTCATGATATGGACATTTGGTACACAATATTGCCCTAATTTTCCTCCCTTCTCGGATTTATATGAAAAAAAAGACCAAACTGATTATGTTGTTACAGTAATATTGTCGGAAATTTAATGAAGAATGTTCAGTATTTATTAATAGATTTTCTCTTTAAAAAATGAATACACCAAAAAATTTTAAAATAAGATTACACATTATTTAAATTTTAATTGTTCTTAAAGAATAGATGTTCTAGAAATTTTGAATCAAACTATTTATTAAATATTAGTAATTGACTTGTTAATGAACGGATACACCCAAAATTTTAAATCAGAATAAGTAATTTTTAGCTCTAATAAGAATTTATTTAATTTAATATAAAATAAGTAGACGGAGCGAAAAAAGAAAGGAGAAAGAGAGTTTAGTCCAGATAGAAATCATTTTAGTCTCTAAGTCACCGGCCTTTGACAACGACAAAACAATAATAACAGTGAGTGGAAGTGTACTTGACAAGGTTGATTTGGATTTTTCACATATCAAACTATTATTTTCATAAAAATTTTGAATTTATAAATCAAATCAAAATAATACAATTTGGATTCTTTCGGGATTTTTAACCTCGAGTTGGTTCGGATTTTTCAAATATCAAATCAAATTATTGTGTAAAATTTTTAAATTTATAAATCAAACCAAATAATAAACCACGAATTTTTTCAGATTTTTGAATCTTTTTGATAAAGTTTGCATACAAATATATAATTAATTTGTACTTCAAATATTATTTTAGTCAAACCAAAATACAATTATCTAAGGTGTTTTTTAAGAAAATACAAAATATGAGATGAGCATTGATGACACAAAATATTCAATTAAAAATAATAATGAAATCATCATATAAAATAAATATTGTAAAGTCATAATGAAAATGATCATAATTTAAAAATACTAAATCATGCTACAATAAGTTTAGTAAGTATCAGTTACATTACTAAATATTTAAGGAAAATTAAAATTAGATTATATATTTTAATTGTCTAAACCAATGTAAAACTAAAGAATAAATATTCAATATTATTGTTATTCTTAGTGTTGAACTGATTTTCTTTTTGCATTAGTATTAATTTGATTTTGATTTAAGATTTATTATAATTATCAATATCTATGAACTATAATGTTTATTGGATAATTCCGAATTCTAAGTTTTAAACTTAAAAGATAAAAAATATGAAATAGTATAAAAATATTTTAAAATGATATCAAAGTAAATACTTTTATGTATAAAATAAAATTTTAAAATTACATATATAATGTCGGGTTGGTTTGATTTCGGTTTATTTTATTTTTTAGTTAAAACTAAACCAACCTAAATATAATCGGATTTTTTTTCATACCAAAACAAGTTAAACCAAATCACTAGTCGATTTTTTTTTCGATTTGACTCGATTTGCTTTGGTTCGAGTCTCATTTTGATTTTGTACACCCTACCGTGAGCTATATATAGCTACACCATTGAGTGCAAAATTTGAGTTGTATTCCCTAAAGCAGAGTCCGAAACTCAAAGGGTACAAATTTTTTACAAAAATTCCAAAACGGTATATAAAATTTTATATTAACCAAAACGGTAAAATCGCTGCAGGAGCAGCGATTTACAAAGTAAAATCGCTGATGACGCAGCGATTTAGCAAAATTTATTATTTTTTAATAAAAAAATGAAATCGCTGCCCAAGCAGCGATTTCAAAATTTTTCTTCTTACAAATCGCTGCCCTGGCAGCGATTTCATATTATTTTTTAATTTTTTTTTTATATAAATTAAGGTATATCGCTGCAAGTGCAGCGATTTAATTAAAAAAAAATTTTTAAATAAATCGCCTGGCAGCGATTTATAAAAAAAAATTGATTATAAAAAAAAAAAAATCATAAAATTTTTTTGACATAAACCGCTGCTAGGGGCAGCGATTTATTTAAAAAAAATTTTATTTTTATTAAATCGCTGCACGAAGCTTTTTTTAAAAAAAAAAAATTAAAAAATTTTAATACAGCGATTTTATATTAAAAATAAATGATAATATTTTTTAAAATTTATATATATAACTTATAAGAAAAATTATTGAATTTTGTTTTTAAAACGAAATGATATATATATATATATATATATATATATATATATATATATATATATATATATATATATAAAATCAATAATTTTTCTTATAAGTTATATATTTATATTTAAGAAATATTATAAATTTTTTTTATATAAAATCGCTGTATTAACATTTTTAATTTTTTTTATTAAAAAAGCTTCGTGCAGCGATTTAATAAAAAAAAATTAAAATAAATCGCTGCCCCTAGCAGCGATTTATGTCAAAAAAAAATTTATCAATTTTTTTTTTTATAAATCGCTGCTAGGGCAGCGATTTATATCAATTTTTTTTTTTATAAATCGTTGCCCTGGCAGCGATTTATTTAATAAAAAAAATTTTTTTAATTAAATCGCTGCACTGGCAGCGATATACATTAATTTTTTTTAAAAAAATAAAAAAATAATATGAAATCGCTGCGATTTGTAAGAAGAAATTTTTTGAAATCGCTGCTCGGGCAGCGATTTTATTTTTTTTATTAAAAATAAATAAATTTTGCTAAATCGCTGCCTCGACAGCGATTTTACTTTGTAAATCGCTGCTCCTGCAGCGATTTTATTGTTTTGGTTAATATAAAATTTTATATACCATTTTAGAATTTTTGTAAAAAATTTGTACCCTTTGAGTTTCGGACTCCCCTAAAGCATGTTGTGTGATAAATTGCACATAATTATTTTGTCTACGTAAATAGTGTTGCAAACTAAAAGTCAAGCACTACTATACTTTTAAAATCATTGTTCATGCACCTTCTTATGTGTCCATTCACTTAACTAACTTTATTTAGGTATGAAATTAATCATTTCGAATAAAATGTAGAAACATACGAAATCGTTCGCTTTTGCAACAAAATCAGCTAAACATTGTAATTTTGTCGTATTATTCAAGCATAGCAGTGAAGTTTCTTTTTCTTTTTGGTTAAACAAGATATTATATTAATAATTAATATGCGTCATTACATTTTTTGGAAGGGGCAATATTACTATCACAATTATACAAAGCAATTCCACTTAAAAGTTACTTATAAGTTCCTTTACAAGCAAGGAAAATTCTTTGGTTTTCAAAGGATCAATAATCTCCGAGCCATGATAAAATCCTTGAGTGAAACTACCCTCTACTTGAACGTCCAATTCTTTCAACACCTTTACTAGGTCAACTTGGCGGTCAATTAAAGGATCACCATCACAGCCAGTCACCAACATCTTCCATCCTAATAATTTTACTTGATTAAATAAATTCGGTTTTGATTCAATCCCCACCATTGGATTTGAATACTCATGATCGCGATCAGCACCTTCAGGCAATCCTAGGTTCCACATGATATCACTTATAATTGGGGGTAACACCTTGTCATTAGCCAATCTTACTTCTGATTGTGTCCTCTTATTCCCACCAAAGAAAGGTTGATTCAATATCAACCCCTTGATTACCAAAGGCTTGAGGTTGTCCCAACTCTCCGCAGCGCGTAGGCCCACGTGGTACACCACGTTGCCTCCGGCACTCGTGCCCATTAGGAAACATTTGGAGAAATCAGCGTGGTTAGATAATAGCTCGTCGGGTATGGTCTTGATCCAATGCAATGCTTCCATGCAATCGTCGTATGCTGCTGGAAGTCTATGCTCGGGGGCTTGACGATACTCAATTGACACAACAACTGCTGGAATTTCACTAGCAATTGACGCGTAAAATCTTTGAAAGCTAGGTGAATCTACAGTTGCAACTATGAATCCTCCTCCGTGAAAATAGATCACGAGAGGAAGTTTAGGAGTACTGGTGGTGGAATGGAGAAGTTCACGAGGGAGGATAATGCGTGCCCATGTGTTCTTTGAGGAGTTAATGGAAATATCTTTGGTGAAGACTAGATGGGAAAGATCATTAGATGTGTCGATCGGGACAGGAGGTTCATGTAGACGTGTGATGGAACCATCAGAATTATGAACCATGCCCAAATAGCCATAGGGATCAACATTTGGATCTATTGGCATAGTTTCATTGTTTTGATTAGGCATGGTTGTAATAGTAGTGCTTAGAGATGAAGATTGTGAATGTTATGAGTAATTCATGAAATAAAGTATAGCGTATATATGGTTGGCAAGTCAACTCTTTGGTATTGGTTAGGCAAAGATAATTAAAATATAGAACAAAGTCCCTATAGAAATACAAACATATCATCAATTTCAAAGATGACAGCTTGACCAATTTAATTAAATATTTCCAATCCTTTTAGGCTATTTTCATGGTTCAAAATTTTAAATCAGATTTGACACTTTTTTATAGTTCAAAATAAGTAAACTTTTTAAAGTTAAAAAGAGAATTGTTGAAATATTTTTTTCATATTTATTCTTATTTTAAAAATCTTTTATATTTCTTTAAGTCCTTGCTAAATCAAACAAACATATAAAATGAAACAAGAAAAATAGTAAAAAATTTTTTTAATATTGGTGGTGATATATTATCTGACGTATCTAATAATTCACTTAATATATATGGACCATAGGGAGTATTAAAAGTATCTATTTCGTGCAAACAAATTGTAAGATGACATCTATTACTAAGGATAGTGGCTGAGCTGCCATGTTTGAATCTTACAAATTCATGACATAATCCACTGCATAAGCATTTCATCCATGAAAGAAAATATTCTCATGATATGGACATTTGGTACACAATATCTCCCTTCTCGATTTCACTTTTAAAAAAAACAGGTAAAAGTCGTAGTTTTCTATTGATGCCAAGTTAAGGGTTATAATTATGTATGGGGGGTTTATATGACTGGATTGTTTAGGTTTTTCAAATATCAAATCAAATTATTTGTGTATTTTTGAAGTTATAAAACAAACCAATAAAACTCGGTTTTTTCGAGTCTTTTCAATAAAGTATTCATATAAACAAATAATTTAATTTTACTTCAAATATTTCTTTAATCCTACCAAAATGCAACTATCTAAATTATTTCTCAAGAAAATAACAAAAAATATGATATGATTAATGACTCTAAAATATCCAATAAAAAAATAGTAATAAAATAGCGTAAAACAAATATTGCAAATTAATAAGTTATAGTAAAATTGATCATAATTTAAACTACTAAATCATGCTAAAATAAGTTTAGTAAGTATTAGTTACATGACTAAATATTAAAAGAAAGTAAAATTAGGTCATGAATTTTAATTGTCTAAATCTATGTAAACCTAAAAATAAATATTCAAGATTATTGTCATTCTTAGTGTTGAACTGATTTTCTTTTTGCATTAGTATTAGTTTGAAATTTATTAAAACTTTATTATAATTATCGACATGTATGGAATGTAATCTTTATTAGATCGTTAAGAATTCTGACTTTCAAACATGAAATAAATATATTAAAGATAAAAATTATGAAAATGTGTAAGTGATATTTAAAAATTATATCAAAGTAAATACTTTTATGTATAAAATAAAATTTTAAAATTAAGTATATAATGTCGGGTTGATTTGGTCTCGGATTGGTTTTTTATAGTTGAAATCAAACCAACCCAAATATTGTCGGGGTTTTTTTCAACACCAAACCACTGGTCAGATTTTTTTTGGTTTGATTCGATTTGCGGTTTGGATCGATTTTCGATTCGATTTTTTACACCCCTAATTATGTATTATGCCTTTGAAGTATGAATTGACTAACACCGTTGAAGATAATCTTTTTGTTGTCAAATATTTTTTAATATTAAGAAGTTATGTTCTGAGGTATATAGAAAATTTGAATGAGCTTATCTCTAAACACGAAGGAGAAGAATTTTCATTCATGATTCATAACCTGAATATATTCTATTTATTACATCGATTTATGAATGTGTTCAACAACCATCCTTGGAGAAATTTGAAAATGTTCTATGATCAGGGATTACTATCCAAGTGTATTTGCCAAAAAGGGAGGAAAATTCTCTTGTAACAAAAACAAGAGAGATGTCACACTTTCAATCCTCATATAGGTCAAGCTCACTCAGAAAGAATGAAGAATCTTTTAATAAGCCTCTCAAACGTCATCATTCTGATAGAATATCACACACAAAAAGATATTTTCCAAACCAAGAAAAGAAATATGACTTCTTGTCAAAATTAAGAAGAAGACTTGAAAAATGCTTTATAGATTGAGACTCGAGGTATAGATGTTATAACTTTCGTGCGTGAGTGAAGAAATGCACCAATTATATCAACAATGCACCAATTTTATCAACAAGAAGCAAATAATTCTTTTTGACGATGTTTAGACATGTGACATGGTAACTACGAGTCCGAAACTCAAACGGTAAAAAATATTAACAAAAATTTCAAAAGGGTATATAAAATTTTATATAAACCAAAACGGTAAAATCGCTCCGCGGGCAGCGATTTACTTCAACTGAAAAAGTAAAATCGCTGCCCCAGCAGCGATTTTGCAAAAAGTTTTTTTTTCTTACAAATCGCTGCCCGGGCAGCGATTTATAAAAAATTTTTTTTTTTTTAAAAAAAAACATACAAAAAAAAAAATATTTTTTTTATGTAAATCGCTGCCTAGGCAGCGATTTACATTTTAAAAAAAAAAAAAATTTTTTATGTAAATCGCTGCCTAGGCAGCGATTTACCAAAAAAAAAATTTTTTTTTATGTAAATCGACGATTTATGTTTTTTTAAAAAAAAAAAATTTTTTTTATAAATCGCTGCCCGGGCAGCGATTTGTAAGAAAAAAAAAACTTTTTGCAAAATCGCTGCTGGGGCAGCGATTTTACTTTTTCAGTTGAAGTAAATCGCTGCCCGCGGAGCGATTTTACCGTTTTGGTTTATATAAAATTTTATATACCCTTTTGGAATTTTTGTTAATATTTTCTACCGTTTGAGTTTCGGACTCTGGTAACTACTATCAAGGATATCAAATATCATCAACAAGAAGCAAGAAAATTTTAAAATGTTCTGACTAGTGACGTGGTAGCTGCTATAAAGAAAATCAAAGATGTATATCCTGAATCTGAGATAAAAGTCAAACAAGAAAAATTGTTGGTGCTTTTTTAAAAAGAAATGGGGCAGCACAAAATGATTGAAAATATCTCTCAGGATTGAAATGGCTTTCAAATATTTTTATTAAGCATTGAGGGACTTTAAATAGGCAACATAAAATACATAATCTGCATAATTTATAATTTAAATAACTTAAAATATGTCAACAACATAAACAAACTAACTAAAATTCAAAATTTAAATTTATTCAAGTTAAACAACTTATTTTGCTAAAAGTTATTGCAGTAACTAAAAGCAAACTTCAACACTCCTCATTTGCTTTAGTTACTGCAATTGAAAAATATGTTGTTCCTCAATTTTTGCTTTGATAGTTGATGCTGGAATTTTTCTTCTTTTGATTTTGTTCTTAAAAAACATGTGCGATGACATTGTCTTGTGTAGAAGTTTTTTTGAAATTGCTTTAGTCTGAACTTTTGTATAATTTGTAGAGAGACTGTTGATATCACATATTACATATGTTTCAGAATATGATTTTATTCACACAGACCCAATTTGATAGTTTTCATGTGTGAAAATTTGTGGGGCATTAAAGAGAGACTGTTGAAGAAGAAGGAAACTGACGATTGAAACATGTCAAAGGAGCAGGTCCAACGCAGTTGAGTGAAGTGTCTGCAGTAAGTGTTGATGAAGAAGGAAGCTGAAGATTGGAACATGTCGAAGGAACACGCCAAACGAAGCTGACGAACGAGTTTACAACACTGCGGTAAATAGAATTAAAGTCGCACTAGGATTAAACTACATATGTTAATTAGGATTATATTTCTTCTATAATTATATTATGATTAGGATTATATTATGACTAGGATTACTATTAGAATTATAGTATAATTAGAATTTATATTATTTATAATAGCATTATTATTATTATTATTATTATTATTATTATTATTATTATAGTAGTAGTAGTAATAGGTATTGTAATAGGACTCTGAGTATAGTTAACTTAGGAATCTACAATTCTCTCCTATATAAGAAGTGTGTACTTAACATTATTATTTATCAATACTACAAATATTGATCAACATGTCAATAATATGAATATATCAATACTAATCAAGCTATAAATATATCAATACATAAATAAATTAATACAATCCTTGATTTCTCTACGTGAGATTTCTAAGAGACTACTGCTTCTGTGTGTTGAAAAATGCACGGATTGTAAAGGTAGTCCTTATGGTTTAAAATGGATAGCCATGACAGGTTGAAAAGGTAGCCCTTATGGGTTAAAATTAACAGATTTCACAGATCTCTTAAGATCAATGAAGCTCTTGATACCACTGCTGGTGTCTTTTTAAAAGAAATGTGGCAGCACAAATTGATTGAAAATGTTTTTCAGGATTTAAATTACTTTCAATAGCTTTCAAATATTCTGATTGAGCATTGAGAGGCTTTAGATAGACAACATAAAATACATAATCTACATAATTTAAAATTTAAACAATCTAAAATATCTCAACAATCTAAACAAACAAAAATTCAAAATTTAAAATTTATTCAAACAAAATAATTTATTTTGCTAAAAGTTACTGCAGTAACTAAAGCAAACTTCAACAAAAATGTTGAAGTAGATTTCAAGAGATACATATCAATGATATGATCATCTTGGAAAAAGCATTGAGGGAGATAGATTGAAAATCTTTGGTAAATCATTTGATATATCAAGGTCAATTACTGGTTTAGGGCAAACACTAAAAGTAAATGGAGAAGTTGGAGACGCTGATCTTGAAGGCCAAATATCAAGAGAAGAGACAAAAAGCATAATTTTTGGCAGCTTTGAATCTGATAAAAAGGTTAATAAAGAGCTAGAAATTAAAGAAAAATTGGTTGTAAATCTTATGATGTTGAGGCTTCACAGAAAATTGTTTATCAGATTGTCATCAAATTGGGAACGCGTTAACGGATGAAAACTCCTTGAGTTATTAAGTTTTATTAGAAGGAGCTAGCATGTTCTGAATTCATGAATACATGAGATCCAAACTTGCTCATCATAGATATTTCTCCATATAGCTCTACTGTCAGGTAGCTAAGAGAAGTGAAAAGTCTAGAAACTCAACAATGATATATTCACATGGATCATTTGATAATGAAAATCTTCATCATTTGAAGAATCCAGGGGAGTTTGGAAGAAATTGTTGAGAATTTCACCAAGGTGCAGTTTAAAGCTTTATTTGAGTTCTTCCAAGGAGCATCATACAAAGCCTCGCTAATTTAGAATTTGAGCACAAAATGACCGCACTAAAACAATTCTTAGGATATATAGTTTCCAAAAAAGATCTCTTTTAAGAGAGAGTGTAAAAAAGATAATTTATGCAATTTCAAATCTATAAGAAAATTCTAGTAATTGTACATCTTTTGTCTCACGTGGTACACTTCATAGTTCCACGCAAATGAAGCGCGTCAAGAGGTATTTGAATGCCACATAAGCCAAAAAGGTGTACAAAATTAAAAAAAAAAGTTCAGGGGTAATAGGACCTTAGTTTAGTTAAGGTGTGCCTCTATGATTTTAATCATAGTCTAGGGGGTACTTGTGCATTTTCTCACTTTTCTAGTGTAATTTCTTGAATAATATACTAGAATAATATTTGTAAAGAAATATCTAGATATTCTTGAGTAGAAGATAAAATTACTAGAATTTTCTTATTGTTATAAAATCAAGCTCTGAGAATATAATCATCGAGAGAAGAAGATAAGAGAAGTAGATAGAAGAAGAGGAATTTTTTTCTTATTCAAGTGTATATCAAATTGAGTGATATCTCTATTTTATAGTGTTGAAATATCACTCCCAAAGGTCAACACATTAATAGATACATAGTTATCTCTTTAAGGTTCTTATAACTTTGGAAGCTTATCACCTTGGAAACACTTATACATGAATCCAATTAATTGTTGGAAAACTCTAATGGATCATCCACATAAAACAATGGATTTATAACACTACTCATTGGACGTCTATAGATAATGTGCCTCATTAAAACCTTACTAGGAAAAATCCTTTGGGAAAAAATTCTAGTGAAAGAAAACGAGTACACATATCTTTTGATACATATTATTTGTTACCTCATTAAAAATATTGCCAGGAAAACCAGTGGGAAAAAACCTCGGTCAAGGTAAAAAGAGTGCAACGCGTATTATACTCTCCCTCATTAAAACATCACTTGATTTCTTGCGATGCTGTCTCCAATCTTGTAACTAGCTTCTCAAATTTTGATATTGACAGTGTTTTTGTGATCAAATCACATTCATGAAGATGTTGCATCATTGAACTCATCCTGATATATCAGTTTTTGATTTGATAAATATGACGAGGCTTTGAGCTTAGCCGAATTTAAGTATCACTCTATTCGTCATGACCTCGTTGTTGTAAGTAAATTGCTCATTCAACTTGTTCACATTAATAATCATCTCGTGAACACTTTCATTTGCAGTTGATTACCTTTTTACATTGTGGTTGGTAAATTTTTTTTAAAGAAAAACCACACAATTCCTGAATATGGTGTACTATTTATCTCAACCAGTTGCACTCTCGACTTGCTTCATGTAAGACTTTTATTTCTGCATGGCTTAAAGAAGTGATCACCTACATTTTCTTCATTTATAGACAAGATATTATTGTGCCTCCACATGCAAGCAAATAGCGTACTTGAGATCAAATAGCAACAAACCTTTATGTCCTAAGGCACAAGCCGTACTTGATATCTTACGGTTATACTATCGCATAATAATTTATTTGTACCCCACTAACGTTATACCTTGATTTATGGACTATCCGTCCAGACATCATTTTTTTAAAGTGAAACAAACTATACTTGAAATCAACATTTTACTTGGCTAAATCATTTATCTGTCCACACTATATGACAAATTTGAATTCAAGATCCTCTCCAAAATTATCATTGAGTGCTACCTCATATCAAATATACAGTCGACGGTTATTTGATATCGATACCAACAAGACATAACTTATCGAGATCTCTTCATTTTTCATTATTTTTCAGGTACCTTAACCTTTTCCGAGGTCTTATGGAGTCTTATGTCAATGTGCTCTTTTATAGCATTTGTCTCATTATGATGACTATATTGATAATTTGCTCCTCTCCTTCTTCAAAAATTTTATATTTGGAACCGTTTGGTTTATTACGCTTCCAGCGTATCATAGACTCTGTCCTTCAAGAACTTCATATTGGAGCATCTACAGCTGAATTGTATCATAGGGTCAGTACATTTATCTGGCAATTGATTTGCAACATTATGTAAATGAATTATCTCTTAAACTTTAAGTTTACATATTTATTTAACGATGACCCAGATAATTCATAATTAACCTCATAAATAATTTTCAACTATCAATCTTCTCTCCCCCTAATGTTAGGAAATCTAAAATTTATCCCAATCTTATTTGAAAATTCATCTGTGTGCGTGGTGGAGCAATTGAAATCATAACCGCACATTCAAACTTTAGATGAAAATTATTTGGTTCCTGACCCTGAACCAATTTTAATGGGGAAACCTTGTTGTCTTAATGCATACATGTGTTGCTACATGTTAAATAAAATTATCTCATACCAAATCTTATTTGGGAGTTTTGCTCTCATATCTATGGTTTATCTTTAATTGAAGGCATATAATTTTGCTAAACCAACCAGCATTATCAGTATAATTTAACAGTTGGAACTGTGCTCTTAATTTAACAATCGAGCAAACAATCTTACAAACACCAATTTGTAAGTTTGAACAAAGTACATGTGATCATCGCATAGATGCATCTATCGTATTGTTGAAAATGATCCACATGACGGGTAAATGGGTCCATATTCACCTTTTTATATGTTCCAAAAATTTAGGGAATTACAATCCCAACCTTAGCTGGTATAATGATCACTTTATTAAGATCAAAGAACAAACAACACAAAGAATTCTTGAAGAATCTTTTATATCTTCATCATACAAGTCACCTGAATTCTCAATTACATTTGCATCACATTTAATCGGAATGTTCAACCGATCATGCCAACTGAGTTTTATTTCAATACACTTACAATTTACTTTTACATGTGATTTCACCAACATGTACATGTTTGTATGCAAAAAACAAGAGGCAAAAGTGGGTGATATTTTACATAAATATTTTTAACCCGCTTCGGTTGTAGTAATTTAAAGATATTAAATCTTTTCACAATTTATAGTGTCAATGTTCCTTTTTAATTCATCCGAAACATAAAAATTTTCTTTTGAGACTTACTAAAACCTCATTATTATTCCTCTGGTAATAACACAACTCGGTAGAGCTTGCTATTAATTTTGTGTACTATCACATATTGCATGACACCATCCCTATGGTGAACATTTTCTTTACGAAGGAAATTATATTATTATTGTCATGGTCAAAATCATTACGAGCAAGACATGCTTCTTGCTTTACTTTTGTTGTACCATAGGTCCATAACCAATGACAAATTTGTATTGCCACATAATAATGACCACAACCCTTATAGGCAAGAACTATTTCTTTCTTTTGCTCTTTCGGTAGTTCACAAGAAACATACCATAGTGACGTATAGACGAACAATACCATTAATCAATTCTGCCAAATAAAATTTATTTTCCTCCCAAACCTCCTGTAGAGGTGATTTTTGACACATATCATTTTTTTCTCAAACCTCCCATAGAGGTGAGTTGTGACATATATTCAACCCATAATGATTTTATCACAGCTTGACCCATTCTGTTATAGAATGGTCGAGCATTCATGAAACTAATAACAAATCACATTCTCTTCAAGGAATGGACTAATCATTTATATATACTTCATGAATTTGTATTATAAGTACACTATAATGATTTCAAAATTCATCATATTTCCATGACACACCTCAACATCACTTTGAAAGATCAAGTGTAACATCACTTTATCTTCTTGTATCTTGATGGAGGATTTATAAACTTGTCAAATTATAGGGTTGACAACATTCACAAGTCCAATGACCTTTCATACCGTTTTAATGATAAATTTTTTTTTTATAATTTGAAGGACTATTTGAAGAACCCATAGTGTACTTCCTTTTAACATTACCACAATGATGACTACTATAATTTTATTCATCCGTGCCCTTATTCATACATTCAAATATTTTTCATCCTTCAGACTTAGTATTTGCTGCTACCACATTCTGTAACGACCTGTTTAGTCGTTTTGAGCAGCAGATTTTATTTCTGGAAAAACTGGCCAAGACTACGGAAACTACGACGGACCGTCATAGGCACGACGACCCGTCGAGGGTGTATCGTTTCAGCATACTTAGAATTCTGAAATTGGGTACTGAAAATCGACTCTCTGTAAATTGTGACGGACCTGCAGGACGTGCTGTCACAGCCACGACGAACCGTCGTGAGCTCCCGTTGCAAAACACTTCAACTTTTGAGAAATTGGTACAGGGAACGAGTCTCTGATCGTCATGACGGAGGTGCAGGACGGACCGTCACAGGTGTGACGGGCCGTCACAGTCCACGTAAGTCCTGTGGGGCTGCGACGACCTGTGTGACGGACCGTCGCAGACACGACGGGCCGTCACAGGTTGCGCAAATCCCAGGCAGAATAGGATTTCTTTACACGTTTTAAGGGACGTTTTGGACTATTCCTTCCTTAATTATAAAGTTAGAGGGTTAATATTAATAAGTCTAATTACTTGGGGGTTAAAAGGGGTAACCTTAAGTTAATTAGTGGGTTCTATTGTCCTCTTTTACACTTAATTATATGTTAATTAGGGTAAAGGAAAGAGGGTTTGAATAAAAGAAAAAGAGAAAGAACAGAGAGAGAGAAAGGGTCGATCGAACAAGGCAGAGGGTATATCAATGCTTGGGAAATTGCTGGTTGATTCCAATTCTTCGGTGGAGGTAGGTTATGGTTCTTTTACGATCTTCGTAGTGAACACTTAATAGTGAATGATATGTGTTGATAGTATTGTAAACCTGTCTATATGCTTAATTGTATGCTTGCATGAATATGATTATGTGATTTTGATAAAACAAGCATGATGAAACCCATTGAATCCCAAATCTTGAAAGAAACTTTAATCTACGTTATTAATGATGATGCCTTGGTATAAAAGAAGGCTTGATGAATTAAAGTAATGGGATTGGTGATGCCTTGGTATGGAGAAGGCTTGATGAACGGATAGAATGAGGTTAGTGGATCGGAGTGTCACGTTTCGACACATAGTATTAGTGGATCAGAGTGTCACATACCGACACATATAGTGGGACGGGTGTCACGAACCGACACGTAGATATAGGGGATCGGAGTGTCACGTACCGACACATGTAGGGGATCGGAGTGTCACGTTCCGACACATATAGGGGATCGGAGTGTCACGTACCGACACATATAGGGGATCGGGTGTCACGAACCGACACGTAGAATTAGGGGATCGGAGTGTCACGTACCGACACATAGTGGAAGGGGATCGGAGTGTCACGTACCGACACAAGAGGAAGAAAGATAATGAATCTTGAAAGATGATAAATATACTCAATCTAATAAACTTAATTCCCAAATGAGTATGGTATTGAGGCTTGAGCCGTCATGGATGAACTTGATGGTACTTGTTGATGATTATAGTACTTGTTGTTGCTACATGTTGAGTATTGTAGTTGATTTACATTATTATTGATATATACTGTTCCCTATTTTGAGTTGGCCGATGATACTTACTCAGTACTTGTGGTTGTACTGACCCCCTACTTTTATGTTTTCTTCTTTGTTATTTGTGAAATGCAGCAAACGTTCCGTCATCTTCAACTCAGCAGTAATTCTAGCCAGTCTTCACTACATCAGAATTTCAGGGTGAGCTAATGCGTCTAGCTTGGACTGGATCTTCTTCTTCAAGTCTTGATGCCTTGAACTTCCGGCATGGACTAGCTTTTATTTATTTTTGTTCTTAGACATTCCTAGTTAGTAATTTGAGATAGATGTTCTTGTGATGATGACTTCCAGATTTTGGGGATAATAATAATAGTTTTGAATTGTTTTATTAATGAGTTTAAGTCTTCCGCATTATTTTCTGTTGATATACATTGAAATGTTAAGGTTTAGATTGGTTGGTTCGCTCACATAGGAGGGTAAATGTGGGTGCCAGTCGCGTCCCCGTTTTGGGTCGTGACAAAACTTAGTATCAGAGCATTAGGTTCATTGGTCTCATCACACAAGAACGAGTCTAGTAGAGTCTTAAAGAACGGTAGGGGGACGCCTTTACTTTTCTTTGAGAGGCTATAAGACTTTAGGAAAATTCCATTCTTTCATTCTTTCTTTCGTGCTACTACTTGAGTCCAATTGGTATCTAGGTGATACAAATTGGTATCTGACCATCTTCATTCTATTTCGCAGATGGTTAGAACTAGAGCAACGACCGCACCAGCAGCAACAACGGAAAGACAAGAAACGAATGAGCCAGCCACTGGGGCTGTAGCTCGAGGAAGAGCAGCGGCAAGAGGCCGTGGAAGAGGTCGTGGGAGGAAGTCCTCTAGAGGAAGAGGACGAGCCCCTAGCCCATCTGATACTAGGGCGGTGACTCCTCCACCGACCGAGGAGGTGATAAGAGAGGGTGAGGAAGGGGAGAATGAACAAGTGCAAGATGAGGAAATGCCACCCCAACCTACCCCAGAGATGATCAACCAGGTACTTGCTTATCTTAGCGGGTTATCCGATCAGGGTCAGGCACCTCCAGTGGTTTCTGCACAAACACCTCCGGTTTCAGAGATACGACATGCGGCTACTATGGCTCCCCGCATGGATGCATCATTGGGAATAGGCACATTTCCACGTCTGACTACTGGGCCTATTATGACAAATGATCAGCATGAACTTTTCAGTAAGTTCTTGAAATTGAAACCTCCAGTCTTTAAGGGCGCAGAATCAGAGGATGCCTACGATTTTCTGGTTGATTGTCATGAACTACTACACAAGATGGGTATAGTAGAACGGTTTGGCGTTGAGTTCGTGAAATATCAGTTTCAAGGGAACGCCAAAATGTGGTGGCGGTCACATGTTGAGTGTCAACCAACAGAGGCACCACCTATGACTTGGGAATCATTCTCTAACTTGTTTATGGAGAAGTATATCCCAAGGACTTTGAGAGATAGAAAAAGGGACGAGTTCTTGAGTCTAGAGCAAGGAAGGATGACAGTTAATACATACGAGGCTAAATTTCACGCACTATCCAGATATGCCACCCAACTCTGTTTCAGTCCACAAGAACGGATTCGCCGTTTTGTGAAGGGGTTGAGGTCAGAATTGCGGATTTCAGCCTTACAGATAGCGGCAACGACAACATCCTTCCAAGAGGTGGTAGACTTTGTGATAGAGGTGGAAGGAGTGAAACCAGATGACTTCACCACGACATCGACATCAAAAAGGTTTCGAAAGGGAGGTGAGTTCAACGGTTCGTATACTAGAGGACAGAGTTCTGGAGGTTACTCAGTTCGACCCATTCAGTCTTCACTACAGACTGTAGTTGGGGGTCCACCTCAGAACGGTCAACACTTCTCCGAGAGACCTATGCCTGACTCCAGAGAGTGTTATGGATGTGGAGAGATTGGACATATTAGGAGAAATTGTCCAAAATAGAGTTACAGACCCCCAATAGCTAGAGGTAGAGGTGGTCATGGTAGAGGCCGTTTTTCTGGAGGACGTGGTCGAGGTAATGGTGGTCACCAAAACGGCAGAGGTGATGGGCAAACTGGAGCCACTACGACACAACATGGTAGGGGCAACGGACAGACTGGTGATAGGGCCCATTGTTACGCTTTCCCTGGGAGATCTGAAGTGGAGGCGTCTGATGCTGTTATCACAGGTAATCTCTTGGTTTGTGATTGCATGGCATCTGTATTATTTGACCCTGGCTCCACGTTTTCATATGTATCTTCCTCGTTTGCTAATGGTCTTAACCTACATTGTGAATTACTTGACATGCCTATTCGTGTTTCTACTCCGGTGGGTGAGTCTGTGATAGTCGAAAAAGTATATAGGTCTTGTTTGGTGAATTTTGTGGGGAGCAACACTTATGTAGATTTGGTTATTTTAGAAATGGGTGACTTTGATGTAATTCTGGGTATGACTTGGCTTTCTCCGAATTTTGCGATTTTGGATTGTAATGCTAAAACTGTGACGTTAGCCAAGCCTGGGGCAGATCCGTTAGTGTGGGAGGGCGACTACACTTCCAATCCGGTGCGTATCATCTCCTTTCTTCGTGCTAAGAAAATGGTGAGTAAAGGGTGTTTAGCTTTCTTGGCACATCTCAAGGATGACACTGCTCAAGTACCTTCGATTGAGTCAGTTTCGGTAGTCCGTGAGTTTTTGGATGTGTTCCCTGCAGATCTTCCTGGTATGCCACCAGATAGGGATATAGACTTCTGCATTGATTTGGAACCAGGTACTCGCCCCATTTCTATACCCCCTTATAGAATGGCTCCCGCAGAGTTAAGAGAGTTAAAGGCCCAACTTCAAGAATTGTTGAGCAAAGGCTTCATTAGACCAAGTGCATCTCCTTGGGGTGCTCCGGTTTTGTTTGTGAAGAAGAAGGATGGGAGCTTTCGGATGTGCATAGACTACAGACAACTGAACAAAGTAACTATTAAGAACAAGTACCCCATTCCTCGCATTGATGACTTGTTCGATCAGTTACAAGGTGCTTGTGTCTTCTCTAAAATTGACTTGAGATCCGGTTATCACCAATTGAAAATACGAGCAACGGATGTGCCAAAGACTGCTTTTCGAACTAGGTATGGGCATTATGAATTTGTGGTAATGTCTTTTGGTCTTACGAATGCCCCTGCTGCCTTCATGAGCTTGATGAACGGGATTTTCAAGCCATATCTGGATCTCTTTGTGATCGTGTTTATTGATGACATACTGATATACTCCAAGAGTAAGAAGGACATGAGGAGCATTTGAGAATGGTGTTAGAGTTATTGAGGAAGAAGAAGCTTTATGCAAAATTTTCCAAGTGTGAGTTTTGGCTAGATTCAGTGTCCTTCTTGGGGCACGTGGTTTCTAAGGATGGAGTGATGGTGGATCCATCTAAGATTGAGACGGTGAAAAATTGGGTAAGACCTACTAATTTGTCAGAAATAAGGAGTTTTGTTAGGTTAGCTAGCTACTACCGCCGATTCGTCAAGGGATTCTCTTCTATTGCTTCCCAATTGACGAACTTGACTAAGCAGAATGTTCCATTTGTATGGTCAGATGAGTGTGAGGAAAGCTTTCAGAAACTCAAGACTTTGTTGACTACCGCACCTATCCTTACCTTGCCAGTAGAGGGTAAGAACTTCATTGTTTATTGTGATGCATCCTATTCGGGTTTGGGTGCAGTGCTAATGCAAGAGAAGAATGTGATTGCTTATGCTTCGAGGCAATTAAAGGTGCATGAACGTAACTATCCGACCCATGATTTGGAGTTGGCCGCGGTAGTATTTGCACTAAAGCAATGGAGACACTATTTGTATGGGGTTAAGTGTGAAGTCTACACGGACCATCGTAGCCTACAGTATGTCTTTACTCAAAAAGATTTGAACTTGAGACAGAGGAGATGGATGGAATTACTGAAGGACTACGACATCACTATCTTGTATCATCCGGGAAAAGCGAATGTTGTGGCGGATGCTCTAAGTAGAAAGGCCGGAAGCATGGGAAGTCTAGCTCATTTGCAAGTTTCTAGACGCCCATTGGCTAGAGAGGTGCAGATTCTGGATAATGACCTTATGAGGTTAGAAATAAATGAGAAGGGAGGATTGTTAGCTTGTGTGGAGGCGAGATCTTCTTTCCTTGACCAGATTAAAGGGAAACAGTTTGATGATGAGAAACTAAGGCGAATTCGGGATATGGTGTTGCGAGGAGAGGCTAAAGAGGCAAAAATTGATGAGGAAGGTGTTTTGAGGATTAAGGGAAGGGTATGTGTGCCCCGTGTTGATGATTTGATCCACACTATTCTTACAGAGGCTCATAGTTCCGGATATTCTATACATCCTGGTGCGACCAAGATGTACCGTGACCTAAAACAACACTTCTGGTGGAGTAGAATGAAGCGAGATATTGTTGAGTTTGTTGCCAAATGTCCAAATTGTCAACAAGTAAAGTATGAACACCAGAGGCCCGGAGGAACACTTCAGAGAATGCCCATTCCTGAATGGAAGTGGGAGAGAATCGCAATGGACTTTGTGGTTGGTCTTCCAAAGACCTTGGGTAAGCATGACTCCATTTGGGTGATTGTCGATAGGTTAACTAAGTCTGCTCATTTCATTCCGGTCAAGGTGACCTACAATGCAGAGAAGTTAGCCAAAATCTACATCTTAGAAATCGTTCGGTTGCATGGAGTTCCACTCTCCATCATATCAGATAGAGGTACGCAGTTTACTTCTAAGTTTTGGAGGACATTACATGCTGAATTAGGTACTAGGTTGGACCTTAGTACTGCGTTTCATCCTCAGACCGATGGTCAGTCTGAGCGAACGATTCAAGTGTTGGAGGATATGCTTCGTGCATGTGTGATAGAATTTGGTGGTCATTGGGATAGCTTCTTACCTTTGGCAGAGTTTTCATACAATAATAGCTATCACTCCAGCATTGACATGGCTCCATTTGAAGCATTGTATGGGAGGAGGTGTAGATCTCCCATTGGGTGGTTCGATGCATTTGAGGTTAGACCTTGGGGTATTGACCTCTTGAGGGATTCGTTAGATAAGGTGAAGTGCATTCAAGGAAAGCTTCTAGCGGCGCAAAGTAGGCAAAAGGAGTATGCAGACCGAAAGGTTAGAGACTTGGAGTTCATGGAGGGTGAACAAGTCTTGTTGAAGGTTTCACCCATGAAAGAAGTGATGCGGTTTGGAAAAAGGGGTAAGCTAAGTCCAAGGTATATTGGACCATTTGAAGTGCTTAAGCGAATAGGGGAGGTGGATTATGAATTAGCCTTGCCCCCAGGGCTGTCCGGAGTGCATCCGGTATTTCATGTGTCCATGTTGAAAAGATACCATGGAGATGGAAACTACATTATTCGTTGGGATTCAGTTTTGCTTGATGAGAATTTGACTTATGAGGAGGAACCAGTTGCTATATTAGATAGAGAAGTTCGCAAATTGAGGTCAAGAGAGATTGCATCCATCAAAGTTCAATGGAAGAATCGACCGGTTGAAGAGGCTACTTGGGAGAAGGAGGCAGACATGCAAGAAAAATACCCACATCTGTTTACAGATTCAGGTACTCCTTTTGCGCCATTTTTTTTCTTCTTTTGATCGTTCGGGGACGAACGATGGGTAAATTGGTATCTATTGTAACGACCTGTTTAGTCGTTTTGAGCAGCAGATTTTATTTCTGGAAAAACTGGCCAAGACTACGGACACTACGACGGACCGTCATAGGCACGACGGCCCGTCGAGGGTGTATCGTTTCAGCATACTTAGAATTCTGAAATTGGGTACTGAAAATCGGCTCTCTGTAAATTGTGACGGACCTGCAAGACGTGCCGTCACAGCCACGACGAACCGTCGTGAGCTCCCGTTGCAAAACACTTCAACTTTTGAGAAATTGGTACAGGGAACGAGTCTCTTATCGTCATGACAGAGGTGCAGGACGGACCGTCACAGGTGTGATGGGCCGTCACAGGTGTGACGGGCCGTCACAGTCCACGTAAGTCCTGTGGGGCTGCGACGACCTGTGTGACGGACCGTCGCAGGCACGACGGGCCGTCACAGGTTGCGCAAATCCAAGGCAGAATAGGATTTCTTTACACGTTTTAAGGGACGTTTTGGACTATTCCTTCCTTAATTATAAAGTTAGAGGGTTAATATTAATAAGTCTAATTACTTGGGGGTTAAAAGGGGTAACCTTAAGTTAATTAGTGGGTTCTATTGTCCTCTTTTACACTTAATTATATGTTAATTAGGGTAAAGGAAAGAGGGTTTGAATAAAAGAAAAAGAGAAAGAACAGAGAGAGAGAAAGGGTCGATCGAACAAGGCAGAGGGTATATCAAAGCTTGGGAAATTGCTTGTTGATTCCAATTCTTCGGTGGAGGTAGGTTATGGTTCTTTTACGATCTTCGTAGTGAACTCTTAATAGTGAATTATATGTGTTGATAGTATTGTAAACCTGTCTATATGCTTAATTGTATGCTTGCATGAATATGATTATGTGATTTTGATAAAACAAGTATGATGAAACCCATTAAATCCCAAATCTTGAAAGAAACTTTAATCTACGTTATTAATGATGATGCCTTGGTATAAAAGAAGGCTTGATGAATTAAAGTAATGGTATTGGTGATGCCTTGGTATGGAGAAGGCTTGATGAACGGATAGAATGAGGTTAGTGGATCGGAGTGTCACGTTCCGACACATAGTATTAGTGGATCGGAGTGTAACGTACCGACACATATAGTGGGACGGGTGTCACGAACCGACACGTAGATATAGGGGATCGGAGTGTCACGTACCGACACATGTAGGGGATCGGAGTGTCATGTTCCGACACATATAGGGGATCGGAGTGTCACGTACCGACACATATAGGGGATCGGGTGTCACGAACCGACACGTAGAATTAAGGGATCGGAGTGTCACGTACCGACACATAGTGGAAGGGGATCGGAGTGTCACGTACTGACACAAGAGGAAGAAAGATAATGAATCTTGAAAGATGATAAATATACTCAATCTAATAAACTTAATTCCCAAATGAGTATGGTATTGAGGCTTGATCCCTCATGGATGAACTTGATGGTACTTGTTGATGATTATAGTACTTGTTGTTGCTACATGTTGAGTATTGTAGTTGATTTACATTATTATTGATATATACTGTTCCCTATTTTGAGTTGGCCGATGATACTTACTCAGTACTTGTGGTTGTACTAACCCCCTACTTTTATGTTTTCTTCTTTGTTATTTGTGAAATGCAGCAAACGTTCCGTCATCTTCAACTCAGCAGTAATTCTAGCCAGTCTTCACTACATCGGAATTTCAGGGTGAGCTAATGCGTCTAGCTTGGACTGGATCTTCTTCTTCAAGTCTTGATGCCTTGAACTTCCGGCATGGACTAGCTTTTATTTATTTTTGTTCTTAGACATTCCTAGTTAGTAATTTGAGATAGATGTTCTTGTGATGATGACTTCCATATTTTGGGGATAATAATAATAGTTTTGAATTGTTTTATTAATGAGTTTAAGTCTTCCGCATTATTTTCTGTTGATATACATTGAAATGTTAAGGTTTAGATTGGTTGGTTCGCTCACATAGGAGGGTAAATGTGGGTGCCAGTCGCGTCCCCGTTTTGGGTCGTGACACATTCGCTTTAGAGAATGGAGCAAATTCACTTAGACGAATTTCAAGAATATTTATCAAAAATATATTATTTTTCCTTAGTCATCATTTTATCATCACTATCGTGCATTAACTCAAACTCAATGTCTTATCCTTATATTGTGTGTTAGACCATAATTTTATGGGACTTGAACCCAATACATTATCATCACGGTGCATCAAAACTCAAATTGATGTCTTTACCTCTTCGTGCGATAGAACTTGAATATATCGTCTTATTCTTACACATTTTTCATTATGGTGCATTCAAAATTTAACCTGATGTCTTATCCTTTTTGGTGCGATGTGACTTGAATCCATCGTCTTACCCTTCAACCAATGACATAAAAGCCAAGATAGGTAGAACTCAAACATGAGCCTTTGAAATTTTTATCACGTTGTTGTTATAAATAAATGAACTAAATATAAAAAAGACATGAAAGAAAATTGATTATTCTTGTATGTCACAAATTCGTCTCCTTCTGCCATTTGTCACATGAGTATAGGTGTGTCTAATCTTGCATAGCGAATTTCCTTATCGCCGATTCATCTGCAAACTTAAATCAACTTATTAAATAAAGTAAAACTCAATATGTAAATAAAATTACCTCTGTCCTCTAGCATTTTAATAAAGAAACATATATAACATATGTCCAGATTTACTATACGAATATTTACTCCTTCTTTTCATTATCACCATCAAATCGTTGGTATATATAAATGCAACTTGGCTGATTTGGTGAACAAAATTGAGACTAGAAACAACTCATGCTGATAATTTGTTATAAAATCAAGCTCTGAGAATATAATCATAAAGAGAAGAAGACAAGAGAAGTACATAGAAGAAGAAGAATTTTCTTTTTATTCAAGTGCATATCAAATGGTGAGTGATATTTCTATTTATAGTTTTGAGATATCACTCCCAAAGGTCACCACATTAATAGATACATAGTTATTTCTTTAAGGTTCTTATCACCTTGGAAGCTTATCATCTTGGAAATACTTATACATAAATCCAATTAATTGTTGGATAACTCTACTAGATCATCCACATAAAACAATGGATTTATAACACTTGTAGATTTATCTAAGAAATGTGTGTATGTTCTAGAGTTAGACATTTGTAGTAAATTATAGAAGTCTAGATCTTTTAATGTGTAGAGTCATCCCCCCACAAATATAAATAGGAATGGTCTTAGTCATTTGTACTTGTCAAATTGTGCTACATTTAGCAAATATATCGCGGAATTTGTGTTACCCAGATGTTATGCATATAGAGTATTAAGAAGAAGAAAAAGAGAGAAATGATTTTTATTGATTCCTTTTCTATGTTCACAATGTATACAAGTCGACTATATATATAACACCTAACTGACTCCACGAGGACCACATAATGATAGCTCATTAACTCCACTAACAATCAATCTAACAAACTAACTAATTGTAAGTTTCAACTCCCCCTTAAGCTGGAGGGTGAAATATCTCAAGAACTCCCAACTTGGATAATAAGAAACTGTGTCGAGCCACTCCTAATCCTTTTTTAATAATTCTGCAAGCTAAAACTTAGTTGACACATGAACTGGATGTATGAGACCTTCCTTCACCTTCTCCCGAACAAAATGACAAACAATCTCAATGTGTTTTGTGCGTTCATGAAATATAGGATTTGCTACAATCTGCATAGCTGTCTTGCTATCACAATAGAGATGTACATGAGTTGACACTTTCACACACAAGCCTTTCAGCAATCCAACCATTCAAATGACTTCAGCAACTGCAGCAGCTATGCTGCGATATTCTGCTTTTGCTGAACTACGAGTGACTGTTTGTTTCTTTTTGGACTTCCACAAAATCAATGAAGTCCCCAACTACAAGACCTAACTTGTGACTGATCTTCTTGTATTGGGACAAGCAACCCAATCTGAATCACAATACACCACCAGATTATCTATAGGAACCCTTTTTAGAAAAATTCCCAATCCTGGTGATCCTTTTACATATCTCACCACCCTAATGCAGCCAGCCAACGTGATTGTTTAGGATGTTGCATGAATTGACTTAGCAACTGAACAACAAAACAAATGTCTAGCCTGGTAATTGTTAAGTAAATCAACTTCCCAATAAGCTTTTGATATCTGCTTATATCTTCAAACAATGGATCATCCTGGACTCCTATACATCTATCATGCTCAACTGAGGTAAGCTTGTCATTGAGCTCTAGTGGTGTGTGCATGGGTTTGGACCCTGCTATCCCTACATCTGATACAAGCTCCAACACATACTTTCTCTGATTCATCAAAATCCCATGTTGAGACCTTAGAATTCAATTCCTAAGAAGTATTTCAACTCCCCTAGGTCCTTGACCATGGATTGATTGTATAAGTATTGTTTTGCATCATTGATAAGAGTGTGACTACTCCCTATAAGTAGTATATCATCTAAATAAATTATTAATACCACGATATCATCTCCACACTGCTTAGTGAATAGATAATGGTCATGTAAACTCTACTTATAGCTTGCATCAAGCAAGGCAATGGTCAATTTAATGTTTCACTGTCTAGAGGCTTGCTTTAGTCCGTATGGTGACTTTAAAAGTTTACACACTCTAGTCTCCCCCTTACTATGAAACCCTTGAGTCAAAAACATATACACCTCCTCATAAAAATCTCCTTGCAAGAATGCATTGCTCACGTACATCTAAAAAAGGCTTCAATCCTTAGACACTGCCACACTTAGAACTGTTCTAACTGTTCATTTATTTGCCACTGGGAAAAGGTTTCATGGTAATATAATCCTTCCTTTCGAGTATAACCTTTAGCTACTAATAGAGCCTTGTACTTGTAGATTACTCCATTAGCCTTGAGTTTGACTTTATACATCCATTTTAACCATATAGGTTGTTTGCCATATGGCAAGGACACCAACTACCATGTATGATTTTCCTCCAAGGCGTTAATTTCATGTTTTATGGAATCAACCTATTACGGATGTTGTGATGTTTCTTGAAAAGATCTTGGTTCCTGAATAGCTGAAAAAGAACTCAAATATGCCTGATACTTATTAGACAAGTGTGAATGTCCAATATAGTTGGCAATAGGATATGTGAAATTTGTTGTAGGCTTGGATTGAGTAACATAATCCTTGAGCCAAATAGGAGGTTTGACATTTCTAGGAGGTCTTCCTGGAATCACAAAAGGTAGATCTATATGATCCTCATGGTGCCCATCTGCATGGAAACCTTCGTTGTCCTCTGCAGGTTCTATACCTACTGGAACTGGTGCTTCAACCTCTTGTGTTGCTCTAACATGAACTTGACACTCTTTGAAACAACATTATTTTTAGAAACTATCTCATTAGGAGTCCCAAGTGGGATGAAAGTGAACAGGTCTTCAGTATCACAATGTGGTCCTTCCTTGAAAGGAAATATTGTCTACTTAATATCACATCTCTACTGACAAACATAATCCCAGTTTTATACTCATACAAATCGTAGCCTTTTTTATTTTCACAAAAACCTATCATGACTACCATTCTAGCTCTATCTTGAAACTTGTCACCTCTAGGAAGCATACTAGCAAAGCAATGACATCCAAACACTCTTAAATTATTAATCTTTGGTATCTTCCCAAATAACATTTCATAAGGTGATTTTCCATTCAACACCAATAAAAGAAGTTTCTTTATGCGATACATAGCAGTTCTCACACATTCCCCCCAAAGCTTGATGGGGATACCACTTTGAAACTTGTATGCTCTAGACACCTCTAAAATATGTTTGTGTTTCCTTTCCACGGTCCCATTTTGTTAGAGAGTGTAAGCACAAATTGTCTGATGGATGATGCCTTTAGACATAAAAAAAGTTATCACATTGAGAACAAATAAACTCTCGACCATTATCAGATCTAAACATTTTAACAGATACACCAAAGTGATTTATTATTGATGACAAAAAAATGCAATACATGAAACACTTCACTTTTGGATTGAATCAAGAAAATCTAAGTATACATGTTATGATCATCTACCAAAGTAACAAACAAATGTTTCATGTCATATATAGATTTATTATAGGGTCCCCTGACATATAGGTGAACTAAATCAAATGAGGTTACAACCTTGGTAGAATGAACTGGAAATTTATGTCGATGTTCTTTAGCTAATGGGAAAAAATCATAGTGGTCGTGAACATGAGGATGTATTTTCTTAGGGAGGGACTCAATCTGATGCATGGATGCACCAGAGGGATGTCCTAGCATGTAATGCCATAAAGTGTCTTCTATACTGTTAGTAATTTTAGTTGAACAATTAGCTAACGTATTAACTGTGCTTGGTATGCAACCTTTGAGTATGTATAAACCTTCTCGTTCCCTACAAATTCTCAAGACGTTGCCATTGGAAAGAGCCTGAAATATGCAGAAATCAGGAAGGAAGGTAACAACAAAAGATAGCTCTCTAGTATGTTCGGAAATTGAAAGTAAATTGAATTTAAAGTAAGGAACATGCAGCACATTGTGTATAGCTCTGTCTCCCATAACTAGTGTACCTCTTTCATTGCTGATTTTGGATTTACCACCTGTTGGAACTTGAATTTTGCAATCACCTTGCAAGCCTTTGAGTGAACTAAGAATCTCCTTCAATGGATTAATGTGATGTGTATCACATGTGTCAATTATCCACTAATGATTTAAGTAGTAGATAGTAAAGTAGTAATACCTGCTAGATTTGATGAATACTCATTTTTGCCTTCCTTCCAAAGCATTTACGGCATTTTATAATATTGTTGGTCACTGAAGGAAAAAAACTTAGATGATGATGGCTCTAGTGTTAGAGGTATTTTCTTGAGGCCTTGTGCTTGATGAATCTCCCCTAGCTGCAGGACTAGAAGGTCTATATCCACCAGAACTGTATTGACCTCGACCCTGAGGCTTGTATCCAGTTGCATAATTCTGATTGTTTCCAAAAGAGTTGGATCCCTCACCTTGAATACCTCTATTAGGCCTAAAGTGTCCTGCTCCATCGTTGTTATTGTCCCTCCTTTTACTCTGAACACCAGGAGGATAACCCACCAATTTATAGAAATTGTCTTTTTTGTGATTTGTATACCTATAGTACTTACAAAACACGTGAAATCTCTGAGGACCATTGGAATTATCTGATTCCTTCTTAAAAGATGGCCTATTGCGATTTCCCTGCTAGAAGTGTTAGCACCTCCTTGTTATCGTCAACAACACCTAAAGTCATTTGTCTCTCCTACTGTGATACTATTGTATAGGCTTCACTTACTGTAATAATTAGAGTCCTAGCCATAATGACACTTCGAATTTGACTATAACTTTTATTCAATCCCATAAGAAACTACTATAGTCATTGAGATCTTAAATGAACAGCTAAAGTCATTATTCTCCCCAATCGCAATTAGGTAATGGTGCCATGATGTCTAATTCATTCCATGCATATTTCAATTTTGAATTATAAGTAGTTACAGGATCCATACCTTGCTTTAGAGTCACAATTTGAGTCTAGAGATGGTAAATTCTCGTCAGATTCGACCGTTCAAAATGCTCATTGAATTCAATCCATACTTTCTTAGCATGTGATGCATATAGGATGTTGACATTAGCTCAGCTACTATTGTATAAACAAACCATGAAAGCACAATCACGTTGCATTTTCCCCACAATTCAGCTAATTCTTCCCTGTATTTATGCTTTGCACATGTTCCATCGATGAACCCTAGCTTCCATTTTCCCGGACGTGCAAGCTTCATCAATCATTATTTTAGTTGTATTTTACTGTGATTTTTTTTCTGTTTCAAAAATCACCATGGCAGTTTATCAAGAAACTGGATCTACAGAAGCACATGTGGTTGTGATGGATCATCATCATCCGTTGCTTTTTCAAGCTTTGGATACACCAAGTACGGTCATAATTCCATGTGAAATTAGGTATTAGGCCTAATTCACACCTCAAAAGCTAGATCAAGGGGGGAGAATTTCCCAAGCCTTATAAAAAATCCACTCATCTCATTAACCGTTGATGTGGGGCTGTTGTTATTCTTTAACAGATTCAATGGAAAATCCCATATAAAAAGGATAAAATATAGAAATTCACAAAAAACCAATGCAAAGTTTACCAAAATGGAGCAACAACCAACAACAACCCGAGTCACACTTTTGCAAACCAGTCTTCGCTTAAGAAACCATCGCAAATGTGAGCCCTGGTTTGCTTAAGTGAACTCTTTCCAAAAGCCTATCTTTCGCTTAAGCGCTCACACCTTCGCTTAAGAAAATCTCGCTTAAGCACGAGGCCTATCGAACAAGCGAAGGTTACAAAACTGAGCCAACTCTCAAATATTGAAATGGCCCTCAGAATTCGTTTCAAATACCGTGCACACAAACCACATATGCAAATCAATTATACTCGATGTTCCAAACTCAATGGAATAGTCAAAACACAATCTGAGGTCTCCTTTACTCGACATTTGCGAAAAACACAAGAAACTAACTCACGCCTAACAAGGTTAAAACAAGCTCGGAATCTCTCAAAATTTAATCAAGACCTCACCTAGTCATTAAAGCATCCCCGAATCCAAAGGAACTATCGAAATCACAATCCGAGCATCTGAACCCCGAATATTGATCAAAGTCAACCCAAACACTCAAAAATACTCAAAATCTAAAACTAACAATACTCATGGATTAGATTTCACATCTCTGGACTGATAAAATCAACAGAATTCCAATTCTGACATTCGAAACCCCAAAAGACCCAAAAACCCACTTTCTTAACAACGTGACCTTTAAAACTCACAAACTCACCATATTCTTGACTTTAAACTCAAAGTTTAAAACCAAATTTTCAAACTTAATCATTTCAACTCAATTAAAAATGAATCTGGGTTACATACAGGAGCGTAAAAATGGTAAATTCATGAAACTTTCAAGAAATGATTGATCGGGTCATTATAGAATTACACTTTCTTTTCCACCTCAACATTAGGGAGAAAATAATTTCACCTCAAAATAGTCTATAAATGTTACCCCGTAAAGTATAATTGTGTAGTTGAGAATTGACTAATAGGTTAGTGGGCGCTTTGGCTATTTCCTAAGCCATAATTTATTAAAATAATATTCAACTTTCATTAAATTTATCATGAACACAATACATTGAATTTTAGAGAAAAAAAAAGGGAAAAATAGATAATATAAATATTGAGAGTTTCTAGTGAAATAAATTTGCTTTCAAAGATAAATGTTTCTTCATATATTTGAAGAAAGAAGTGTAAAAATTATTAATAAAAGATTCAAAGAAGAATTGAGTCAATTTGTGTCAATATTCTAATCAACTACTTTATTGTGAAGTTTTCAGCTCAACCAATTAATAAAATTAAATAGATCATGTGTTGCATAATATCCGAGTATTTTTGCATTGCAGTGAAATAACGAAGTTAAAAGTTTTGAACAATGGTGTCCGACTAGCCATGGTGATCTATATATGGTGTTGGAGAAAAAAATACAGAGAAATATGAAAACAATTTAAAAAAAATAAGGAGAACTGCGACTGCGCTTAAATTTCTGATTAATTGGAAGTACATAAATAACAAAATATGCCCACGTGCTATATAGGTTAAGATATATAACAACTAATCCTAAAATATAGGTCATGTAACCCACTATGACACTTAACCACAAACACTAATAAAACTTGAGTAAATATAGGAAACTACTTAACAATGACGCGAAGACTAGTTCTACTTAACTACCCATGTCCCAATTCAGTCAATCGTTTTGGAACACTCTATGACATGCCCTCTTGATTCAAAAAATAATCCTCTAAAATAAAAAAATTTCTCCTTCAATAAAGCCTTTGTCAATACATCATCCAACTTCTTTACTGTGCTGCAATATTCCAATAATATTTCATCCTTTGGTACTAAATCACGGATAAAATGATAATGAATATCAATATGTGTTGTCCTACTGGGAATGTTGGGTTTTTTTTGTCATGGAGATAGTTGCTTTATTATCGCAAATTATCTCTTTCTCCTCTCTGCTGCTCCTGTTGAAGATCAGCTAACACTCTCCTTAGTCAGACGGCTTGACAAGCTGCTGCAATGTATTCAACTTCTGAAGTTGACAATGATGTGGTAGCTTTCTTCTTTATACTCCAAGTGACCACACCTAAATCTAAATTGAAAACATTCGCCGAAACACACTGTCTATCTTCCAATGATTTTGCCCAATCGCTATCTATGTACCTGCACAATATGAAATTATCAATTTTGGAGTGCCAAATACCAAAGTCCAAAGTTCCAGGAATGTACCGCAAGACTCTCTTTTCTGCCCCATAGTGTAACTATGAAGGTTGTTGCATAAAGCTAGAAATAACACAAACATAATATACAAAATCGGTTCTAGTATGCATCAATTTTATTAGACCTCCAACCAAGCTTTTGAACCTCTTTGCATCTGTCAATTGTTCTTCATTTACCTGCTGCAATTTTTCACCGCAGGCTTGCAATTAAGCATGCCAAATTTATTGAGTAGGTATCTAGCATATTTTCTTTGTGAAATAAATATTCCCTATCCAATTTGATGAACTTGAAGTCCAAGAAAGTAATGTAATAAACTCATAACTGACATCTTCAATTCATTCATCATTTGAGATTTAAACTCTTTCGGAAGAGAACATGAAGAACTAGTGTTAATTATATCATTAACATAAAGGCATACAATAATGAAATCATTACCTTCATTCTCCCATTTTTGTGGAAGTATCCATCCATCTTGCAATATCGCGCTCGAGGGGCTTGCTTCAAGCTATACAATGCCTTTTTGAGCGTGTACACGTTTGTTCATCGCCTTCCTTTGTGAAACCTTTGGGTTGTGTAACATAGACTTCTTGTTGAAAGTCTCCATTGAGGAAATACCGACTTGACATCAAATTGATAAAATGCCCATTAAATTTGTGCAGCAAATGGTAGAACCAACCTCACTATCTCAAATCTAGCTAGTAGAGGAAATGATTCTTTAGAATCAACACCATATTGTTGTGCATACCCTTCATCCACAAGACGATCTTTGTGCTTTTGTCGGCTACCATTAACTGCAAACTTTTTTTGAACACCCACTTCAATCCAATTGCATTTTTTCCGTTTGGTAACTTCATAACTTCCGATGTTTCATTCTTTTCGATTGATTTTATTTCTTCCACCATTTCTTTCTTCCATTCTTCTTTTCCAACAGCTTTTTCATAATTCATGAGATCTGAAACAATAAGAGCAAACTGACAAGACGAATAAAGATTATTAGCATATTTGGGATTTGGATTTTAAGCCTTGTTGATCTTCTTAATGGAATAATCTCATCTGAAGACTCTTCATGAGTTATTGCAATTGGCGAGCTTTGTGACACCACAGAAGAAACTGAAAGTGTACTTGAAGGGGTTGACTCTTTTCCTTCATCTTAAGTGATTCGAAGAGGCATATGAGTCTCTTGTCGCACCAACTTTTCTCTCCAATTCCAACTTGAATTTTCATCAAATATTACATCTCTTTTAACTGAGATCTTGATAATAAAAGGGTTGTACAATCCATATGCTTTGGAGTGAGTACAATAGCCAATAAAAATGCATTATTCATATTTTTCATCAAACTTTTGACAAGCTTGAGAGCTTACCAAAGCATAAGCAACACACCCAAAAATCCGTAAATGACTTACATTTGGTTTCCTATGATGCCAAGCTTTATAAGGAGTTTTATTCATAAAAACTTTTGTTGGTGAAATATTCAGCAAGTAAACAGATGCTGCCACAACTTCTGCCAGAACTGATTTGCGAGTTCCTTTCCTTGTAACATGCTCCTTGCCATCTCCAGCACAGTCTGATTCTTTCGTTCAGCGACACCATTTTGCTCAGGGGTATAAGGAGTTGTTAACTCCCTATAGATGTCATTATTTTAACAAAATAAATTGAATTTGTTGGACTTGAACTCTCCTCATCTATTTGTGCAAAGAATAGTGATATTGCAACTACTTTGGTTACCTACCAAAGCTTTAAACACCTGAAACTTTTCAAAAGTTTCTGGCATGTTTTCTAGAAAATACACCAACTAATGCGAAAACAACAAGAAATAATGACTTCCAACTAAAAACTTAGTTTACATAGTACCACATATGTCAACATCTATTAATTCCAAACATTTAGATCTCTCCATGGTTTTCCAACAGGAAAAGATTTCCTGGATTGTTTCCCATAAATGCACCCTTTACATAAATCAAGAGAACTAATTTTTAGTAGTCCAAGAACCATACCTTTATCACCTAGAAATTTAAGGTTGTTCATGTTGAGATGACTGTACGTAAATGCCTTGCAACAAGGGCAAAATTTTGCATACATCTTATTTGGCGTCATGGTGATATGAACCTTTTTTCTAGACTTCTTACTTGTAATGACACAATTTTATCATCATCAAACCAAAGAGAGTATCCATTGGTCAATAGTTGCCCAGCAGTCAACATATTATCTAAATCAGCTACAAATTAAACATTGTCTATCATGTTTACTTTGTCTTGATAACTGTCAATGATTAACATATATTTTCCTTCAACCAATAAATCTTTTGTATTGCCAAGCTGCATTTTTTTCTTTTGCTTCTCGTCAAGATCATGGAACAAAGATTTTGATACTTGTCATATGATTTGAACAATCACTGTCTACAAACCATAGATCACTTGGCTTACGGTATGTGTCAGTGCAAGCCATAAGAAAGATAATTCTCTTCCTCGTTTTCTGTTTCTGCAAAAATTACTTTCTGATCTTTATACCATCAATCAACCGTTATATGTCCGTAATGCTGATAGTGTTGACATTGAATGCCATTTTTTGTGTTACCTTACTCATTGAACTGCCTTTGTCCATCATTTCTTCCTCTGTACCTTCCATAACCATGACCTCGACCAAAGCGAAAGCCTTGTCTTTCTTGACCTTTACTTGTTGGACCATTATTTTCTCCATATTTGGTGGCTGAATCTTTAACTTAGGATGCCTTCTCTCCTTTCTTGTATGTGGATCGATTGATTCTCGCCTCATGATCTTGAAGAGATCCCATCAGTTCATCAAAGGAAAAGACATATAAATCCTTGTATTCTTCTACCGCAGCAACTACGTGATCAAATTTTGGAGTTAGGCTTGTCAATACTTTTCCCACAATGGTCTGATCAGTTACCTACTGTAGGATTGTCGTTGCTATGGAAGAAAAACCAGCAATAGATTCTCCACTTATCATCATCAAGGTTTCAAAATCATGTCGAAGTGATTGTAATCTCACCACAATGAACTTTGAATCGCCTTGAAACTCTTTCTGGAGAATCGCCCAGGCTTGTTTTGATGTGGTTGTTGTTGTTATCCGTGAAAAGACACTATAATGAACAGCCTGTTGAATAAAAACAGTGCTTTAGCATCTTATTTCTTGTCGCTTCGTTGTTCGTTTCCTTCATCAGGATCTACAAATCTAAATTCTACCAAGTCCCAAAGATCTTGAGATTTTAGTATGGTTTTCATACGGATACTCCAAAACTCGTAGTTTTCTTCCTTGAAGACAGGAATGGATGGTTGTGTCACACTCAATGCATTATTGATCCTTGCCATGGCTGGTTCTGATGCCAAATTTCTTTGACAAAAAATATAGAGAAATCTGGAAACAATAAAAAAAAAGTGAAGGAAAACTGCGACTGCGTTGAAGTTTCTGATTAATTGGAAGTACAAATATAAAAAAAAAAGGTGCACATGGTATATAGCCTAAGAGATAAACAACTTATCCTAAAATATAGGTCTTGGAAATCACTATGATACTTAATCAACAACACTAATAAAACTTGAGTAAATATAAAAAAATACTTAATAAAAACGCAAAGACTAGTTCTACTAAACTACCTATGTCCCAATTCAGTTAATCGTTTTGAATCACTCTATTAGGGCTACACCATTGAGTGCAAATTTGAGTTGTATTTCCTACAACATGTTGTTTACTAAATTGCACATAATTATTTTGTCTACGTAAATGGTGTTGCAAACTAAAATTCAACCACTACTATGCTTTATGTTCATGCACCTACATATGGGTTCCATTCACTTAACTAACTTTATTTAGGTATGAAATTAATTACTTCTAATAAAATGTAGAAACATACGAAATCGTACACTTCTGCAATAAAATCAGCCAAACATTGTAACTTTGTCGTATTATTCAATTAAAGTAGTGAAGGTTTTTTTTCGGGGGTGGGTAGGGGTGGGGTGGGGGGTATACAAGATACTATATTAATAATTAATATGTGTCATTACATAATAATGGCAGATCTTCTTATCCGCGGTCACATTTTTGGGAATGGGCAATACTAATACTATTACAATTTTACAAAGACATTCCCCTTAAAGTGACTTGTTAAGAACAGATAAGTTGGATGTAGAGATAAGAAGTAACCATGAACAGAGAAGATTCTGGAGAGGAAGAAGAACTGATATTATTGATGAACTCACTTTCCTATACAGTATGACCATGAATTTATACTTTGTACAATCAACAAACTTGATACTGAAAAAGGAATCTAAAAAACTAACTTACTAACAACTAATTTGTAACTTATTTAACTAACTAATTTCTGAGTTAGTTACTAACAACTTTATAGTCTCAACACTCCCCCTCAAGTTGAAGGTTGAAATACATTTATCAACCCCAACTTGTCTAATATGTAATTGTGATGTTGACCTCCCAAAGCCTTAGTTAAAAGGTCAGCTTCTTGATCAGTTCCACGAATATACATTGTCTTGATCAAATCCCTTTTGTATTTTTTCCCTAACAAAGTGACAATCAATCTCTATATGTTTAGTCCTTTCATGAAATATAGGATTTCCAGCAATCTGAATGGCAGCTTTGTTGTCACAAAATAACTCTACTGGAATTTTCACCTTCATGTTCATCTCCTTCAACAGTCCCACTAGCCAAATAATTTCAGCTACTGCTGATGCCATGCTTCTATATTCTGCTTCAGCAGTACTCCTAGATATAGTTTCTTGCTTCTTTGATTTCCAAGAAATCAGAGAACTGCCTAACTTCATACAATAACCAGTTACTGATTTTCTTGTTACTGCATATGATGCCCAATCAGAATCACAAAAACCTCTAAGTGTACAATCCCTTTTACTACTCAATAAAATTCCCAAACCTGGTCTTCCCTTCAGATATCTCACAACATGAAGTGCTCCTTCTAGATGAGATTGTTTCGGATCATGCATGAACTGACTCAAAGTCTGCACTGCATATGAAATATCTGGCCTTGTGACTGCCACATAAAGTAGCTTTCCCACTAATCTCTGATAAACATGTTTGTCTATCAATTGTGGATCATCCGACTCATTATCATCATGCTTTCTTAGATGTTTGTCATAATCAGATGTAGTGAACTTCATGTGTTGTTCCAATGGTGTGATTGCAGGCTTTGCTCCTGCTAAACCCCATTCTGAAATCAACTCTAATATGTACTTTCTTTGTGTCATCAATATCCCTTTGCTCGACCTCAAAAATTCTATGCCAAGAAAATATCTCATCTCCCCTAAGTCTTTGATCTTGAAATTGTGTTGCAAAATAATTTTTGACTCCTTGATAAGTTGCAGATCATTTCCAGTGATGATCAAATCGTCTACATAAACTAGTATCATTACAATCTTCTGGTCTACCTTTTTTGTGAACAAGGAATAGTCATGCTTGCTCTGCTGAAACCCAGACTCAACTAATGCAGTAGTGAGTTTTATATTCCACTGCCTTGATGCTTGCTTAAGGCCATATAATGATTTCTTCAATCTGCAAACTACTGCCTTGATGCTTGCTTAAGGCCATATAATGATTTCTTCAATCTGCAAACTTTAGATATCTCCCCCTTACTGCTAAAACCTTGAGGCAGTACCATAAAGACTTCTTCATGAAGATCACCTTGTAAAAAAGCATTGAATACATCCATTTGAAAAACAGGCCAATTATGCATAGCAACCAAAGAAAGAGCACATCGAACAGTAACCATTTTTGCAACAGGGGAAAAAGTGTCATGAAAATCAATCCCTTCTTGTTGAGTATAAACCTTTAGCAACTAAACGAGCTTTGAACCTTTCAATGGACCCATCAGCATTGTATTTGATCTTGTAAACCCATTTACAGCCTATGGGTTTCTTACCAGCTGGTAAATCAACAATCTCCCAGGTTTTGTTAAGTACAAGAGCATCAATCTCTTGTTTCATTGCTTGAACCCATCTGTCATCTAATATAGCTTCACCATAAGAGGTAGGTTCAATAGAATTAGAAAAAGTGGAGAGGAAAGCTTGATAACCAGGGCTAAGATGAGAGTATTGAACAACATGATGAATGGAATGAGGAACTAGTTTTGTAGAAGGTATAGAATGAACATAATCAGAAAGCCAAATGGGGGGTTTAGTGGCTCTGGATGATCTCTTTGAAGGTAAGGAAATGGTAGGAGAAGTAACTACAGTAGGAGTTTGAGAGACTGGAGGATGAGGAAGAGATGGTGATGAAGTAGATGGTGGTGATGACAATGGAACAGGTGATTGTGAAGTGACTATTTGAGGGTTGGATTCTGGATCAAGAAGATATGATGGAATAGGAAAATTGGACAATAAAGAATTAGAAGAAGGAGAAGTTGAAGTTTGCTTGAATGGAAAAATATGTTCCCTAAAATGAACATCCCTACTGACAAAAAATGAGTGAGATTGTAGATCATAAAGTCTATATCCCTTTTGAAAAAAAGAATAACCCATGAATACAGCAGGTATAGCTCGTGGTGAAAACTTGTCATGAGGATTTGGATTAGTGGCATAACATAAGCATCCTAAAGTCCTCATATGGACTAAAGAAGGAGGTATATTGTGAAGCTTTTCATATGGTGAAATACCATGAAGAACACTAGAGGGTAGCCTATTAAATAATGTGAGTTGCTGCAAGTATGCAGTCACCCCAAAATTTTAGAGGAATACACCCTTGGAATCTTAGAGCTCGTGCTACCTCTAGTAAGTGCCTATGTTTTCTCTCAGCCACCCCATTTTGTTGTGGGGTGTATACACATGTTCTTTGATGGACAATACCAAGAGATTGGAAAAAAGAGTCACATTGAGAATTAAGGAATTGAAGACCATTATCTGAACGCATGATCTTAATGGTAGTGTTAAACTGATTTTGTATCAAATTAACAAATACTTTCAAATGAAGCAAACAATCACTTTTGTATTTCAACAAGAAAACCCAAGTCATGCGACTGAAATCATCAACAAGAGTGAGAAAGTATTTATTGCCATTGTAAGTGTCATGTTTATAGGGACCTCATACATCCATATGCACTAATTGAAAAGGCTGAATGGTAACAGTATGATGTACTGGAAAAGAAAATCTAGTTTGTTTGGAAATAGGACAGATTGGACAAGTACAAATTTGATCTTTATCCAATGTATGCTTGATGGTAGAAATTTGTCTAAGTACTGGGATTGGAGCATGCTCAAGTCTTTGATGCCATACAGAACTTTTGACATCACTAGAGTTAACAGAAAGACAGGAAGAAACATTTTGCAAGCTAGAATTGATGGTTGCTGATGGTGATTTGGTGGAAAGAATGTATAAACCATCCTTGACTTTACCAATCCCCTTCACCTTGCCAGTGTAAAGATCCTGAAAAAGAAAGAAATCAGGGTAAAAAGAAGAAAAACAATGAAGATATTTAGTAAGTTGGGATACTGATAATAAGTTGTGTTTGAACATAGGTATATGCAGAACATCTTTGAGAAGTTGGTCTTTGTCTAGTTGGCAAGTCCCTTTATGAGTGATTTGAGCTATATCACCATTAGGTAAATGAACTTGATTATGAGGAGAAGGTGAAAGAGCAGTACTAGATGACATTAAGTCCATAGAAGAAACCATATGATGTGATGCTCCTGTATCAACAATCCAGAAATTAGTTTTAAAACCAGCTAGAAAACAATTGATAGTACCTGCCATGTTAGCTACATTTTCAGGTGACTCTTGCTTGTCAATCAATGTGAGAAGCTTCTGGAACTGATCAGCAGTGAAACCTTGTTCATGAAATTGTGGTGCACCATTCTGACGACTAGCATTGTGAGCATAATAACCATTAACATTTGGAGCATTACTAGTAATGTATCCATTGTATCCACTTTGCTCTCTATTGAAATTTCCTCCTCTGAAACCACCATTCTCTCTATCCTTATTCCTGGTGAACTTGAAATCAGGTGGATAACCAATCAACTTATAACACTTTTCTCTAGTATGTCCTTTAAGATTACAGAAATCAAAATGTAGATTGAAATTCTTCTTCACTCTCATATTATTGTTAGCTCTTGAATTTATATCATTTGTACCAGCAGAATTTGATGATTCACCTTCCTCATAACGAGAAGACACAATAGATCTTTGCTTTTGTTTAGAATCAGAACCATATCTTGACACAGCAGCTGCAACAAGTGCAGAAGATTCACCTTCCTCATAGTGTGGTCTAGAATGAGAGCTCTGTGCGACTACATTCAAATGCGCACGTTGACTCTCCTCATGAATGATCAGAGAATACGCTTGATTTACTGAAGGGATGGATGGCATCATCAAAATTTGGCTTCTCGATTGACTGTAATTTTCATTCAATCCTCCCAAAAATTGCATGAGTTTTTGTTGCTCCAGATTATTGATAAACTCACGAGACTTATCACATAAGCACGAAGGAGGTGGAACTAGAGATTCATACTTCTCCCAAAGCTCCCTCAATCGAGAAAAATACACAGAAATAGTCGATGTACCCTGAGTTAGTGTTGCAATTCCTCTGTGGATGTGATAGATCTTTGTGGCATTCACCTTATCAAATCTCTCTTTGAGATCTACCCAGACCTTATGAGCATTTGAAGAATATACAATTCCATTCACCAAATCTTTTGACACAGAACTCATTATCAAGGATAACACAATTGCATTTACCCGTTCCCATTGATGTGCCATCTGACCTTCATACATGTCCTTTCTGCAAGTGCCATCAACAAAACCAATTTTGTTCTTCCCTAACAAGGCAATACACATCGATTTACTCCAGAGTATGTAATTTTCCATTCCACTGAGAACACAATGAGCTAGATTCACTCCTGGAATATCAGAATTTTGTAGAAAAAGTGGATCAAAGGAATCAAAACTCGAGATGGATCGTGAAGTATCAACATGTCCAGATCCATTGATGTTATCTCCATCAGCTTCTGAGGATGAATTTTCAATCGCCATTGATTAATGAAAAAAAAGAAAAAACGAGATTTCTCCTGAAAAAAATCAACAGAGGGAGTTTGAGATGAAATTGATATCAAAACAATGAAATTGACATCAGTGAACAGCCATTAACAAAGCTTTGATACCATGTTAAGAACAGATAAGTTGGATGTAGAGAGAAGAAGTAACCATGAACAGAGAAGATTCTGGAGAGGAAGAAGAACTGATATTATTGATGAACTCACTTTCCTATACAGTATGACCATGTATTTATACTTTGTACAATCAACAAACTTGATACTGAAAAAGGAATCTAAAAAACTAACTTACTAACAACTAATTTGTAACTTATTTAACTAACTAATTTCTGAGTTAGTTACTAACAACTTTATAGTCTCAACATGACTTATAAGTTTCCTTACAAGCAAGAGAAATTTTTTAGTTTTCAAAGGATCAATAATCTCCGATCCGTGATAAAATCCTTGAGTAAAAGTATCCTATACTTGAACGCCCAATTCTTTCAACACCTTTACTAGGTCAACTTGACGGTCAGTTAACGAATCACCTTCACTGCCGGTCACTAACATCTTCCATCCTAATAATTTTACTTGATCCAATAGGTTTCGGTTTAATTTGAATACTCATGATTGCGATCAGCACCTTCGGGCAATCCTAGGTCCCACAGGATATCACTTATAATTGGGGGTAACATGTCGTCATTAACCAATCTTACTTCTGATTGTGTCCTCTTATTCCCACCAAAGAAAGGTTGATTCAATATCAACCACTTGATTTCCAAAGGCTTGAGGTTGTCCCAACTCTCTGCAGTGCGTAGGCCCACGTTACACCACGTCGCCTCTGACACTCGTGCCCATTAGGAAACATTTGGAGAAACCAGCGTGGTTAGATAATAGCTCGTCGGGTTTGGTCTTGATCCAATTCAATGCTTCCATGCAATCGTCGTATGCTGCTGGAAGTCTATGCTCGGGGGCTTGACGATACTCAACTGATACAACTACTGCTGAAATTTCACTACCATTTGATGCGTAAAATCCTTGAGAGCTTGGCAAATCTACAGTTGCTACTATGAATCCTCCGTGAAAATAGATCACGAGAGAACTTTAGGAGTACTAGTGGTGGAATGGAGAAGTTCACGAGGGAGGATAATACGTGCCCACGTCTTCTTTGAAAAGTTAATGGAAAATATCTTTGGTGTAGACTAGATGGGAAGGATCATTAGATGTGTCTACTGAGATAGGAGGTTCATGTAGACGTGCATGGAACCATCAGAATTACGAACCATGCCAAAATAGCCATAGGGATCAACATGAGGATCGATTGGCATAGTGTCATGATTTTGATCAGACATGTTTGTAATAGTGTTTAGAGATGGAAGATTGTGAATGTATGAGCAATTCTTTAAATAATTGGCAAGTCAACTCTTTGGCTTTCCTTAAGAAGAGTCAAACTAAAGAAGGCAGCTTAACTAATTAATTACTCTCTCTGTAGAATTTTACTTGTCATATTTTGACTTGATACACTCATTAAGAAAATATTTATTGATCGATGCAAGTACTTTTCCCAAATTATTCTATTAAATATGTCTTGAAAAACTTATTTGGAAAATAATGTTGAGGGTAAAACGCGATTTCTTTTTGTCTATTCTTAATATGTCAAACTCAAAAGTGACAATAAAAATGAAAATCTACTTTAGAAATAAGTGACAAATAGAGGAGTAAATATTTTCTCAAGTCCACACTAAATGATTCCTTTCAGACTTTTTTCATAATTTAAATAACTGAATTTTTATTTAATTGTTGACTTTTATTTTTGTAGTTCAAAATCAGTTAATTTTTCAAAGTTCAAAATAATTGTTGAAACTAGGCCATGTAAAGTGAATCCAAGAAAATAGTAACAATGCCTTCTAATTTTTGTCGTAGCTGCCATTTTTGAAACTTATGAATTCATAAAAATGAATAGTAGTTGTCATGTTTGAAACATATGAATTCATGAATGAAAACATTCTCATGATAGGGATATGGTTGCCTTATTTCCTCCCATTTCGAATTTACTTGAAAGAAAACCAAACTGATTATGTGCTATAGTAATAAAGTCGAAAATTTTATGAGAGGGTTTAATATTTATTAAGTAATAGTTCTTAAGAATAAAAAAAAATGTGAGCACATTAAAAATTTTAAAATCAAATTACACATTATTTATATTTGACTTTTTCTCAATGAATGGATGGTCTAGAAAATTTGAAATCAAATTACTCATGAATATTAGTAATTTCCTTTCTTTGCATGGAATTGAACCTTTTTATTAAACTTACATATGATCATCAATAATATTTGTATTTTTTAATAAAATATGCTACATTATCAAGTATATTTTATTTTAAGGCAAAGCGTTCTTTAAAATCTTAAAGTGCTATATTTTCTTAACTTTTATTTTTGTCATACAAAAATTATGAGTCAAATATAAATTTGAAGTATAAAAAAGAAATCTAAAAAAAAACTTATCCATGAGAACTCTAACTCTAGATAGAAATTTAGCTACTCGATCATAAAATATTGGAAAAACATAATACAAGAATCCATAACTAACACCGAAAAATAGGAAGAGAAAAAGAAAAACTCGTTGTATTATCTTTCACTCTTTTCTTTGGTTGAATTAGTTAAAAAAAAAATAATCTTTTAAAACTCGTTTATGAACTATTTACAAAAGAAGTATCAAATAAAATAGTTGAATCTAAAATGGCACGACGTAGCCCCCTCAACCTGCCACGTCGCTTACGAAACAGTGTCTGAAATTATACATGTCGATGATGATCATCTTGGAAAAAGCATTGAGGGAGATGGATTTAAAATTGAAGTCTTTGGTCAATCATTTGATGTATCAAGGTCAATTACTTGTTAAGAGCAAACACTAGAAGTATCCTACAACGCCTTGTTGATTTAGAATTTGAGCACGAAGCCATTTAAACAATTCTTAGGATAGTTTCCAAAAAAATCTCTTTAAGACCGGGGGAGAGTAAAAAACATAATTTAATTTTTTTAAATTACATAGATTTTTCTAGGATAATTTCTTGAATAGTCTAGTATAATATCTAGAATAATCATTTTAAAGAAATATCTAGATACTCAAGAGTAGAAAATAAGGTTACTAGAATTTTTTTGTAGATTTATCTAAATAATGTGTAGATATTCTAGAGTTAAATATTTGTAGTAAATTATAGAATAGTCTAGATCTTGTAGTTTTTAGAATCATCCCCACAGAAGTATAAGGGCTCATTTATTTGCACTTAATGGATGTATGAATCTTAATCATTCAGATTCAGCCAATTAAATATATTTGGTTTTTAGGTCTGAATCATTTAGATCCAACCCATTAAGTTCATTTGTTTTATTTTTTAAAGTTTCATAATGAATCTGAAGAGGTCTAAACCAATCAAATCTGTACGAGAGTCTTAACAACATTCAGACTCATTTAATAAGTTATCAAATAATAAAGGGAAAAGGGTCAAATATGCCCCTAAACTATTCGAAAAGGTCTAGATATACCCTCCGTTTAAAGTTTGGTTCAATGATGCCCTCACCATCCAAATTTTGGTTCAAATATGCCCTTATGGGCGTTAGTTGCCATGTTGGACATATCCAACTCATGTTTCATTTTTTTTAATGTCCACATAACATTTATATGAAAATGGAAATATATTCGGACTCATAAATACCTAATCCGACCCATAAATCAACCCCCTTTTAAATAAATTATCCAATCAATTTTCAACAATTTTCTTTAATTTTTATTTTTTCGATAAATTCAAAAAATGAGTAATTGATTAATAAAAAAATAGGAAAATATGAAAAAAATATAAAATTAATACTGAAAATTCACAAATAATTATAGTAACCTTAAATTCAATTTAAAAACTTTTAAGAAAAAATATTTTTCTCGATAAATCTCGAAATGTGTAATTGATTAATAAAAAGTATGAAAAAAATATAAAATTAATGCCAAAAATTAAAAAATAAATACAGTAACCTTAAATTCAACAATTTCAACATTTTTTTAATCTTTAATTTTGTTGGCAAATCCCAAAAAATGAGTTTATTAACAAAAAATATGAAAAAATATAAAAATTACGCAACAAATTCACAAATAAAAAATAGGAAAATATGAAAAAAATTAAAAATAAAAAAATTGTTGAAATTATTAAATTTAAAGTTACTATATTTATTTGTGAATTTTTACTTAATTTTTTATTTTTGTTTTCATATTTTTTCTTTTTTATTAATAAATTACATTTTCGGGATTTGCCGAAAAATATAAAAAATTTAAAAAAATTTGTAGAGTGAAATATTACTATATTTATTTGTAAACTTTTGACGTTAATTTATATTTTTTTCATATTTTTCATATTTTTTATTAATTAATTACTCCTCTTTGAGATTTATCGAAAAAATAAAAAATTTAAAAAAATTGAAATGTTAGATTTAAGGTTACTATATTTATTTGTGAATTTTTGGCGTTAATTTTAATTTTTTGTTCAAATTTTTCCTATTTTTTATTAATTAATTACTCATTTTCGTGATTTACCGCAAAAATAAAAATTAAACAAAATTGTTAAAAATGGGTCAAATAGTGAATTTAAAAGGAGTTGATTTATGGGTCGGATTAGGTGTTTATGAGTCTGAATATCTTTCCATTTTCATATAAACCTTATGTGGTAAGGTCAAAACGACATGACAATTCCATGTGGCATTTAAAGAAATGAAAAATGAGTTGAAGTTGTTCAGCATGGCAACTAACGCCCATAAGGGCATATTTGGAGCAAAAGTTGGACGGCGAGGGCATGAGTGAACCAAACTTTAAACGGAGGGTATATCTAGACCTTTTCGAATAGTTTGGGGGCATATTTAACCTTTTTCCCAATGATAAATTATCGTTTCTCTGCTTTGGGTATGCCTTTTTATCTCATAACTAAAAACTCTCTCCTTTTCTCAATCAAACACCATTTCCCCCCTCTTAAACTAGAAAGTTCTCATAAATTCTTTCAATTATTTTTTTATATTAATAATTTTCTTGTATTGAAGTGTGTAAAGAACATTTGTTGCAGTAATATTTTTGGTGTATTATTGTTTATCAAGATTTTTTAATGAAAAATATTACTCCAAATTATGATTACTAAAAACAACGACTATGCATAAGTATTTGAGGTCTCTTATTAGTAATTAATTTTCTTAGACCAATAATTTAATTGAGACTCTTAAATTATCAAACTCGCTTATGAGATAACACTAATATACTCATATGTTATTGTTGTTGAACTATGTACATTGTAGCGGTATTTAATTATAATTTTGTTTTAAGCCATTAATTTTATTGAAACTTTATATGATCAAACCCTTTGTGATATTACACTAGACATATTAGTTTTTTATTTATTTATTTTAAAATCAAGCTAAGCATTTAGATTTTTTTTAATCGAAATTAATATTTTGTTGAATGAAATTTTTATAATATTTTATTAATATATGTTCAATTTCACACGCACATGTCAAATATTGAAAACAAACGGAGTTAATTATCTAGTGTTCAGATTTAGAGACAATATCTTACTTTTCAGATGTGTATTCAGATCAAAACACCTAGATCTTAACGCAAATCTTAATATTCATATTCAGACCTCTTAATCTTAATGAAAACAAATGAGGCCTAAATAGGAATGGTCTTAGTCATTTGTACTAAGTCAAAGTCTTCATCCATAACAAAATTACCATCCTCCTTTCTAGGTTTTTAATTGAATCTCCCTATCTTAGTTAACAATTTTGGCTAACAGGAAAATTTCCAAATTATAGTTTTTCTGCTATTCTCTCTTTCTATATTATTAAATGAATCTCAATTTTGAAAAGTTTTCTCGATAAAGCAAAACCACATCAAAGTTCAATTTTAATTAACTAATCAAGGTTATCTTTCTACTAGTCTTATTTAAAATCATTTTGAATATGAATTTTTTTCATTTGATTGAAATATCATATTTCCATTTTTTTTTTGTTAGGTATGCATCCTTCAATCGTCTTTTTGTTGGTTTATTTGTATATATGTTTCATGATTGTTGTGTTTAGGGCTATACATTGTAGGGTTAGTTCAGATTATGAAATATCAAATCAATCATTTGTGTCAAATTTTTATATCTATAAATCAAACCAAATCAAATCAATAAAACTCGGGTTTTTCGACCTCGAGTTTTGTAAGGACCCAAAAAAATGAATTAGGTTCAAATAGAGCCTAACATGTGTGTCATGGTTTATAAAACCTTAAAATGGCTAATTATGATGTTAATAGGTAGTATATAGAGTTTGAGAGAGTTTGGAGGTGAAACGCACAAGAACATCCGGGATGTTTCAAAGTTAGCCTTGAGACGTGCTAGCGTGCCTTAGTATGTTTCATGAGGTTTTAGGTTGAGTTTGGGGCTCAAATTGATGGGGATGGTTCCTAACATCTAGACGGACGTATTTAGAGTGGAAACGTCCGGGCATGAATCCCCGAGGGCCCTGCAAAAGACCCTCAAGGAGGAACCCAACCATGTCCTAGACACTGCCTGATCAATGTCATCGACGAGGCAATCGACGTCTCGTGCGTTGGTCGACGCTCCGTCGATGGGGAACGTTGGTTGACACTTAGTTTCTTGAGAAAATCACCCAAATGATGACTCTCTGACTAAGAAGACGGACCTGTAGGACGGACCGTCGTCCAACCAACAGTCCGTCAATGGCCAACTGTCGATGCAGACTGCACTTTCTCGCAGTTCACTATAAAGTGGAGGGGTGAATTCGAAAATTCAACCCACGTCCAAATAAATGCATGGGCGGTTTTTAGATATTTTTAGGTGTTATATGACTATTTAAACAATAAAAAGACCCCCATAGACTCTAGAATCCAAATCAAAAACCTCTCTCTCGTATTAGAACTCTCAAGAACACCATTGGAGAAGAAGAAGAATTGAGAGCAGCAACTTAGGATGATTTCTCCAAGGATTCAAGATAAGATTAAGGCTATAATATAAGGTACGTGTAGATTATTCATTCATGGATTCTTCCATCGATGAATCCCCCTAGTTTCCCTTTAATTGTGAATCGAGAGAACCCCAATCTAGAGGGGGTTGTGATTGCATTGTGAGTAAGGATTGATTGTAAACTCAATCTAGAGGGTAACATTCAATGATGTTTATATGATGATTATATACTGTTTTTATGGAGTTTTCATGGTGAATTACGATAATTGAGTTTGAGGGTGATCATAGTGATCTTAGGCCATTAGAGACTTGATGAAGGTTTTGTGTTGATATTTCTTAACTTGATTAAATTCTATATTAATTGATGATGATTGAATCATCTAAGCATGAATTTGACTAGGTTTGATGAATTGGTATTGGTCTTGATTGAATTAAACCCTAAAGTATGAATTATGGTTATACACCTAGTATTGAAGAATGTGAGAAGAAAGCTAAGGCTAGAAGACTCTATAATCTACCTATGAATAAAGATAGACTAAATTGATCAATAATGAACCTTATGATTGTGTTGGATGTAGATTTAGGATGATTGATTGAAAGTGATAGAATTAGTTTCATCATGGAGAGATTGTCTTGGACATCCCTCCACAAGAGAAGGTTGAGCAGCAAGGCTTGACAACTAAATCTTTGAGTATATGCTTGACTCCAAGTGAATATGAAAATTGAAACGGATAGTCTAGCAAGGGTCCGGACTCCAAGTAGAAAGGAGAGCCACACCTAGTAGTTGTGATGACTATTCCATTAGGTCTCATGAGGCAGGAATCCTTCAAGTAGTAGAGTCAAGGTATCCTAGTAGAGATCTTCATATCCTATGAACTTAGACATGCTTGAGAAGCATTTCATAGTGTTCATAAGCAATAAATGAACTTAGACATGCCCAAGTGGTATCTCGTAGTGTTCATAATGTGTGAATGAACTTAGACATGCCCGAGGGGTATCTCGTAATGTTTATAATATGTGAATGAACTTAGACATGCATAAGGGGTATCTCTTAATGTTCATGATTATTAAGGGATCAAGACATACCTTAAAAAGTATCTCTTAGAATCCATATGATTACGGAATTTAGACATGCTTAAAGAAGTATCTCGTAGTGTTTAAAAGATAAAGACAGGGGCTAGGCTCCAAACTAAGAAGTAGTAAAGAAATGATCCAAAAGTAGTACCTTGCATGAATGGTGGTATGGGACATCGTGAGTGCATTGCATAAGGTATAACCTAGGGTCATTAAAAAAGAAGATATTGAATATAGGATTTGACTAGAGTTGCCTTTCCTGGTAAAGTAGACTAAAGATGAGAGGATCTTAATAAATGAAGTTAAGAGATGGTAAAGCTATGGAGGGTGAACATGTTAAGGATGACTTCGAGATAGGCTTAGTATATGGAGTAGTATGGGCTGCCTCATGTACATTGCACAAACATGTCTTGAGGGAATCATAAGGGCGTAGTACTCTTAGAATAAAGTAAGGCTACTAGAGACTTAATGAAACAAGATATGGTGACTTCAAGATATGCTAGTGTGTGAGGTAATATGGGATGCTTCACATGCATTGCACATGATGAACTAAGGTCTTAATTATGAAAGTGGATTATGATCAAGAATGACCAAAGAGATGTACTTACCTTTGGTAATAGTATGGGATGCTACCTTAGCCTTGCACTAATATACTTTGAGGTAGCTTTTGATGTAGTTCACTTGAGTAAGAAGGATAAATAAGTAAGTATGTACTCTTATGTGTTTTAAGATGCTTTAATATACTTATGATGTGTATGTAATGCTTATGTCTTTACCTCTTACGATTATGTCTCTTATTGACTTTTTCTTTGACATATCTTATGTTTTGTGTGATAGTTTCCATACTTAGTACATATCGTACTAACGCATATTGCATACATGTTGTCCATGTAGGATCTTCATAAGGTTGAGTTGTTTTGATGGGTAGAGTTGCAAGGTTTCCAAGAAGAGAAGATTGGTGAGTTCTCATAGCATCCAAGGACACCACCACTATGATTTCTTTTTATTTTTTCATGTTTTTAGACTTTATGGGCCAAGACCCAAGACTATTGTACTCGTTATGTCATAGATGGTTTATGAGACATATGTTAGACGTTTTATGAAATATCTTCCGCGCTATGTTTTTGAAATAAAGGTTTTAATTTCGTGTATTATTCATATATATGCAATGAATGATGTTCAAGGGCTTGTACAAGACCTCCGAGAGTCAAGTACATCATGTTGTGACCTAAAATGCCCTAATTTCTAGGGTGTACATGCGGGTGGTGACAAGTTTTTTTCAATTTTTTTTGGTTTTCGGATTTTTCCACTAAAGTATTCGTACAAACATATAATTTACTTATACTTCAAATATTTCTTCAGTCCTACTAAAATACAACTCTATATGGTATTCCTTAAGAATATAACTCAAACTGTGATATAATTAATGACACTAAAATATCTAAAAATATAAAATAATAATAATAATAATAATAATAATAATAATAATTATTATTATTATTATAATTTACAAATAATAATAATAATAATAATAATAATAATAATAATAACGAAATTGCGTAAAACAAATATTGCGAATTAACAAACTAAGTCATAATGAAAATGATCATGTAAAAACAAGTTTAATAAGTATTTTTTACATAACTAAATATTAAAGGAAATTAAAATTAGATTATGTATTTTAATTGTCTAAACTAATGTAAAACCAAAGAACAAATATTCAATATTATTGTCATTCTTAGGGTTAAATTGATTTTCTTTTTTGCATTAGTATTAATTTTATTTTGATTTATGTTTTATTATAATTACCAATATCTATGCACTTCTCTATGGAACCATTCGAAATTCTAAGTTTCAAACTTTAAATAATATATTAAAAGGTAAAAACTATGAAAAAAATATAAGAAATATTTAAAAAATATATCAAAGTAAATATGTTGATTTATAAAATAAAGTTTTAAAATTATATATATAATGTCAGGTTGATTTGATCTCAGATTGATTTTTCTAAGTTAAATCAAATTAACCAAAATATAATCGGATCTTGTTTCAACACCAAACTAAATCAAATCAACCACTAATAGAATTTTTATCTTAATTTGCAATTTGGTTGGATATTTGGTTCAATTTTGGTACATCTCTAGTTGTGCCTCTTGATGTTTAATTAAATAGGTCAAAGTTTTCATTGATTTCTTAAAGCCACCAACATGTGCTATTTACTTACATGGCACAGAATCCATTCTAAGTCCATTGTACGACATGTTGCCATTTACAATAATACTAACATATTTGGTTAAATTTCATGAGTAGGGTGTGAAAAGCGTAAAATATATATAAATCTTACTATTTTTTATGGAGGTAGAGAGACTATTTTCAAAAGACTCTCGACTTGGATGTAACAATCCCAAATATAAAGGAGAAAATATAGCAAGTCACAAATAAACAGTGCAAAGTCTACCAAAAGGGAGCAACATATATTTAACAATAAAACAATGCAATGATCAAAAAACAATTAATAACATACTACGATAGATTATTGAAAACAATAATAGATAGCGATGAATATCAAAACAAGAACTACAGTAATACAACTATTACAAGGTAAAATACATGTTATCCTAACACTACTGAGTACACTACTTACTAACCTCGTACCCTAATATGTGTCCACCACCTTCCTGTCTAAGGTTGTGTTATCAGTAATCTGAAGTTGTGCCATATCTTATCTTATTACCTCTCCGCAATACTTTTTCATTTTACTTATGTCTCTCCTTGTGTAAGACCCCAAAAATGACTTAGGTTAACTAGAGAATAACATGTTGGTATTGATTTTCTAAGGTCCCAAATATGTCTAATATATGGTATAAAGGCAGTAGCTAAAGTATTAGAGGTGTTGGAAGTCAAACGTCAAGGAACGACCAAGACGTTCGACGACTAAGTCACCTAAATTTCTAAATTATGGTGTTTATGTGTGTTTCATGGTGTTTTAGGTTCCTAATAGAGTTAATATAGCATGTATAGACAGTGGTTAAAGTTTCGTGATGTTTGGAGGTCAAATGACCAAGAACGTCCAAGGCGTTTGAAAGATATGCCTTAAGTCGACCTTGTACGTCTAGGCGAGTTTCGTCGAGTTTTACATGTTCATTTTGGATGAAATTCATGTGATAGGTGTTATTGTATTTGGGTTGGAAACGTCCAGGAAATTATCCCCAAGGACCATCTAAGGGTCCTTGAGGAAGGACCAAAAATCAGTGTGCAGGTTGTCCTAGGCAGACCCTGACGACGGAGCATTCAACGGCCAGTCGTGGCTGTGACACCCCGTAAAAGGGTCCCGTTGAGAGGTATATAGCCAAGGGTGAATAGAGGAAGCTTGGTCAGCTACTGTTGCCACCGATGGAGGCCTGTGACGGACCGCTGAGGTGGTGACGCCCCGTCAAGGGCAGGCGTCGCACGACCTGCCTTCCTGCGCAGGTGTTATTGTCCACTTAGGGTTGCATTGGTAAATTAAACCCACTTCTAAATTAATTCATGGACGGTTTATTAAGGTTCTTTTGGATATTTTAATTAAGTATATAAAGGGTAATCATATGGAAGACCTCATTCTTTAAAATCATAAACCCAAAAAACTTAAGAATATTCAAAAACCTCCATTGAAGTCCAACTTGAAGAGGCATCTTGGTGAGGGGTTTTGCATCTACATTCTTCATCAAAGTGAAGAATTATCATCCTGGAGGTATGACTTTTGATCCTTGAAACTCGTTTCATCAAGGAGCTCAATTCTCAACATGTTTTTCAAAGTCTTCTAAAGTGAATTGTCCAATTTCATGATTCTACCATGGGTTTTTGCATAAATGATTTCTAAACATTGAATTATGATATGATTGTTATTGTATTGATGGTTTCAATCTAAATTACCTATGAACCCATGAATTTGGATAAACCCTAGTTTTTGACTATAATGTGGGTTACTTGATATTAAGCTAAGATTGATGAATTGTTATGTAGTTTCTTATGGGCTTTCTAATGATATAAGAATTATATTCAATTTTTATCTAATTGATCCTAGATTTTTAAACCTAGAGTGAATTGATAGAGATTTCATTGGATTATATGATTATTGCTTGAATTGTTGGTTATGGCCTTGGGTAAGGGCCTTGTGATGTTGAATTGGACGATTTAGCATTGAATTGGAGTGTGAATAAGGGAATGAAGGTATGCTGCCCGGATTTCTCTAATATGATATTAATTATACTTCGATTCTATTGTGATTGGTATGTTCCACTTATGGTGGGGGTGTTATGTATTTTACTTGCAATTGACGTGACCTTGTCGGCGTTACTTTATGCAATATTATGAGCATGGACTTATTGTCAACTACTTGAAGTTATGTGGCTATTTGTGTAGTTTTATTATGTGAAGCATGGCGTTATCTATCTACATGTGAATTTATATAGTCTCATATATATATATATATATATATATATATATATATATATATATATATATATATATATATATATATATATATTGCCTTAAGTGATCATGTTAAATTATGACTTTGACATTATGATTATAGTGTTAGGTTAAGTCTTGGTTATTCCTTATTGACTTTATGAGTCTATGTGGAGTATATTAATGATGTTATGATGACATATATGATGACTTGAAGATGTTAGGCTGTTTTAAAGGTGTTTCTAGATTGACTTGTATTATGTGTTAAAAGTGAAGTATGTAATGTCTTGTCTTGATTGACTTGTATATCTTACTGGATGTATATATGATTATGAATATGCGATGTCTTAATATAGTGTGTTAGATATCTTAGTCTTGAATGTATGAATGACATGTGACTTTAAATGATGATATGAGAGTCTATTATGTGAAAACCTTGACTTAAGGGTAAGGTTAAGATTGATTGAAGTGTAAGCCGTAATGGTGTCCTTCAAAGTAAAGGAATGATGGACTTAAGGTTACTTGGCTGGAACAACATCATATTAATCCTTAGAAAGTCATCATGATCTTCTTGTCAACATTGTGAGGTAGCCTAGGGACCTTCCTTGGTACGGTAACTGTCATTGGGTTATGAACTAGTTATGGAACCCTTTTATGTTGTTAACACCCAATATTGACCGACCTTTAACCATTTTTAGGATTATATTCGATTAAATTGCGTATTTTTTATATTTACTTAAAGTTTTGAAGTTTTAGTCATTTTTTCTCAAAAATTATATATTTTGGTATCGTTTACTTTATAAAATTATCGTAATTATTATTAAAATATTTTAAAATTATTAATGAATTTCAAATGTTTCAAAATAAAAATGATTTTTAATTATATAAAAATATTTTAATATATGTAGTATTTTAATTAAATAGTAATTCCTACACTTTCCTTAAAATTATTTAAATTCTAGCCTATGTTATTCTAATTTCTTCCAATTCTAGCCACTCCACTTCAAATTTTATTCCAATTGTAGCCACTCTTTCATTTCAATTCTAGCCATTTCAATTGCATTTTTAGCCATTCCAATCCTCCAACCAATTTGATTCTAATTTTTCATCTTTTAATCTCATCCGTCCATTTTTAAAATAAGTCCTAGATTGAATCCTAACCCTCCATCTCTATCTAATCTAACGGTTATGATTAAATCTCCTATTTTCTTTCTTCAACACCAAATGACCCAAAACCTAAAATATTTTTTTGTCTCCTTCTCTTTCCCCTCTCTCCAGGCCGCCGCCTCTCTCCCTCTTTCTCCCCTTTCCGTCCTCCTCCCTTTCTCCCTCTCTCGCGACCCTTATCCCTTTCCCATTCCTTGTTCTATCTTCCCCTCTCACCTTCCTTGCTGCCTCTATACGCCTCCCATCAGTGTCAGCAGCAGCAGTCCCCGAACTCCTGCGCTCGGCCAGCAGCTGTGAAGAGGAGGATCGCCAGGCAGCCCGCGAGAGACAGCAGCAGCCAGGCAAGGAGAACGACCAGAGGCTCCAGCAACTCCACGCAGCAGCACCCAGTCGAGGCAACTAGCGGCTCCAGCAACTCCACGCAGCAGCAGCCGACAACACCGGCAACAACTCCCACCAGCAGCTCCGGACAGCGAGACAACGAGAACTTGATAAATTTAAAAACGGTTAAAGACGGATTTTTTTTACAAATCCGTCCAGGTCCGTTCTCTTTTGATTAAAGTCTCTTTTTTTTTTTTTAATTTTTGGTGTGACTGGTTTCTCAACGCTTTGCTTGTCACATGTTAATAATTATACAAAATCATTGTCTTGAAGAAATTATATTGTTAATAATATGTGAATTTTTATTTTTCTGATCCATATAAATATGTCCTTGTGTTATATGCTTTAGTTCTTAGTATCCTTTGAGGTTTTTCTACTGATTTGAAATTTCAATTTTTTGACTCAATATTTGGCTTTCATAATCTGTCCGCAATATGTTTACTCTCTCCTCTCCTTTATTCTTAATATTGGTTAATAAATCTTGAAAAAAATTTAATCTATTTGCATCTATTTTAATTAATGGGTTAAATAAGTTATCGATCATGCTTAAATCTATGAATCTTTGCAATATCCATGCTCATACAAATGATTGGAGCCATTGATGATTTTGTTTGATTTTAGTTTAATTTGATTAATTTGTTATTCATCCTATGGTAATTTTGACATATTAATCGTTTCCTATTATTAAATATAGACAAGATTATATATATAGTGATTTAGTTGATTGTGTCAAAGTATTTAATATATGAGAAAGTCTAAACATAATTCCTTCTACCCTTTAATATTTATGTCTAGTTTATATGATTGAATTAATTCAATGTCTAAAATATTCTTTCCTAGTTTATTATACATGATGTATTATGGTAAATTGAAGTTTCTTATCTTAGCTTGACATATTTCTTACTTGTTTTTATATTTGATAAAAATAATTTAAAATAATTATGTTTTGGCTCTTATTTGTCTAAGGTAAAAGAATATTGTCTTCCTTACTTTATTCTTACTCATCTAATTTTTTTAGTAATGAAATATTCTTTTTTTTTAAAAAAAAATCTGATTTGTCTCTCCTTATTTAAGAAAAAAAATAATATTTCTCTTCCTAATTTATTCCTGCTTATATTTGGAAGTGATATATTTTTTAATTTGGCTGATTTGAACCTCCTTTAAAATAACGAAAATAGTATATTGATTGATTCCTTAATTTATTTCTTTTCCTTATTTGTTTCCCCCTCTTTGCTATATAAATAAGACCCCCTCCCTTCATTATTTCATCAACTCATTCACACATTTACATCTTGAGAAGAACACATTCTCCAACTCACACTACTCTTGCTACAATTTTCCTCACTCTCTCATTTCTCATACACATATTCATTCTCTCAACTCATCATTCAAGTTGATAATTTTTTCTGCATAATTGGTTAGTCCTTTTCATTAATTTCAATTTGATTTTTGCATATTTATAATATTCGTGTGTTGAACGAAACAACAAGGAAGCATCCAAGTTAGTTTCATTATCTTTTTACGTTTGAAATATAACTATGGTCATTCTTTTTTCTCTTTTTGTGTGTTATTTACTTATGTATGAGAGTAATTTGCTACTATAAGCATTCTATATTACAATTATTTTCTCATCGTATTTGAGTTACAGTATCTCTTCTTCCAGGTTTTGAATTTATAATTCAAGATGTTGAAGATTTGCCTAGAAGAAATTGTGGACGAAGCCTCTTTCATTCTATTGTTATATATATATATATATATATATATATATATATATATATATATATATATATATATATATATATATATATATATGTTTATTCGCTCTTGACTTTTACTTGTAATATTTGTACAACTCTTTAACTCTCTATATATAAAAATAAAATATTTTGGGGGGATCACCTAAGGGAGGGGATTATATGCTAATTTGGTGTTTGTTTATTTACAACTCATTTAGAAATCATGCCTATAAGATTTAAATAATAAGGTTAAATATCATGCTTATAGGATTCAACTAACAAAATCAAGGTTAATTAATTTTTAATTATTCTCGCATGTTTCAACAACTTGAGTTTGGTAGTTCATTAATCAAGTTTACCTAATCTCAAATTGCTAATAAAATTATTATGCCAAATTGTTGAGAAACCTGCCATAACTTCATCATGCTAATTAACTTGTCGTGAATATGTGTTAAATCTTGTTTTCTTTCATAAATTTTATCAATTGATTAATAATAAGCTAGTCATTATTTTGTTAGCTTTGAATAATATTAATCTTCAGCATGCTTAGTGATTTTTTTTAAAAAAAACTTTAAGTTTATTAAAGAGTTTTAAAATAAATAGTTTCTAATAACTTTTGCATGTTAAAATTAGATTCTAATAATCTTGGTAGGTTAAATCGATTAGATTCTTATAACGTTTATTATTAATAATTCGGAGAAGGGTATAAAATACCCTTATAGTATTAGAATTGGTACAAAAATACCCCTCGTTTATCTTTTGGCCTTAAAATACCCTTGCGGTTAACCTTTAGGGACCTATTTTGCCCTTTTGGCTAACAGACTACTAAGTCAATATATTTAATTATTTCATTTATTACGTGGCATGTTGTAATTGGTTAAAAATTTAATTAATTAAAATCAAATTAGTTTGACCCAAACCACCCTATCCACCCGGATCGACCCGACCCATCTTTCAAAATACCCAACCCATCCAAATAAAATATTCATTACCCATTTCTTTAAAAAAAATAATTAACATTTCCCCCAACATCATCAGTTCTTGGAGCTCTCTTGGAGTTCATCTTCTTCATCAGATTGTTAAGTTTTCTGGGAGGCTTTACAGGATATCACTCTCATTATCCTCATGGTTTGTGTTGTTGTCTCCATTAGTGTGGGATTTGCCACGGAAGGCTGGCCAAATCCTTGTGCATGAAACAGTACAAGGTTTAAGGATAGTGTTTTGGTGTTATCTCATCAACAAAGGTTGATACAATGCAACTATAGTGTTCTAATAATATCTTTGATTATGAAAGGTTGATGACAGTGTCTTGTTGTTGACTGAAACATTTGATATGGGTAAGAGTTGGGATATTTGTAGAAGAAGTGACTTCTATTCATAAACAACAGTTTATTGGATAAATCAATTTTTACGATTCAAAGTAACCCAAGAATTGAAAATGATTTAATCAAACAACATTTTCCCTGCATTTCTAGGAGAGAATTTCGGCCATACCAAACACATTCACCCTTATTGGTTGTTATCTCGAAGAACCTTCATGGAACACAACTACACAAGAATAGTAGAACTAGTTCTGTTTACCATATAAAGAGTGAAATCTGGTTAATCTAGAACAATTAGTTGATAGAGGGGGTTTGTCATTCCTCTTAAGTAGAGAAGCATGCCTTGATTGATAGTAAAACTGAAATAGGAACATTTTAAAGTTAAACTACAATTTAGCTATCCATCTGATTTCAGGCTTAGCAGGAGCTACTGCAGATGTGCACTCTTATGATGTTCAGCCTTCCGTGGCAAATCCCACACTAATGGAGACAACAACACAAACCATGAGGATAATGAGAGTGATATCCTGCAAAGCCTCCCAGAAAACTTAACAAATCTGATGAAGAAGATGAACTCCAAGAGAGCTATGATGTTGGGGGAAATGTTAATTTTTTTTTTAAAGAAATGGGTAATGAATATTTTATTTGGATGGGTTGGGTATTTTGAAAGATGGGTCGGGTCGATCCGGGTGGATAGGGTGATTTGGGTCAAACTAATTAGATTTTAATTAATTAAATTTTTAACCAATTACAACATGCCACGCAATAAATGAAATAATTAAATATATTGACTTAGTAGTCTGTTAGCCAAAAGGGCAAAATAGGTCCCTAAAGGTTAACCCCAAGGGTATTTTAAGGCCAAAAGATAAACGAGGGGTATTTTTGTACCAATTCTAATACTATAAGGATATTTTAGACCCTTCTCCGTTAATAATTTTTCAACATGCTCATACAAAAAATCATGTCCCTAGGATTTAAAGTAACAAGACAAATGTCAATTAGCCTGTTAAAATCAATTTTCAGCATGTTAAATAATTCAAATAATTTTGTTGCATATTTTATGCTCACTATCAAGTGATTACTCAAAGTATTTTTGTCACTTTGTGTCAATCCATCTCTGCATGTATTTCCTGAAACCTATATCCATGTCATATTTTGCCCTTATATTTAATCTTTGTTTTGTTATCGTAACTTTGTATGCTCACACACTTAGCATGAAAATTTTCACAATTATGTGTTGTTTGCAAGCATGTCTATTTAAATTTAGAGGCCAAATTGAAACTACCGTGCTAAAATGACCGTGTTATTTGTCTTGCCTGTTTGACTTGCTGTCTAGGAGGGCCTTATATTCTATTTTGTCTAAATCCACCCTTTAAAGAGTCCAATGCCTCTTGGACAATAAAGTTGGGAAGATTAGGCACCTTTTAGGTACGAAATGCATGCGGTTGTTGGGTAGGGGTAGTTGGCCCACATAGATGATGACATCGACTCAGGCTTGAAAGACAAACTTTGGTTTTGTCTGTCCCTATACGGCAGCCTATCGAAAAACAAAATAAAAGTCGAGTCCTGATCCAAAAGTCTCTTGTGAGTCTCCCTTCCCACTTTACCCTTTTACTTGTTTAATAATTATGTTTGTTTGGGGTAGTTTAAAAAATATAAAATTGTTTGCTTATTTTTTTGTCTCTTTTCTATCCTCTCGCTTATCTCTTTATTAATTGTTTAGTATATCTATTTTATTGTTATTGCTTAGTTCACATATTTAAATTAATAATAAAATAGTCTTAATTGTTTTATATTATGTCATCACTTAGCAAGCTCAAATAAACTATTAAATGAAGTGACTTTATTTGCTAATTGTAACCCCCACATAGATTACATGAGACACGGCCGAGACCCACATTTGTGGACCTCGAGGGATGCCTAACACCTTCCCCTCGAGGTAATTTGAATCCTTACACCGATCTCTGGCTCGTTGACCTTAGCTAGACTTAGTTAGGTTAGATAGGTGCCCTAACGCGCCTTAATTCGTTAGGTGGCGACTCCAAACTTAAAATCCCAAAAGAGTTGTTAGGTCGTGCACAAAACCCGTTTCCTGCTAAAATGGGGCGCGACAGAATGGCGACTCCGCTGGGGATATTAGGTTCTTACCATTACGTTTTTCATGCTTATTTATGTGGGGTTTACTTTATATGGTTTATTTCATTAGTTGCTAGGTGTTTATCATATTTAGTTATCATTTTGTTGTCTTATTTACTGTGTTTCTTTTTATGATCCACCCCTTTTTCCCCTTCTTATTTGTTTATTACCATGTTTCATATTCTCCCGTTTCCCTTATTTGTTTACTACATTTAATCCCATAGCTTGTTTCCTTATTTGCGTGATTTTTTTTCACCTTTATATGTTTAAATTTCTTTATTTATTTATACTTATTTATTTATTTACTATTTTATAAAATGCTTATATGTTACCACTTTCCAATTTAAATGCTAAGTCTTTATTGCTTTGATAACTGCATTCCGCTCATACTTCCCCCAATTGAGACCCTCTTCCTTTTTTTTATTTTTGTTCTCGTGGTGTTGTGCCTTTGCACTTCTCACAACTACTCCAATTCAATTCAAATACCCATTATGGAGACTCGGCATATGCGTGGACGTAACGGATAGTTTTACTACCGCGAAACCACGAGCCTCTCACATAGAATCCCTTTCACGTCCGCGTCAAGACAACTCTTAGAATTCCTTGTTAGGTCATACATGCTGCATAATCTCTAGGTGGTTCGACCCTTGGTGTCAATCCACATAACTAGTAGACACCCTATTGTCTAAAGGGCCCCAACACCCTTTAGACATATTGTATACTTATGTGTCAATTTGAGCATCATACTTAAATCAAGTCATTATGTCAAAATGGAGTTAAAGACTTTCTTTGATTCTAAACTTCAAATTGGCAAGTATAACTTGAATCAATTATGTGACCTTAACTGTTATAATTGTACCACTTTGAGTTATTGTGTCATTCATTTGAAATTATAATTTTGGCTCACTATATAATAACTCGGTTTTGTGTTTGATTTACTTCTTTGACTAAAGGTTGTCTAGCATTTGGATTTTAGGCTTGACTAAGAACCTTCAATTTGACAAATATGTTCAACCTTCGAAAAAATCACCCCTCTTGTCGTCCACAACAAAAGTATCTTTTGGACCATCTTTCCTCATCCTATTCCTACTCACACCCTCTCTCAACAAAGGTCTCCAACACGCCTCAACTTTGATGCTTTAGGATATGAGGAAATAGGTGACAAAATAGAAAAGTCTAAGCTAGATGCACTGCAGCGAAAAATGCATTACTTGGAGAAAAAGGTGAATGGAGGATTAAACTCAATACCTACTCATGACCTAAGGTATGAAAATTTATGTCTACACCCAGGAGTTGAATTGCCGTCGGGATTTAAATTTCTAAAATTCAACATGTTCGACAGACGTGGGGATCCAATAGCACATCTCAAAGATTTTTGCAGCAGGCTAGTTGGCTTAGAAAACAATGAACCTCTCCTAATGAGGTTATTTATTCAAAGCTTATCAGGAATGGCCTTCACTTGGTATGTCAAACAAGACTTTGACAAATGGCTCGCATGGGAAGACATGGCTCGAGACTTTGTGGAACAATACAAGTTTAATAAGAAGGTTTGACCTTACAATGTTAAATTTGATCAAATTGAAGAAATTAAGACATGAATATTTTGAGGAATATGTCATACGATGGAAAATGGAAGCCTCCAAGATAAGTCACTTACCGCATGAGGAGGAGTTGGTCCAAACTCTCATCAGATCACTTGAGGGTATATACTACAAAACCCTATTCTTCGCTGGTATTCAAAGTTTCGACAGTCTAATTCGAATTGGAAAATATTTAGAATATGGCATTCAGTCTGGAAGAATTGTTGATACACAAAAATCTTTTCAAGTCCTGAAAGACTCATTAGATGAAAGGAACGAAGATGCATCAACCTATATACCTCCGAAACAAAGAAATCAGAATATTGAGCAAATTCATGCTATTCTTGAGCCTTCCAACCCTCAGGTATCTCAACATAAGGTGAGGAAACCTCGTGTCTTCACTCCTTTAAGGGAAACTTTGACCGACATTTTCCAGAGATTATGGGCTAAAGGACTTCTAAGGCCAATAAATGGATGGATTCCCAAGCACTCTACTTCAAACTTTGATCTATCCAAAAATTGTGCCTATCATTCAAACAATCAAGGTCATGACACCGAAGAATGTGCAGCATTGAGAAATAAGATTCAGAATATGATTGAAAAAGAAAAAATTATAGTGCAACAAGGACCACAAAAAAACAATTGCAATCCTTCTATGGCGAATACATTCATCGTTCAAGGAGATCCTACAAAGATGTATGTTAGGAACTTAACAGGAAAGCGAAAATCACATCAGAGAAATTGATAAGGACAAGACTCTTATGAACAAAGTTGGCTTTATTGTTCTCAGACCTTATGCCCAAAGCCTTCCTCATTCCTTTCATTTTTCCTTGTAATTCTGAACTACGTTTGACTTGATTTCCTTTTTGGATACGTAGGCAACCCTTGATGGGTCCGGTCTCTATCAAATAAATTTTCTTTCTTTCCTATGGTCATTCAAAACACTCCTTTACAAATTCAAATCTGGGCTAACTAACAATCTATGAACATAGTTGACACTTGAATTTGAAGTCGAGCCTTAATGTCCAAATACAAGACAATCACATTTTTTGGACTTACAATTTTTCTTTGAGTGAAGCAGGATAAAAAATTCCCCACTAATAAACTGGGGCAGAAGTTTTGAGGAAACCTCAAAAATTTTCATAGAGATATTTAACAAAGTGACTATATATCTTATACTCTAAACTTGGGCAGAAATTTTTGAGAAATCCTCAAAAATTTCATCACAACAGAATGCAACTCTAAAGGCAAACCAAGCACAGGTGTGACCATCTCTCGCCTTTTTGAATTTATGTTTTTTCTCTGGATGCAGGTATAAATTATATATGAGCGTACTTTCATATTTAGAAGCTACTATACTATGTAAGTCATACTATCCTCAGATTATTTTTGAAGAGGCTGTTATTGATACGCTCAAACTTACTTCTCAAATGAGAAGTAAAGCGGTCGTGTCAAGTAAATAACCCAACTAGTGAGGTTGGGATCGTTCCCACGAGGAAAATAGTCTAGACTTAACCTCAACCGATTATTACTATCGTTAGGTCAATAACTTCCTTGGAAAGTAAAAATATAAAAAGGGGGGTTCTATCTCTAAATAAGTGAAAATAAACAACGAACTTGAAAGAGACACTTAACAGCTTTTAATGTTGGGTTTTAATCAATTAATCAAAGTAACTAGGGTTTACGTGTTCCCCACAGGTTCATAACTTGATACTCTAACTATAACAATTCTTTCCTAGTATCTTGCATGCAAAGTGATAAGTTATGTATTTCTAAATCCTTGGTCCGGCATCTAGAAAATCTCACTCCGCACCTTGGTCCGGCTACGTGTGTTGCTATCCTAACCCTTATCCTTATCTCATATTAAGCATCGTATTCGATATTTGACTAAGTTATTACCTCGTACCAATCAATACTAGCCTATTAGATAGTATACACTAAATCTATGTTAATAATTCTTTTCCTATTATCTACCTCCTTGGTCCGGCAAGTAGCATTAAGGTGAGTTCTAACGTTGATCATCCGTTAAAAAGACTTCTAAGCGAAAGAATTATTAATACATGCAAGACACTATTCTAGAATTGTTATTTTAGCTAGGGTTTATCTCATTATTTGCCTATGGTTCCCACAACCCTAGTTATGGAGTTTTGTTACTCATAGCCATAAACACAATATTCAAATATATTAAATAAGAATTCATGTACTTACTTCAATGAGAAAGAATAAGGTCCGAAAGTTTGCTTGATTAATCACCAAAAATCACTTGTAAGAATCTCCAAAAATCAAACACTAATACACAAAGTCTAATAATATGATGTCTAATCTAGCAGAGTCTAACCCCAAAAACGAGGTTTTTCGAACTATTTATAAAAAATAAAAAAACCTAATTAAACAAGGATTCTAATTACTGGAAATCTGCCAAAATGCGGCTGGGTCGACGGACCTCGCGACGGACCGTCGTGTTCGCGACGGACCGTCATGGACTCCGTCGTCCCATACTTAGCAATTTCTTCTGCTGCTCTCTTCATTCCCCTCAACGGCAAGTGTGACGGACCGTCATAGGCACAACGGTCCGTCGAGGGTCTTCGTTTCAAAATACTTCAACTCTTGGAATCTGGGTACTGGGATCACTTCTCTGATCTTCATGACGAACCTGAAGGACGGATCGTCATAGCCATGACGGACCGTCACAAGCTTCGTAATCCAACACTTGGTCAGACTTCCCCATCTTCCTTCAGCACCTGCACTACGCTGCCACCTACGGACCGTCACAGGCACGACGGACCGTCATAAGCTCCGTAGGTGGTCTCTTCTGCATTTTTTCGCTCAAAATCTCCGCATTCAGCTTTGGACAGATTTCCTGCAAAACAAAGAGAAACTTATATCAAAATTAGCACAAAAAGGCTTTCGGACACACTAAACTTAAGGAAAAAGTATTAATTATACTGTGAAACCACGGTATATCAACACCCTCAAATTAAATTCGTTGTTTGTCCTCAAGCGACGCACTATGACTCACTACACAATCTTTGTACAATAGTATTCATGTTTTATCCTTTGCAATCATTTGGCTATCAATCCCGATTAATCTCATCAAATCTATACATGCTATCACTATTAGGTTTGAATTTTGTGGGATTCGAACATGACACAGACTCACCATGCACTAACACCTATCCTCTTCAATTTCTCACCGAGGTGCTAACAATTTCGGTATTGCAACTTGTGTCCTCACTTCAAAACAAAATCCTCATTTTTCACATAATGATTTCAGTTTGAATATAAGGATTACTTTTCAACACTCGCTCTCAGAACAAAGTCACACTCATTCATACCTATTGCCATAAGCTTGCCCTTATTTTCACTGCCTTAAGTTCGCTATACAACCCTTAGGATCACGATAGGACCTTCTTAGCTTGTAACGTAGGCTCAGAGTCAGGTAGGGTATATTTAGGTATACTTTAGTGACTTTTTGCCCTCCTTGACATATCGGCTAAACCTTCCACTTTCTATCACTTTGTCTCGCCCAGTTTCTCCCATTCTTTCACCTTGCTATTTTCCCTTCTTTCTTCATTTGTGTAAGTGACTCTTTTCCCTTTTTTTAGCGAGTTCTTGAGTCACTTTACTTTTGTTCTTTCTCTCTCTCTCTCTTTGTTATTTGAACCCCACTTTCCAGAGCATTCCTCAAAACAACCACCCTCAACTCATGGCTTTGACATGAGTCAAGGTACACAATACCCAAAGTTGGGTCAGGACCATAACGAAGGTTGTTTATGCGTTAGCCACCCTCAACTTATGCTTTTGGCATAAGCTGAGGTGCACATGTCCAAGGAGGGACCAGGGCCAACATATTGTTCCCAGAAAAGATCAGTTGGGGTGAAAAAGAAAGGTCTAATTTTAAGCTCAGATTATTTGGATCAAAGAAGGATAACTTTCATTTGGTTTCTTTTATTTAGGCTAGAAATGGGCTATCTTGAATAAGGGCCTATGATCCTTTCCTAATTGTCTGTTACAGCTTACTTTTAGCAGGACTAACTAAGCAAGTTCTAGCTCAGTACCAATAGTGGACTATTCAAATTTCCTCACACTCACTTGACATCTCATCACTATACCAGATTATTAGACACCTAGTTCGAAATGAAGACTTAGGGTAATGCAATGGTGTAACTCTATTTCATGCTTATGCCTAGTCATGCAACATTTTCCAGTTTTATCAGGATATCATTTTAGCCATCATGCTTCAGAGTTAAACTATGTACAAAAGATGTAACGTGCCGGTTCAACAGAAAAAGTAATCAGTCTTTTGGGAAAAAAGAACACAGGCAAGAAAACCCCAAAAGAGGATAGTGAGTTGGGCTACTCAGACTTCACCCTAACACTCACTTTCCATTTACCCCACCCCCAACAAAAAAGCATGCAATTGTCCCCAATGCATAAAAAATCTAAATATTAGAGTGGTAGGTAAAGCAAACCTGTGGTGCATAGCGCCGTCGATCAACAAGCTGGTAGGTCCGGTTTCCCAGAACCCACATCCTCTGCAATCTGGACACCCTCAGTGGTGTCCTCATCAATCTGGACACCCTCAGTGGTGTCCTCAGCAACAACTGCACCATCAATAGTGCCTCCAGCTGTCTCGACAGTGCAGGAGCTAGACGCCCCAGCCACTATCTGCGATGCTCTGATTTGGTGTGCCTCTGCCTTAGCAAGTGAGGCTCTCCTTGCACCTCCATCTCTCGGCGCTCCTTCTTCTTTGCTCGCGCCTCATCCTCTGCTCGACCCCTACGCCTCTTGGCACTCTCTCGAGGGGGAGGTGGTGGAATTTCAGAAATAGTAAACAGGGCCGCCAATACTGTGTCCTCAGAAGGCTCGACAGAAGGGGCCTCAGAATCCGGCACCCTCGCCTCTAGTATCGTGTCGATGTATGCACGAAGACTGTCGACTGCAGCCTGAAGAGTCGACACATCTACCGGAGGGGCTGGTCGAGCTAACACTCTCAAATCAAAGGCATCTAGGCGCTGGTTAACCTCAGCAATCTTCCGCTCGGTAAACTGCTGCATCTTCCGCTCTAGACGCGCTTCAGACTCAGTAATCGACTTCTGCATCCACGGCTGGATATGATGCAGAAGAGTGGCCATTTGTGCCTCCACTTTTTGGACCCTAGCAAGCGGGGCCTGTAACGGTAGAGGGGCTGTGTGAGAGGAGCTCGGGGCTGTGCTACTACCCGGGATAGACTCGACCGGGGTAGTGTCAGTGGATGCCTGTGTAGCTGTGCGGGCCTTATCTACCATATCCACAAGATCATCAGCAAGAGGGGGCAGCTCTTGACGGGGCCCTCTGCGTGGCGCCAACTCATTGGCCTCGTCTCTGATAAGGCCGACGTCAACGGTTCCCTGTGGGGTCTTCAACTGATCTATGTGCCATATGGGCACACCTGCGGACCTGCAAAGGGCAAAGATCATACACGGGAAGGGGTAGGTAGTAGTGACCTTGAATTCCCTCTCGTGCATGACCGCTTGGAGAAGCCATGCGAAGTCCACCTCAAATCCGGCTATCATCGCCGCCATCAACACTGCTCGATCCCAAGTAACGATGTTCTCAGCAGCTGTGGGGGAAAGGCAGTGACGGACAAGTAGCCATAGGAATTTTGCTGTGAACGTGAGGTTGACCTTCTTGATGGCCCCCTTCGGCTCAGTCACCCAATCTGCACCCTCTCCGTTGACTGATAGGTGCAGGGCCATCCACCTCTTGGTGGTCTCTCTCAGTTCCTGCTCGCGCAAGAACTGGCCATCCTTCACTATCTGCCAGCGGTAGTCAAACTCGGCACTGTGGTGAGTCCGAGTGGCGTCAACACTCTCGCCGTATAGAAACCGGCGGATGGCTGGCAGGGAAATGTCAACCTGCACGCCCCGGACTCGAACCTGCTCAAGTGGGGCCTGTTTAGCGGGATCAGCCCGCCTATTGATCTGTGATCGGGGAGTCGCTACATAGGATGCGTAGAACTCTCAGACCATTTCCTCGCTGTATCGTCCCAACGGACGTGCTGTCCACTCTAAGCGATGCCTAGTGAAGAGGTTATGGATCTCCGACATCGTTGGGAGACTCCCTGTAAGTACCCGCCGCTCCAAGGTGAGTGTTCGAGTCATTACTCCTTTATCAGTCAGGAACTTGGCGTCGGAGTAAACTTGAAACTGGCCGTCGACACACCACCGGTTTGGCTGGTCAGAGGCTGGGGTGGGGACCTGGGCTGGTGCGCCGGATGTAGAGTCTGAACTGTCAGCCTCATCAGACGAGGCCGACGCTGCAGCAGTGGCGGGTGCGGGAACCTCAGCGGAGCCAGAGGCTTCCTCGGACCAGGATACTCCTAAGGAGCCAGACGCTCTTTCCTCATTTGTGGCTGACCCAGAGGGTGTGCCTGTCAGTCTGCGCTCCTCATCAGACTGGGAGGCAGTGACTACGCCAGACGCCACCTTCTTGGGTGTGGCTCTGGGAGCACGTGCAGCACGGGAAGGGGCTGAAGTGCCTGGGGGCACATACTCAGGGTCCCGCGCATCATCAGAGCCGATGATCAAGCGTGCAGACGGGGCAACAGACTTTGATCGCCCGCGTGCATAGGTTCGGTCTTGCTTGGGTGCCATAGTAGATTGTACCTGCAAAGGATCACTATTAGTACGAGTAGTGGCAAACAAGACAAGCGAAACCATACGATAAAAAACAGTGAATTAATATGTAAATGTTGTATAAACAGTGACACACGACAGGCCTGGTGACGTCTCGTCGTGACTATGACGGACCGTCATGAGGTCCGTCGTGATGTACTTGTACTCTGTATAAATAGAGAACCCTGAAAGAGTGTCTCTGACTAGCATGACGGTGTGTGCAGGACGGACCGTCTCAGTTACGACGGTCCGTTGTAGATGTCCGTCGTAGGACACTTGGGAAAAAATGGAGACCCTTAGAAGAGGGGTCTCTGAATGCTATGACGGTCATGCAGGACGGACCGTCGTGGGTACGACTGTCCGTCACAAGTGTCCGTTGAAGGACACTTGGAAAAAATGGAGACCCTTAGGAGAGGGGTCTCTGACCGGTATGACGGTTATGCAGGACGGACCGTCGTGGGTACGACGGTCCATCACAAGTGTCCGTTGAAGGTCACTTGAAAAAAAATGGAGACCCTTAGGAGAGGGGTCTCTGACCGCTATGAAGGTCATGCAGGACGGACCGTCGTGGGTACGACGGTCCGTCACAAGTGTCCTTTGAAGGACACTTGGAAAAAAATGGGAGACCCCTGGAAACAGGGTCTCTGTCTAGCAAGATGGTTATGCAGGACGGACCGTCGCGAGGACGACGATCCGTCACATGTGTCCAGTAGGACAGGGGTGCTAGGGCTTCTGCAACGGACCTTACGACGGTCCGTCGTCGGGGTCTCGTTCTGAATGACAGAGACAGAACTGTAGGTACCCTAAGCAACCCCGATGAACCCACATGGTCTTGTAGTGTTGTGGACCTATATGTGTCTATCCGAACTACCTAGGAAACTATTAATGCAAAATCACCTATGTCTAGGGGTATCAACATGACAAATTCGAACATTTTGAGCCTAGGTTTAGACATAATCATATAAAGGAAACAATATACGACTAAGAACTAAGCTAATACTAACTAATAAACAAAAATACAAGATAAATGAGTTTAAATTTAGAGACACAGACCTGAGAAATGGAGAAAAAGCAAATGGACAATGACTCAGTTGGCAGGGTAGACACCTACAGCAGCTGCTCCGACTAGTAGATGATAGTGTTAAGGCTTTGGAGAATTGTGGGGGTAATGATCGGTGAGGGGGAAATGTGGAAGTTGAAAAGAGAGGGGAGATGAGAGGAATAATGAATGAATGGGGTGAAAATGAGGGGTTGGGGTGTTTAAACGGTCAGATTTTGAAAAAGGGTCCAGCCGGGTCGGGTCGAGTATAAGTCATTAATCACGCGACGGTTCCCCAACGACGGTCTGTCGCAGTTGTGACGACCCGTCGTTGGTTCCGTCGTGTGTGCCCTAATTTCAAAATAGCAGAAAAGCGTACCTGGTACGACGGATGTATATGACGGTCCGTCACAGGTGCAACGGTCCGTCGATGTGTCCGTCTGTGACTGCTGCACAGTAATTTTCTGCAGAATTCCCTGGTAATGTGCCTGCAAATTTAAAACCCATTAATAAAAAAATGCTACCATTACTAAAAAGACGATAAGTATTGGGTTGCCTCCCAACAAGCGCCTGATTTAATGTCGCGGCACGACTGGGGACACTCGATTACTCAGACTTCATCAAGATGGTATGCCTCTATCACTTCATTTGCCGATTCAGCATGCCCGAAATAGATTTTTATGCGCTGTCCATTCACCTTGAACCGCACACCCTCCTTAGTTTCCAACTCAACTGCTCCATGAGGGAATAGTTGGGTAACCAAGTAGGGACCAGTCCATTTGGACTTGAGCTTGCCCGGAAACAAGCGCAACCTGGAATTGAATAAAAGCACCAAATCCCCGACCATAAATTCTCGCTTTTCAATTTTGTTGTCATGGTACTTCTTCATCTTTTATTTGTATAGTGCTGAGCTCTCATAGTCTTTTAGGCGAAATTCATCGAGTTCATTCAACCAATTTAACCGTTGCTCTGCGGCTTCACTCCAATCCATTTTTAACTTCTTCATAGCCCACATGGCTTTATGCTCTAACTCAACCGGAAGATGACAAGCTTTCCCATATACAAGTTGGTATGGAGACATACCTATGGGAGTCTTATATGTTGTCCGGTAGGCCCAAAGAGCATCATCAAGCCTCCTTGACCAATCCGTTCTACTAGCATTCACTGTTTTTGACAATATCTGTTTTATTTCCCGATTCGACACTTCAACTTGCCCACTAGTTTGAGGGTGGTAAGGAGTGGCCACATTATGGCGAACCCCGTATTTCTCCAATAACCCCTTGAACAATCTGTTGCAGAAGTCGGAGCCCCCATCACTAATAATGGCCCTTGGGGTGCCAAAACGAGAGAATATATTCTTTTTCAAGAATGCAGTGACACTCTTCCCTTCATTGTTTGCTAGGTCTATGGCTTCGACCCATTTAGATACATAATCAACTGCTACTAGATGTACTTCATTCCATGAGAACTCACGAAAGGTCCCATAAAGTCAATACCCCAAACATCAAATAACTCAATTACAAGAATGGGGTTTAGAGGGAGCTCTTGCTTTCTTGAAATACCACCATCTCGTTGACATTTTTCACATGATTTAGCAAACCCATGAGCATCTTGATGAAGAGTTGGCCAATAGTAACCACATTGTAATATCTTATGAGCGGTTCGGATACCACTGTGATGTCCGCCAACGGGTGAAGAATGGCATGCCTCCAACACACTCAACATTTCACATTCTGGCACACAACACCGAATAAGCCCGTCGGCACAACACCTATACAAATATGGTTCATCCCAAAAGAAATTCTTCACATCGTACATGAACTTTTTCCTTCGATGAAAGGACAAGTCTGATGGAACAATATCACTAGCTAGATAGTTCGCAAAATCTGTGAACCATGGAATCAAGTCTTGTGAAGCAGCCAATACATGTTCATCGGGGAAAGTATCATCAATGTCAGTCTTATCCCCTAACTCTCTCATAGCTTCATCCTCTAGACGAGACAAGTGATCAGCAACTTGATTTTCAGTTCCTTTTCTATCCAGCACTTCAAAGTCAAATTCTTGCAGCAGTAATACCCAACGAATCAGCCTAGGTTTCGCATCCTTCTTCGCCATCAAATATCTCAATGCTGAATGGTCAGTATGCACTATAACTCTAGTACCTAGCAAATAGGAGCGAAATTTCTCAAAAGCAAAGACTACTGCAAGGAGTTCTTGCTCAGTCACTGTGTAGTTCTTCTGAGCTTCATTTAGGGCTTTACTAGCATAGTAAATTGGGTGCAGGATTTTGTTTCCTCTCTGTCCCAATACTACACCAAGAGCCACCCCACTAGCATCGCACATTACCTCAAATGGAATGTTCCAATCCGGAGAAATAATGATAGGTGCAGACACTAACTTTTCTTTTAGCTCACCGAATGCTTTAAGACAGGATTCATCAAAACAAAATTTACATTCTTTCTCCAGCAATTTGCACAATGGGTGTGCAATCTTTGAAAAGTCTTTGATGAATCTCCAGTAAAAACCTGCATGCCCAACAAAGCTTCTCACACCTTTCACAGAGATCGGCGAGGGAAGTCTCTTTATTACCTCGACTTTGGCTCGATCAACCTCTATGCCCTTTTCTGAAATGCGATGACCCAACACAATACCCTCTTTCACCATGAAATGACACTTTTCCCAGTTTAGTACTAAATTGCAGTCTTCACATCTCTTAAGGACCTCAGATAAATTGGCCAAACATCGCTCGAATGAATCACCAACCACAGAAAAGTCATCCATAAAGACTTCTATAGTATCCTCCACCATGTCAGAAAATATCGACATCATACATCTCTGAAATGTCGCGGGTGCATTGCACAACCCAAATGGCATTCTTCTGAACGCAAAAGTCCCATATTGACAAGTGAAAGTGGTTTTATCTTGATCTTCTGGTGCAATAGAAATTTGATTATACCCCTAATACGCATCAAGAAAACAATACCACCCTTTTCTGGCAAGTCTATCCAACATCTGATCCATGAAGGGCATAGGAAAATGGTCTTTTTCAGTCCTTGAGTTCAATTTACGGTAATCCATACACACCCTCCATCCAGTAACCGGTCTCATTGGAACAAGTTCATTCTTTTTGTTGGGGACCACAGTCATTCCCCCTTTCTTAGGTACACACTGAACCAGGCATACCCAATTACTATCGGCGATTGGATAGATTACTCCGGCATCCAACCACTTGATGATTTCCTTCTTCACAACCTCTTGCATAGGAGGATTCAAGCGTCTCTGGTGCTCAATACTCGGCTTATGATCAGGCATGAGTTGGATTTTATGAGAGAAAATACCAGGAGGGATTCCAATAATGTCCGCAATGGTCCACCCAATAGCTCTTTTGAACCTTTTTAGTACCTTCACCAAATTCTGAACCTGTTGTTCATCCAGGTCTGATGCAATGATTACCGGCAAAGTGTCACCATTTCCTAAGAATTCATACCTAAGATGAGGTGGGAGAGCTTTTAATTCAACTTTTGGAGCCTCCTCTATCGATGGTTTCGCGGGTGGGGACTCGCGATTTTTCATATCAAGCTCAAATTTCTTCGGTTTAAACCGAACATCACCTCGGTCAAGAGCCGCGACTAATGACTCATACTCTTCAATGCAATCGCTATCAAAGTTCATTATCACTGCCGCTAATTCTTCGACACCTAGACGTTCTTCTATTTGTGTCTCAAATGTCTCACCCATGTTGTAGGATATAGCAAATGCCGATTGGAGCTCACCACTCTGCCTCATGGACCTACAAATATTAAAGGTTACTTCCTCATTGTTCAACCGAAATCTCATCTGCCCTTTTTCCATGTCTACTAAGGCTCTTCCCGTAGCTAGGAATGGCCTCCCAAGGATAATAGGCACTTCAAAATCAACCTCACAATCAAGAATAACAAAATCAGCCGGAATGATGAATGACTCAACTTTTACTAGCACATCATGAAGTATCCCTATGGGCCGTTTTACTGTTCGATCAACCATCAGTAGCCGCATCGCAGTGGGATTTGGGTCACCCAAACCCAACTTCTTGTAAATCAGGAGGGCATGAGATTTATGCTTGCCCCCAGATCACATAATGCTTTCGCAAAATGTAATAGCCCGATTGTACAAGGAATAGTGAACGCACCCGGATCTTCTTTCTTTTGGACCAGAGATCTTGTAGCAATAGCACTACAATGCAACATTCTATCATCATCCTCAAAAGCAACCGATCTTTTCTTTGTGACCAGATCTTTCATAAACTTGGCGTAACCTGGTATTTGTTCTAAAGCTTCTACCAAAGGGACATTGATAGAAAGTTGCTTCAACATTGTTATAAAACGCCGATATTTGCCATCCTCGGTCTTTTTCACTAATCTTTGAGGAAATGGGGGTGGTGGCCTAGGCATAGGGATTACCTTTTTGGGCACTTCAGCATCTTTCTCAGTCTCATCCTCTAATTCAGCATCAACATCTACCACTTTATCAGTATATTTTGTCACCTTTTTCTCATTAGATGGCATAGGTGGGTCAATGGTTTGCTTGCCACCGCGAGTAGTAATTGCCATACAATGTCCATCATTTTTCAGATTTTGGACAGTGTTGCTAGGAAGAGTGCCCGGTTGCCGTGTGTTCACAGTTGCAGATAATTGGGCCAATTGTAACTCAAGTTGCTTAATCGATATTGCATGTGTATCAACTTTTTGCCCAATACCCGCTAAATCATTCCTCAACTCTTTATTGTGCTCATCACTAGCATCGAACCTCCTCATCATTTTATGCAACATATCCTCAACTCGCGACATACTACCTCCACCATCCCTAGGAGTAATTTCACGATTTTGAGGAGGAACATAGGGTCCATTCCTGTCATTGCTGTTACCATAGCTACCCCTGTTGAAGTTGTTGTCGCAATTGTAGTTTCCATCTCGGACATAATGACCCTCACAATTGTAGTTACCATAGTTTCGACCTTGGTTCCCTTGACCTTGGCGCCAATTTTTCTGATTAGAGCCTTGGGCACTTGGTTGGAAACCCCCCATCTGTTCATTTACTGCATAGGAATCCTCCTCATAATAACACTCATCGTTTGGAGGTGGTGGTTTAGCCAAGTAGTTGACTGCATTTATCTTTTCTGCACCCCAGTGACATGTTTTAGTACCAACCCAAGCTCAGTTCTCATCTGAGCCATTTCTTCACGAATATCATCTGTGGCTGGGTTGTGAGTGGACTGCACTGCGAAGGTGTTTCTCCATGTATCGGACTTCCTAGTACTCCAAGCTTTGTTATTTCGGGAGATTTTCTCTAGTTTTTCTGCAATCTCAGCATACGGGCATTCTCCATAAGATCCACCTACTATAGTGTCCAACACCGCTTTATTGGTATCATCCTGTCCCCGATTGAAATATTCCTTCAGTGACTCATCATCTATACGGTGATTTGGAACACTTCTCAAGAATGAGGTGAATCTATCCCAAGAACTACTAACTGACTCTCCTGGTAGTGCCACAAAGTTGTTCACTCTGTCTTTGTGGTTTAGTTTCTTTGAGACCGGGTAGTAGCGTGCCAAGAACACATCCGTTAACTGGTTCCAAGTAAAGTGGGAGCTCAGTGAACCATATAGCAGCCTCTCCCGTCAGTGAGAGAGGAAACACTCTGAGCCCTATCACATCTAGATCCAAATCAGGCCTCCCCACACAACTTTTACACACTGCCCTTACCTTAGCTATATGGGCATGTGGATCCTCAGAAGGTAGCCCTGAAAACAAACCTCTGGCAGTGAGCATTTGCATCAGGCTACTAGTTACCACAAAAGTGTGGCCTGTGGGTAGAAATGGCAAGACAAGTGGCCCATCCGACTCTGATATGTTATCATACCCTTTGTAGTATGTTTGAGGCCGTGGAGCGGGATTTTGTCCCCTCTGTTGATGTTCACCAGGAGCGTCGGGTAACATCTGACCATGAACATCCACTGGATCTGGAATGTTCTGGTTTGGATCCTCATCATTTATTCCCAAGTTTCGATTCGTACTGCGCAGTGTACGCTGTATTTGGCATACAAGGAGGATAGTTCTGAAAGGAAATCAAAAACAATAAAACAAAGTAAAATCAAAAAAATATCAACTAAACTTTAGTAATAAGTTCAAGTTAATCTAAAAGCTAAAATCCCCGCCAGCGGAGCCAAAATTTGATACGCTCAAACTTACTTCTCAAATGAGAAGTAAAGCGGTCGTGTCAAGTAAATAACCCAACTTGTGAGGTTGGGATCGTTCCCACGAGGAAAATAGTCTAGACTTAACCTCAACCGATTATTACTATCGTTTGGTCAATAACTTCCTCGGAAAGTAAAAATATAAAAAGGGGGGGTTCTATCTCTAAATAAGTGAAAATAACCAACGAACTTGAAAGAGACACTTAACAGCTTTTAATGTTGGGTTTTAATCAATTAATCAAAGTAACTAGGGTTTACATGTTCCCCACAGGTTCATAACTTGATAACTCTAACTATAACAATTCTTTCCTTGTATCTTGCATGCAAAGTGATAAGTTACGTATTTCTAAATCCTTGGTCCGGCATCTAGAAAATCTCACTCCACACCTTGGTCCGGCTACGTGTGTTGCTATCCTAACCCTTATCCTTACCTCATATGAAGCATCGTATTCGATATTTGACTAAGTTATTACCCCGTACCAATCAATTCTAGCCTATTAGATAGTATACACTAAATCTATGTTAATAATTCTTTTCCTATCATCTACCTCATTGGTCCGGCAAGTAGCATTAAGGCGAGTTCTAACCTTGATCATCCGTTAAAAAGACTTCTAAGCGAAAGAATTATTAATACATGCAAGACACTATTCTAGAATTGTTATTTTAGCTAGGGTTTATCTCATTATTTGCCTATGGTTCCTACAACCCTAGTTATGGAGTTTAGTTACTCATAGCCATAAACATAATATTCAAATATATTAAATAAGAATTCATGTACTTACTTCAATGAGAAAGAATAAAGTCCGAAAGTTTGCTTGATTAATCACCAAAAATCACTTGTAAGAATCTCTAAAAATCAAACACTAATACACAAAGTCTAATAATATGATGTCTAATCTAGCAGAGTCTTACCCCAAAAACGAGGTTTTTCGAACTATTTATAAAAAATAAAAAAAAAACTAATTAAACAAGGATTCTAATTACTGGAAATCTGCCAAAACGCGGCTGGGTCGACGAACCTCGCGACGGACCGTCGTGGTCGCGACAGACCGTCATGGACTCCGTCGTCCCATACTTAGCAATTTCCTCTGGTGCTCTCTTCATTCCCCTCAACGGCAAGTATGACGGACCGTCATAGGCACAACGGTCTGTCGAGGTTCTTCGTTTCAAAATACTTTAACTCTTGGAATCTGGGTACTGGGATCACTTCTCTGATCTTCACGACGAACCTGCAGGACGGACCGTCATAGCCATGACGGACCGTCACAAGCTTCGTAATCCCACACTTGGTCAGACTTCCCCATCTTCCTTTAGCAGCTACACTACGCTGCCACCTACAGACCGTCACAGGCACGACGGACCGTTATAAGCTCCGTAGGTGGTCTCTTCTGCATTTTTTCGCTCAAAATCTCCGCATTCATCTTTGGACAGATTTCCTGCAAAACAAAGAGAAACTTATATCAAAATTAGCACAAAAAGGCTTTCGGACACACTAAACTTAAGGAAAAAGTATTAGTTATACCGTGAAACCACGGTATATCAATTATCAACTTTCTTCTACGACTGACTGGATATATATTTAAGCTCTCCCACCTTATTATAATACGACATTCAGGATTTTCCGCCTTACAATAGGATGTTTAGACTTTTTCGCCTTAAAATATGATGTTTAGGCTCGTCTGTCTTACAATACGACATTGAGGTTCTTTTGCCTTACAATAGGATGTTTAGGCTCTTCCGCCTTACAATAGGATATTTAGGCTCGTCTACCTTACAATACGACATTTAGGCTCGTCAGCCTTATAATACGACATTTAGGCTCGTCAGCCTTACAATATGACATTTAGGCTCGTCTGCCTTACAATACGACATTTAGGCTCATCTGCCTTACAATACGACATTTATGCTCTTCTGCCTTACAGTAGGATATTTAGGCTCTTCTGCCTTACAATGCGATATTTAGGCTCTTCATCCTTACAATACAAAGTTTAGGATCGTCTGCCTTACAATACGACATTTAGGCTCTTCCGCCTTACAATAGGATGTTTAGGCTTTTCCGCTATATGATGTTTATGCTCGTCTGCCTTATAATATGACATTTAGACTCTTCTGCCTAACAACAGGATGCTTACATACATCCACCTTACAACCAAACATTTCTGTCTATATTATTATATCGCTATACTATCAGATCTATTGGAGTTTGACATTATTTTTCCGAGATGGGTTTCAATCATTCAAGAAGTCAAGCCAAAGACTATCAAGGCTTACACTACGTCTCAAACAGATACGCTTCTTATCACCTCTTGTCATTTATTTAGAACTCATATTTTATTACTATTGGTCATACTTTATCTACTTATAAGCTAACATTTTATCTAGAATTTGCAGATATGATCGATCGCCCCTGATTACAATTATCATGCTAACCCTATCAATTCTTTGCTACTCATACTCCGAACCTTGTTCATAGGCTGATAACATCACTTTATCATGCTCTTCCTGCTTCTCTGTCATGCTCTTCTAACCTCTCAATCTCCTTTTTCTCGCTACTCTAATCTTATCCATTCAAGCCGACATCGTGCCTTTCAAATACCTTAGCGCTTTTTCAATTTTTTAGAGTTTCATTTGCTCTTGAATCTAGAACTACACACGACCTGATTCTCGTATAACCAGAGATATGTAGGCGACTTAAAACCAAAGTCTCGGTCGTACCCTTTTTCAACTCTATATCGTTTCAATTGATCCAATTGACATCTCCCGTCGGTCGGACAAAATCGGCTACTAAGTCAACGTTGGTTGCCTGACAATTCATTCTTCATTCTCAATCAACCAAGGGGCAGCTGTTGACACCCAATTTTGGCCGACCTTTAACCATTTTTAGGATTATATTCGATTAATTACGTATTTTTTAAATTTACTTAAAGTTTTGAAGTTTTAGTCGATTTTTCTCAAAAATTATATATTTTAGTATCGTTTACTTTATAAAATTATCGTAAATATTATTAAATATTTTAAAATTATTAATAAATTTCAAATGTTTCAAAATATAAATGATTTTTAATTATATAAAAATATTTTAATATATGTAGTATTTTAATTAAATAGTAATTCCTACAATTTCCTTAAAATTATTTAAATTCTAGCCTATGCTATTCTAATTTCATCCAATTCTAGCCACTCCACTTCAAATTTTATTCCAATTGTAGCCAATCTTTCATTTCAATTCCAGTCATTTCAATTGCATTTTAGCCATTCCAATCCTCCAACAAATTTGATTTTAATTTTTCATCTTTTAATCTCATCCGTCCATTTTTAAATAAGCCCTAGATCGAATCCCAACCCTCCATCTCTATCTAATCTAATGGTTATGATTAAATCTCCTATTCTCTTTCTTCAACACCAAAAGACCCAAAACCTAAAACATTTTTTTATCTCCTTCTCTTCCCCCTCTCTCCAGGCCGCCGCCTCTCTCCCTCTTTCTCCCCTTTCCGTCCTCCTCCCTTTCTCCCTCTCTCGCGACCCCTCTCCCTTTTCCTTTCCTTGTTCTATCTTCCCCTCTCGCCTTCCTTGTTGCCTCCCTGCGCCTCCCATGAGTGTCAGCAGCAGTCCCCGACGAGAACTCCTGCGCTCGGCCAGCAGCTGCGAAGAGGAGGATCGCCACGCAGCCCGCGAGAGATAGCAGCAGCCAGGCAAGGAGAACGACCAGCGGCTCCAGCAACTCCACGCAGCAGCAGCCAGGCGAGGCGACCAGCGGCTCCAGCAACTCCACGCAACAGCAGCCGACAACACCGGCAACAACTCCCACCAGCAGCTCCGGACAGCGAGACAACGAGAACTCGATGAATTAAAAAATGGTTAAAGACGGATTTTTTTTACAAATCCGTCCAGGTCCGTTCTCTTTTGATTAAAATAGTTTTTTTTTAATTTTTGGTGTGACTGGTTTCTCAACGCTTTGCTTGTCACTTGTTAAAATTATACGAAATCATTATCTTGAACAAATTATATTGTTAATAATCTGTGAATTTTTATTTCTCTGATCGATATAAATATGTCCTTGTGTTATATGCTTTAGTTCTTAGTATCCTTTGAGATTTTTCTACTGATTTGAAATTTCAGTTTTTTGACTCAATATTTGGCTTTCATAATCTGTCCGCAATATGTTTACTCCCTCCTCTCCTTGATTCTTAAAATTGGTTAATAAATCTTGATAAAAATTCAATCTATTTGCATCTATTTTAATTAATAGGTTAAATAAGTTATTGATCATGCTTAAATCTTTGAATCTTTGCAATATCCATGCTCATACAAATGATTGGAGCCATTGATGATTTTGTTTGATTTTAGTTTAATTTGATTAATTTGTTTTTCATCCTATGGTAATTTTGACATATTAATCAATTCCTATTATTAAATATAGACAAGATTATATATATATATATATAGTGATTTAGTTGATTGTGTCAAATTATTTAATATATGAGCAAGTCTAAACATAATTCCTTCTATCCTTTAATATTTATGTCTAGTTTATATCATTGAATTAATTCAATGTCTAAAATATTCTTTCCTAGTTCATTTTACATGATGTATTATGGTAAATTGAAGTTGCTTATCTTAACTTGACATATTTCTTACTTGTTTTTATATTTGATAAAAATAATTTAAAATAATTATGTTTTTGCTCGTATTTGTCTAAGGTAAAATAATATTGTCTTCCTTACTTTGTTCTTACTCATCGAATTTTTTTAGTAATGAAATATTCTTTTTTTTAAAAAAATCTGATTTGTCTCTCCTTATTTAAGAAAAAAAATAATATTTCTCTTCCTAATTTATTCCTGCTTATATTTGGAAGTGATATATTTTTTAATTTGGCTGATTTCAACCTCCTTTAAAATAACGAAAATAGGTTATTGATTGATTCCTTAATTTATTTCTTTTCCTTATTTGTTTCCCCCTCTTTGCTATATATATAAGACCCCCTCCCTTCATTATTTCATCAACTCATTCACACATTTACATCTTGAGAAGAACACATTCTCCAACTCACACTACTCTTGCTACAATTCTTCTCATTCTCTCATTTCTCATACACATATTCATTCTCTCAACTCATCATTCAAGTTGATAATTTTTTCTGCATAATTGGTTAGTCCTCTTCATTAATTTCAATTTGATTTTTGCATATTTATAATATTCGTGTGTTGAACGAAACAACAAGGAAGCATCCAAGTTAGTTTCATTATCCTTTTACTTTTGAAATATAACTATGGTCATTCTTTATCTCTTTTGGTGTGTTATTTACATATATATGAGAGTAATTTGCTACTATGAGCATTCTATATTACAATTATTTTCTCATCGTATTTGTGTTACAGTATCTCTTCTTCCAGGTTTTGAATTTAAAATTCAAGATGTTGAAGATTTGCCTAGAAGAAATTGTGGACGAAGAATCTTTCATTCTATTGTTATATATATGTTTATTCGCTCTTTATTTTTACTTGTAATATTTGTACAACTCTTTAACTCTCTCAATATAAAAATAAAATATTTTGGGGGGATCACCTAAGGGAGGGGATTATATGCTAATTTGGTGTTTGTTTATTTACAACTCATTTAGAAATCATGCATATAGGATTTAAATAATAAGGTTAAATATCATGCTTATACGATTCAACTAACAAAATCAAGGTTAATTAATTTTTATTTATTCTCGCATGTTTCAACAACTTGAGTTTGGTAGTTCATTAATCAAGTTTACCTAATCTCAAATTGCTAATAAAATTATTATGCCAAATTGTTGAGAAACCTGCCATAACTTGATCATGTTAATTAACTTTTCATGAATATGTGTTAAATCTTGTTTTCTTTCATAAATTTTGTCAATTGATTAATAATAAGTTAGTCATTATTTTGTTAGATTTGAATAATATTAATCTTCAGCATGCTTAGTGATTTAAAAAAAAACCTGTAAGTTTGTTAAAGAGTTTTAAAATAAATAGATTCTAATAACTTTTGCATGTTAAAATTAGATTCTAATAATCTTGGTAGGTTAAATCGATTAGATTTTTATAACGTTTAGCACTAATAATTTTTCAACATGCTCATACAAAAAATCATGTCCCTAGGATTTAAAGTAACAAGACAAATGTCAATTAGCCTGTTAAAATCAATTTTCAACATGTTAAATAATTCAAATAATTTTGTTGCATATTTTATGCTCACTCTCAAATAATTTCTCAAAGCATTTTTGTCACTTTGAATCAATCCATCTCTGCATGTATTTCCTGAAATCTATATCCATGTCATATTTTGCCCTTATAATTAATCTTTGTTTTGTTATCGTAACTTTGTATGCTCACACACTTAGCATGAAACTTTTCACAATTATGTGTTGTTTGCAAGCATGTCTATTTAAATTTAGAGGTCAAATTGAAACCTACCGTGCTAAAATGACCGTGTTATTTGTCTTGCCTGTTTGACTTGGTGTCTAGGAGGGCCTTATATTCTATTTTGTCTAAATCCACCCTTTAAGAGTTCAATGCCTCTTGGACAATAAAGTTGGGACGATTAGGCACCTTTTAGGTACGAAATGCATGCGGTGGTTGGGTAGGGGTAGTTGGCCCTACGGAGATGATGACATCGACTCAGGCTTGAAAGACAAACTTTGGTTTTGTCTGTCCCTATACGGAAGCCTATCGAAAAACAAAAGAAAAGTCGAGTCCTGATCCAAAAGTCTCTTTTGAGTCTCCCTTCCCACTTTACCCTTTTACTTGTTTAATAATTATGTTTGTTTGGGTTAGTTTAAAAAAATATAAAATTGTTTGCTTATTTATACGTCTCTTTTCTATCCTCTCGCTTATCTCTTTATTAATTGTTTAGTATATCTATTTTATTGTTATTGCTTAGTTCACATATTTAAATTAATAATAAAATAGTCTTAATTGTTTTATATTATGTCATTACTTAGCAAGCTCAAATAAACTAATAAATGAAGTGACCTTATTTTCTAATTGTAACCCCCACATAGATTGCATGAGACACGGCCGAGACCCACATTTGCGGGCCTCGAGGGATGCCTAACACCTTCCCCTCGAGGTAATTTGAACCCTTACCCCTATCTCTGGCTTGTTGACCTTAGCTAGACTTAGTTAGGTTAGATAGGTGCCCTAACGCGCCTTAATTCGTAGGTGACGACTCCAAACTCAAAATCCCAAAAGAGTTGTTAGGTCGTGCACAAAACTCGTTTCCTGCGAAAATGGGGCGCGACATATGTGAACCTAATGTATGAATTACTCTATGAGAACGAAGTCTAGAACCGAGTGAGTATGGTAAGGGAAGTATTTCTAGTTAAGTATGAGACTAGAATACAAAAAAATTCCTTAACCATGTGCCTACATGGGATGTGTCTAAGTTCTACCATTGGCAAGCAGAACAACTTCATCGGAGTAGGATAAAACTTCGAATTCCATGTCTTGATATCATGGTCTATGTCATTTATTGCCTATTCTCATCATATGGACTACCTATTAGCATTTGAGGAGTTTATGGAGTTTAGGTGGTGGTATGGGACACTATCTAGACATTGCACAATAGACTTTGAAGGTGTTATGTGGAGTTCCTAGGTCTTGTTCAAGACCATTATTTGAATGTCCTTTATGTGATGTATGAGTCTTAATGAACTAATTAACTATTGAATTATGTTAAGGAGTATGTAAATAAATGAGTACGTAATCTAAAGTGACTTAAGGATTTCTTAGATAAAGTGTGAAGAGCGCATAAAGGATTGATTATCTCTTCATGTATTGTCTTTGGAAGTCTTGAGTACAACTCTAGTTAGGGAAGTTTGTTGATTTTGTGGACATGATCTAAGCCTTAGGTAGTCTTGGGGATTATTTAGGTAATCTTGAAGAGGTCACTATGGACGTTATCTTCTTGATTTACTTAAGTAGGTCTTTTGATAGCCTTTGGGAAGAGAATGTCATATCATCTATGCATTGGTGATTTATGTGAGCATGATTCCATCTTAGGGAGTCTATTGGATCTCTTAAGTGTGTGTGTAAGGGATTGTATGGGCGGTCGCTTCACAACTCACTCAAGTGAGACTTAGAGTTCACCTTTGGTAGAAGAATCTTACCTTGATGTTTATGATTGCTTTGTAAGTATGTATGTGACTCATTATAGGTAATCTTAAGGGTCGTTTAGGCACATCTAGAGAGGATGTATAAGCGGTCTCTCTTTGTGTGACTTAAGTGAATCTTAGGATGACTTTAAGTGAGGAAACTACATGCTAGAAGTATCTTATGTGTTTCTAAATTGATTTATGATGTTATTATGATAAAAATATGATTTTTAAATGAAAAGATCCATATTACCAATAAAGTCCTTTTTCATGATTTTTATGCATAAGCCATACTTAGTAGGTGAGGAGCTTTGAGAAGTGAAGACTTGGACTTATAAGATCGTTCAAGAGAAGTTGAGGTATGTCCTCGCTTGACTCGAGAGCATATATGTGTCTTTTATGTTTTTTATTGAAGTATTGTAATAGACTAAGTATTTCTATATTTATAATTTGAAGTATGGGTTGTGTCCCAAGTATTCTTGTGTCTTAAGATGATGAGATTGAAACGTAATATTTCCTATTACTTTTATCTGAAAGATGTTTTGAAGACTATACTATGTTTTGTGAAAAGTTTTTATTCAGCAGTACTTTTCACTATGTATATGTAATGAATGATATGAAAGGACTGGTCTAGGAACTCCGAGAGTTTGACGATGCCGGTTACAATATAAGATTGTACCCTAACTTTTAGTGTATGGTTTCGGGTTGTGACGAACCGTTTTATAACCAATCTCTTGAACCTCTTCGTTGGTGCATCAACGCATCTCTACTTCACATTTCCAAACCATCTCAATCTCGTTGTTATCTCGTCCACTAAGGAGGTCATTCCCACCTTATTCTAAAACTGTTATTTCTAATATTAACGCTCCTAGTATGACCATACATCTACCCTAGCATCCTCATTTGTTGAACATGAGAGTTTTTGACTGGCCGACATGTCGATTTAACCATCACTTTATAGAACTTACGTTTGAGTTTAAATGGTACCTTCTTATCACACAAGACTCTGAGGCAAGCCTCCACTTCATCCATACCGCACTAATATGATGTGCAGTATCCTGATCGATGTTTCCACACCTCTGGATTATAGACTCAGGGTACTTGAAGTTATCTATCTTGAGGATATTTTGAGTGTCAAAGCTCACTTCCACACCTTCCTCATGCATCGCCTGAATTTACACTTTACATGGTCTGTCTTGGTCATGCTCAACCTGAACCCTTTAGTATCAGAAGTTTGTCTCCACATTTCTAGCTTAGCATTAACTCCATTGTGTATCTTATAAATTAGTACTACTACGTCATTCTCAAATAACATACACCAAGGTACCTCATCTTAAATATCTCACATCAATTCATCCATTACCAAGGTCAATATAAACAAACTAAGAGTTGATCCCTCATGTAACCTCATTTCCACTAGGAAGTGCTCCGAGTATCCTTCTGTCGTTCTTACTTAGTTTTATCTTCTCTGTATATGTCCTTTATGTTAGGATCGAATTCACTCACACACACTAGATAAATGAAGAACACAAGAACTTTCAAGAGAAAGAGATGAGAGATCTAGAGAGAGAAAGAGAAAATCCAATATTTTGTGGTAACACCCCGTGAGTACACTTCCATGGCGGTGAGGTATATTTATATTTATAAATCAAAGTATTTTTGGTTACAGAGAATAAATAGGAAAGCCTAAAATAGATAATAAATAGGAAAGCCTAAAATAGAGAATAAATAGGAAAACCTAAAATTAATCAGGCTCCACTACCTAACAATTCTCCCACTTGGAGACCGACTCAGTCATCCAAAAAATACATTCTAAAAAAAATCTCTTCATCATCAAAATCTTTACCGCACCGCAACATCTGTAGCAACAACTACAGAAGACCAACCGAGGTTTTACATAACCTCAGTTTCCCAACATCAACACATTTCGTCAACATGTCTGTCGGGTTCTTTGCACCCTTTATCTTCTCCAAGAACATATCACCATCCTCCACTGCCCTGCGAGTGAAATGGTATTGCCTTCTCATGTGCTTTGTCTTCAAATGATAGACTGGATTTTTCACCAACTGTATTGCACTCCGGCTATCTGAGTAAAGAATCTTCTCGCTCTGCTTCTTGCCTAATTCCTCAAGATAATCTGCCAGCCATATCATCTCTTTCCCAACTTCAGCTATTGCCACATACTCAGCATCAGTAGATGAAAGAGAAACACACTTCTGAAGCATGGACATCCACCTCACTGCTGTTCCACCTGTGGTGTAAATGTACCAGGATGTACTCTTGCTTGAGTCAACATCCCCACCAAGATCAGCATCCACAAAACCCTGTAGAGTCACCTTGCCATTGCCAAAACAAAGTGAAGTACTGGATGTACCTCTCAGAAATCTCAGAAGCCACTTCACAGCTTCCCAATGCTCTTTCCCAGGGTTCGCCATGTACCTGCTAACAACTCCCACTGCATGTGCTATATCAGGTCTAGTGCAAACCATAGCATACATCAAACTACCAACTGCTGAAGCATATGGAACAAGTGTCATGTGATCACGCTCCTCGGCAGTCTTGGGTGACTGCTCCTTTGACAATTTAAAGTGATTTGCCAATGGAGTAGTACTGGGTTTAGCATCATTAACCGTGAATATGCTCAGCACCTTCTCAATTTACAACTCCTGAGATAGATTTAAAGTGCCAGCAGATCTATCCTGAGAAATCTTCATCCCCAAAATCTGTTTTGCTGGACCCAAATCTTTCATCTCAAATGCTGCAGACAACCTTGTCTTCAGATTGTTAATCTCCTTCATACTAGATCCTGCAATCAACATATCATCCACATATAAGAGTAGAAAGACATATGAATCAATGTATTTCTTGAAGTAACAACAAGGATCCTTTTCAGCTTTGCAGAATCCACTCTTGGTCATGAAGGAGTCAAACTTCTTGTACCACTGCCTTGGTGCTTGCTTTAGTCCATACAAGCTCCTGGTGAGCTTGCACATCATGTGTTCCTTGCCTGGAACCACAAATCCTTCGGGTTGCTGCATATAGATCTCTTTATCCAGATCTCCATGTAAAAATGCTGTTTTTACATCCATTTGCTCTAGATGCAAATTCTCTGACGCAACAACACTCAACAGAATGCGAATAGAGGTTAACTTCACAACAGGAGAGAATATTTCAGCATAATCAATACCTTTTGTGAATATCCTTTCACCACTAAACGAGCCTTGAAACTTCTTTTTCCATCTGGTTTAGTCTTGATTCTGAACACCCACTTGTTCAGCAAAGCTCTCTTCCCTGCAGGTAGCTCAGTCAACACCCATGTGTCGTTCTTCTCAAGTGACCTCATCTCATCATCCATGGCTTGCTCCCACTTGATCGAATCCTCCACCTGTAAGGCCTCATCAAAAGACTATAGTTCCCCCTCATCAGTCAGCAATAGATAGTGTAATGAAGGTGAATACCTATCTGGTGCCGTGATGGATCTGGATGATCTCCTTAACACCTGCTCAGGTGTAACTTGCTCCACTTCAGATTCTTCAGTAGGAGTTGGTTGAGTATCTGCTTTGACATCTCTGGGGTTACTCTTCTCCAACTCAACCTCAACTCCCACTTGCTTTGTAATCTCTAGAACCTTCTGCTCTCTGTCCTTGTACAGGACAGACTCATCAAATGTCACGTCACAATGTCTCAGGATCTTTCTGTTCTTGTCATCCCAAAACCTATAACCAAAGAAATCAGAACCATATCCTATAAAGTAACACTTCACAACTTTGGCATCAAGCTTGTCTCTCTTTTCTAGATCAACATAAACATAAGCAGTGCAACCAAAAGTCCTCAAGTGTGAGTACTTGAGTTCTTTTCCTGTCCACACCTCCTCTGGAATCTTGAACCCTAAAGGAACTGATGGTCCCCTGTTGATCAAGTATGCAGCTGTGCTCACAGCATCTGCCCTAAGTGTTTTGGGCAGCCCACAGTGTATGCTCATACTCCTTGCACGCTCATTCGATGTTCTGTTCATCCTCTCAGCAATTCCATTCTGCCTAGCCTTACCAGGAACTGTTCTCACCAATCTGATTCCCTCAGCTGCACAGAATGCCTTGAACTCTAATTTTTCATACTCTCCTCCATTGTTAGACCTTAGGCATTTGACTTTCAAACCGGTATGATTCTCAACTTCAGCTTTCCACTTCTTGAAAGTTGCAAACACATTTGACTTATGCTTCAAGAAGTAAACTCATACCTTCCTGCTGAAATAATCAATGGAGGTAACATAGAATCTGGATCCTCCAAGTGGTGATACTGGAGATGGTCCCAAAAATCTGTATGGACCATTTCCAACTGCACTTTCTTTGGCTCTCTAGGAGTCTTTGTGAAGCTTACTCTTTTCTGTTTTCCCATAACACAGCTCTCACAAAGACCCATATCAACAGACTTCAGACCCTTTAATGCTCCTTTTGCAACCAGCATCTTCATTCCTTTAGTATTCATGTGTCCAAGTCTGTTGTGCCACAGACATGAACCGGAAGCACCTTCAGCAACAGCGGCCATGTTTATACACCCTGCAGTGGTGTACAAGGTTCCAGATTTGGTGCCACGAGCTACTACCATATCACCTTTTACGATCTTCCACGAACCTTTCCCAAACTCTGCTGCATATCCCGTGCTATCCAACTGACCAACAGAGATCAGATTTTTCTTGATCCCAGGAATATATCTGACATCCTCCAATGTCCACTGGTTTCCCGAGGTGGTCTTTATGCAAACATCACCCTTTCCTTCAATCTCTAAGGCTTTATTGTCAGCAAGATATACTTTTCCAAAATTTCCAGATTTGAAATGGAAAGATGCACCAGAATCCAAAATCCATGATTCAACCGGGCTGTTCACACTAAGGATTAGAGCATCCCCAATGTCCTCTGCTGAATTTACAGAATCATTGTCATCTCCAAATTTCTGATTCTGTTTCTTCTTTGGCTTTGTACAGTTCGTCCGAAAGTGCCCTTTTTCCCCACAGTTCCAACAAGTCACGTTTGATCTGTTCAGGGATTTTCCTCAATTCTGTGATTTTGATCGACCATGTTGATTTTGGCCTTTCGTCTTACTTCTCCTTTTTCGATCAACGCTGAGAGCACTGCCCGATAAATCTCCAACTTCTCGTTTACTTTCGCTAAGAACAACATCACGAATTTCATCAAAACTCAGTTTCTCATATCCAAGGGAACTGCTAATCGCAGCATGATACGCTCAAACTTACTTCTCAAATGAGAAGTAAAGCGGTCGTGTAAAGTAAATAAGCCAACTAGTGAGGTTGGGATCGTTCCCACGAGGAAAATAGTCTAGACTTAACTTTAACCAAGTATTACTATCGTTTGGTCGATAACTTTCTTGGAAAGTAAAAATATAAAAAGGGGGGTTCTATCTCTAAATAAGTGAAAATAAATAACGAACTTGAAAGAGACACTTGAAAGCTTTTAATGTTGGGTTTTAATCAATTAATCAAAGTAACTAGGGTTCACGTGTTCCCCACAGGTTCATAACTTGATAACTCTAACTATAACAATTCTTTCCTAGTATCTTGCATGCAAAGTGATAAGTTATGTATTTCTAAATACTTGGTCCGGCATCTAGAAAATCTCACTCCGCACCTTGGTCCGGCTACGTGTGTTGCTATCCTAACCCTTATCCTTACCTCATATTAAGCATCGTATTCGATATTTGACTAAGTTCTTACCTCATACCAATCAATACTAGCCTATTAGAAAGTATACACTAAATCTATGTTAATAATTCTTTTCCTATTATCTACCTCCTTGGTCCGGAAAGTAGCATTAAGGCGAGTTCTAATGTTGATCATCCGTTAAAAAGACTTCTAAGCGAAAGAATTATTAATACATGCAAGACACTATTCTAGAATTGTTATTTTAGCTAGGGTTTATCTCATTATTTGCCTATGGTTCCCACAACCCTAGTTATGGTGTTTAGTTACTCATGGCCATAAACACATTATTCAAATATATTAAATAAGAATTCATGTACTTACTTCAATGAGAAAGAATAAAGTCCGAAAGTTTGCTTGATTAATCACCAAAAATCACTTCTAAGAATCTCCAAAAAATCAAACACTAATACACAAAGTCTAATAATATGATGTCTAATCTAGCAGAGTCTAACCTCAAAAACGAGGTTTTTTCGAACTATTTATAAAAAATAAAAAACCTAATCAAACAAGGATTCTAATTACTGGAAATCTGCCAAAATGCGGCTGGGTCGACGGACCTCGCGACGGACCGTCGTGGTCGCGACGGACCGTCATGGACTCCGTCGTCCCATACTTAGAAATTTCTTCTGTTGCTCTCTTCATTCCCCTCAACGGCAAGTATGACGGACCGTCATAGGCACAACGGTCCGTCGAGGGTCTTCTTTTCAAAATACTTCAAATCTTGGAATCTGGGTACTGGGATCACTTCTCTGATCTTCACGACGACCCTGCAGGACGGACCGTCATATCCATGACGGACCGTCACAAGCTCCGTAATCCCACACTTGGTCAGACTTCCCCATCTTCCTTCAGCAGTTGCACTACGCTGCCACCTACGGACCGTCACAGGCACGACGGACCGTCATAAGCTCCGTAGGTGGTCTCTTCTGCATTGTTTCGCTCAAAATCTCCGCATTCAGCTTTGGACAGATTTCCTGCAAAACAAAGAGAAACTTATATCAAAATTAGCACAAAAAGGCTTTCGGACACACTAAACTTAAGGAAAAAGTATTAACTATACCGTGAAACCACGGTATATCAACACCCTCAACTTAAATTCGTTGTTTGTCCTCAAGCGATGCACTATGACTCACTACACAATCTTTGTACAATAGTATTCATGTTTTATCCTTTGCAATCATTTGGCTATCAATCCCGATTAATCTCATCAAATCTATGCATGCTATCACTATTAGGCTTGAATTTTGTGAGATTTGAACATGCCACAGACTCACCATGCACTAACACCTATCCTCTTCAATTTCTCACCGAGGTGCTAACAATTCTGGTATTGCAACTTGTGTCCTCACTTCAAAACAAAATCCTCATTTTTCGCACAATGATTTCAGTTTGAGTATAAGGATTACTTTTCAACACTCGCTCTCAGAACAAAGTTACACTCATTCATACCTATTGCCATAAGCTTGCCCTTATTTTCACTGCCTTAAGTTCGCAATACAACCCTTAGGATCACGATAGGACTTTCTTAGCTTGTAACATAGGCTCAGAGTCAGGTAGGGTATATTTAGGTATACTTCAGTGACTTTTTGCCCTCCTTGACATATTGGCTAAGCCTTCTACTTTCTATCAATTTTTCTCGCCCAGTTTCTCCCATTCTTTCACCTTGCTATTTTCCCTTCTTTCTTCATTTGTGTAAGTGACTCTTTTCCCTTTTTTTTGTACTTTTCTTTCTCTTTCTTTGTTCTTTCAACCCCACTTTCCAGAGCATTCCTCAAAACAGCCACCCTCAACTCATAGCTTTGCCATGGGTCAAGGTACACAATACCCAAAGTTGGGTCAGGGCCATAACGAAGGTTGTCTATGCATTAGCCACCCTCAACTTATGCTTTTGGCATAAGCTGAGGTGCACATATCCAAGGATAGACCAGGGCCAACATATTGTTCCCAGAAAAGATCAGTTGGGGTGAAAAAGAAAGGTCTAATTGTAAGCTCAAATTATTTGGATCAAAGAAGGATAACTTTCATTTGGTTTCTTTTGTTTAGGCTAGAAATGGGCTATTTTGAATAAGGGCCTATGATCCTTTCCTAATTGTCTGTTACAACTTACTTTTAGCAGGACTAACTAGGCAAGTTCTAGCTCAGTACCAATAGTGGACTATTCAAATTTCCTGACACTCACTTGACATCTCATCACTATACCAGATTATCAGACACCTAGTTCGACTTGAAGATTTAGGGTAATGCAATGGTGTAACTCTATTTCATGTTTAGAGCCACACAATTATCAGTTACTATGCCTAGTCATGCAACATTTTCTAGTTTTATCAGGATATCATTTTAGTCATCATGCTTCAGAGTTAAACTATGTACAAAAGATGTAACGTGCCGGTTCAACAGAAAAAGTAATCAGTCTTTTGGGGAAAAAGAACACAGGAAAAAAAACCCCAAAAGAGGATAGTGAGTTGGGCTACTCAGACATCACCCTAACACTCACTTTCCATTTACCCCACCCCCAACAAAAAAGCATGTAATTGTCCCCAATGCATAAAAAATCTAAATATTAGAGTGGTAGGTAAAGCAAACATGTGGTGCATAGCGCCGTCGATCAGCAAGCTGGTGGGTCCGGTTTCCCGGAACCCACATCCTCTGCAATCTGGACACCCTCAGTGGTGTCCTCAGCAGCAACCGCACCATCAGTAGTACCTGCTGCTGTCTCTACAGTGCGGGAACTAGACGCCCCAGCCTCTATCTGCGATGCTCTGATTTGGTGGGCCTCCGCCTCTGCAAGTGAGACTCTCCTCGCAGCCTCCATCTCTCGTCGCTCCTTCTTCCTTGCTCGCGCCTCATCCTCTGCTCGACCCCTACGCCTCTTGGCACTCTCTGAAGGGGGAGGTGGTGGAATTTCAGAAGTAGTAAACAGGCCGCCAATACTGTGTCCTCAGCAGGCTCGACAGAAGGGGCCTCAGAATCCGGCACCCTCGCCGCTAGTATCGTGGCGATGTCTGCACGAAGACTGTCGACTGCAGCCTGAAGAGTCGACACATCTACCGGAGGGGCTGGTCGAGCTAACACTCTCAACTCAAAGGCATCTAGGCGCTGGTTAACCTCAGCAATCTTCCGCTGCATCTTCCTCTCCATACGCGCTTCAGACTCAGTAATAGACTTCTGCATCCACGGCTGGATATGATGCAGAAGAGTGGCCATTTGTGCCTCCAGTTTTTGGACCCTAGCAAGCGGGGCCAGTAACGGTAGAGGGGCTGTGTGAGAGGAGCTCGGGGATGTGCTACTACCCGGGATAGACTCGACCGGGGTAGTGTCAGTGGATGCCTGTGTAGATGTGGGGGCCTGGGCAACCGTATCCACAAGATCATCAGCAAGAGGGGGCAGCTCTGGACGGGGCCCTCTGCGTGGCGCCAACTCATTGGCCTCGTCTCTGATGAGGCCGACGTCAACGGTGCCCTACGGGGTCTTCAACTGATCTATGTGCCATATGGGCACACCTGCGGATCTGCAAAGGGCAAAGATCATACACGGGAAGGGGTAGGTAGTAGTGACCTTGAATGCCCTCTCGTGCATGACTGCCTGGAGAAGCCATGCGAAGTCCACCTCGTATCCGGCTATCATCGCCTCCATCAACACTGCTCGATCCCAGGTGACGATGTTATCAGCAGCTGTGGGGGAAAGGCAGTGACGGACGAGCAGCCACAAGAACTTTGCGACGAACGTGAGGTTGGCCTTCTTGATGGCCCCCTTCGGCTCAGTGACCCAATCGGCACCCTCTCCGTCAACTGATAGGTGCAGAGCCATCCACCTCTTGGTGGTCTCTCTCAGTGCTGGCTCACGTAAGAACTGGCCATCCTTCACTATCTGCCAGCGGTAGTCAAAGTCGGCAGTGTGTGGAGTCCGAGTGGCATCAACACTCTCGCCGTATAGAAACCGGCAGATGGCTGGCAGGGAAATGTCAACCTGCACGCCCCGGACTTTGACCTGCTCAAATGGGGCCTGTTTAGCGAGGCAGCCCGCCTATCGATCTGTGATAGGAGCTACATAGGATGCGTAGAACTCTCGGACCAATTCCTCGCTGTATCGTCCCAACGGACGTGCTGTCCACTCTAAGCGATGCCTGGTGAAGAGGTTTTGAATCTCCGGCATCGTTGGGAGACTCCCTGTAAGTACCCGCCGCTCCAAGGTGAGCGTCCGAGTCATTACTCCTTTATCAGTCAGGAACTTGGCGTCGGAGTAAACTTGAAACTGGCCGTCGACACACCACCGGTTTGGCTGGTCAGAGGCTGGGGTGGGGACCTGGGCTGGTGCGCCGGATGTAGAGTCTGAACTGTCAGCCTCATCAGACGAGGCCGATGCTGCAGCGGTGGCGGGTGCAGGAACCTCAGCAGAGCCAGAGGCTTCCTCAGACCATGATACTCCTAAGGAGCCAGACGCTCCTTCCTCATTTGTGGCCGACCCAGAGGGTGTGCCGATCAGTGTGCGCTCCTCATCAGACTGGGAGGCAGTGAATACGCCAAACGCCACCTTAGTGGGTATGGCTCTCGGAGCACGTGCAGCATGGGAAGCTGTGGAAGTGCTTGGGGGCACGTACTCAGGGTCACGCTCATCATCAGAGCCGATGATCAAGCGTGCAGACGGGGCAACAGACTTTGATCGCCCGCGTGCGTAGGTTCGGTCTTGCTTGGGTGCCATAGTAGATAGTACCTGCAAAGGATCACTATTAGTATGAGTAGTGGCAAACAAGACAAGCGAAACCATACGATAGAAAATAGTGAAAATAATATGTAAATGCTATATAAACAGTGACACACGACGGGCCAGGTGACGGCTCGTCGTGACTATGACGGACCGTCGTGAGGTCCGTCGTGATGTACTTGGACTCTGTATAAATAGAGAACCCTGAAAGAAGGTCTCTGACGAGCATGACGGTGTGTGCAGGACGGACCGTCACAGGTACGACGGTCCGTCACAAGTGTCCGTTGTAGGACACTTGGAAAAAAAATGGAGACCCTTAGGAGAGGGGTCTCTGACCGGTATGACGGTCATGCAGGACGGACCATCGTGGGTACGATGGTCCGTCACAAGTGTCCGTTGAAGGACACTTGGAAAAAAAATGGAGACCCTGAGGAGAGGGGTCTCTGACTGGTATGACAGTCATGCAGGACGGAACGTCGTGGGTACAACGGTCCGTCACAAGTGTCCGTTGAAGGACACTTGGAAAAAAAATGGAGACCCTTAGAAGAGGGGTCTCTGACTGGTATCACGGTCATGCAGGACGGACCGTCGTGAGTACGACGGACCGTCGTGAGTACGACGGTCCGTCACAAGTGTCCGTTGAAGGACACTTGGAAAAAATGGGAGACCCCTGGAAACAGAGTCTCTGTCTAGCAAGACGGTTATGCAGGGGTGCTAGGGCTTGTGCAACGGACCCTACGACGGTCCGTCGTAGCTACGACGGTCCATCATCGGGGTCTCGTTCGGAATGACAGAGACAGAACTGTAGGTACCCTAAGCAACCCCGATGAACCCACATGGTCTTGTAATGTTGTGGACCTATATGTGTCTATCCCAACTACCTAGGAAACTATTAATGCAAAATCACCTATGTCTCGGGTTGTCAACATGGCAAATTCGAACATTTTGAGCCTAGGTTTAGACATAATCATATAAAGGAAACAAGATGCGACTAAGAACTAAGCTAATACTAACTTATAAACACAAATACAAGATAAATGAGTATAAATTTAGAGACACATACCTTGGAAATGTAGAAAAAGCAAATGGACAATGACTCAGTTGGCAGGGTAGACACCTACAGCAGCAGCTCCAACTAGTAGATGATAGTTTGAAGGCTTTGGAGAATTGTGGGGTAATGATCAGTGAGGGGGAAAGGTGGAAGTTGAAAAGAGAGAGGAGATGAGAGGAATAAGGAATTAATGGGGTGAAAATGAGGGGTTGGGGGGTTTAAATGGTCAGATTTTGAAAAGGGTCCAGCCGGGTCGGGTCGGGTATAATTCATTAATCAAGCGACGGTTCCCCGACGATGGTCCGTCGCATCTATGACGACCCGTCGTAGGTTCCGTCGTGTGTGCCCTAATTTCAACGTAGCAGAAAAACGTACCTGGACGACGGATGCATACGACGGTCCGTCGTATGCGCAATGGTCCGTCGATGTATCCGTCAGTGGCTGCTGCGGAGTAGTTTTCTGCAGAATTTCCTGGTGATGTGCCTGCAAATTTAAACCCATTAATAGAAAAATGCTACCATTACTAAAAAAATGATAAGTATTGGGTTGCCTCCCAACAAGCGCCTAATTTAATGTCGCGGCACGACTGGGGACCCTTGATTACTCAGACTTCATCAAGATGGTATGTTTCTATCGCTTCTTTCCCCGATGCTTTATGCCCAAAATAGAGTTTTATTCTATCTCTATTCCTCTTAAACCGCACTCCCTCCTTGGCTTTTAACTCCACTTCTCCATGAGGTAATACTTGGGTAATCAAGTAAGGTCAAGTCCATTTGGACATGAGCTTGCCCGGAAGACAAGGTGATCCAGAAATGTCTACAAGCACCAAGTCTCCAACCATACACTCTTGTTTTGCAGTTTTTTGGTCATACTCCTTCTTCATCTCTTCCTTGTGGGATATGGCAGATACCGATTGGAGCTCACCACTCTGCCTTATGGTCTTACAAATGTTGAAGGTCGCTTCTTCATTATTCAACCGAAATGTCATCTGTCCTTCTCCATATCAACTAAGGCTCTACCTGTAGCTAGGAATGGCCTCCCAAGGATAATAGGCACTTCAAAATCAACCTCACGATCAAGAATAAAAAAATCAGCCGGAAAGATGAATGACTCCACTTTTACAATCACATCATGAAGTATTCCTATGGGCCGTTTCACTGTCCGATCAGCCATCAGTAGCCGCATCGCAGTGGGTTTTGGATCCCCCAAACCCAACTTCTTGTAAATCGAGAGGGGCATGAGATTTATGCTTGCCCCCAGATCACATAATGCTTTCGCAAAATGTAATGACCCAACTGTACAAGGAATAGTGAATGCACCCGGATCTTCTTTCTTTTGTACGAGGGATCTTGTAGAAATAGCACTACAATGCTGCAGTCTATCATCATCCTCGAAAGTGACCGATCTTTTCTTGGTGACCAGATCTTTCATAAATTTGGCATAACCGGGCATTTGTTCTAGGGCTTCTACCAAAGGAATATTGATAGAAAGCTGCTTCAACATTGTTATGAAGCGCCGGTATTTACCATCCTCAGTCTTTTTCACTAATCTATGGGGGAAAGGTGGTGGTGGCCTAGGCATGGGGATTACCTTCATAGGTATTTCTGCATCTTTTCCATTACTTTCCTCTACTTTACCATTACCCTTTTTCACATTATCATTATCCTTTGTCACATTTTCCTCAGTAGATGGCATAGGTGGGTCAATGGTTTGCTTACCACCCCGAGTAGTGATTGCCATACAGTGCGCGTCATTCTTTGGATTTTGGACAGTGTTGCTAGGAAGAGTGCCTGGTTGCCGTGTGTTTACTGTCGCAGATAATTGGGCCATTTGCAATTCAATCTGCTTAATCGAAATTGCATGTGTATCAACTTTTTGCCCAATTCTAGCTAAGTCACTGTTTTATCGAAAAAAATGATTTCGAAATGAGTTAGTTTTATTTTAAAGGTATTTTTGACTTTTAGGAGTCGCCACTTAATTTTTAAGAAAAATCAAGAAAACTCATTTCCAAAACAACTTAAACAGAAAAAATCGTTTTGAAAATATTTAGGGGGTTCGGGATTCTTATTAGTGTCTTAGGAAGGTGTAAGGCACCTAAGACACTCCGCTAACTTAAGGTTTTCCGGCGATTAACTTATTTGACTATTTTGTTTTAACTTTTACAATTTTCGAAGTTGAATTTCTCAAATATAACGAGCTTGCAAGATATCGTTGTTTTAAGATTCCGTTTGAAGTTAAACCTTTTAAGCTTTTACTCTAAACAAACTTGCAAATTTTAAAATTTATTGTATTTTAAGATTCAGTTTTAAATTTTAAGTTCGATAAAATAAAAGGCGTCGATGGGGGTTCGGAGTTTTCTAATCCTAAGCTAATGGCATTCAAAAACAAATCAACATAAGCAAATAGTAAAGAGAGAGAGAGAGAGAGAGAGAGAGAGAGATATATTCGGGTCCAAGTTTTCGGGTTCTGTCCGCCTTGACCGAAACTTGGACCCACCTATTTTTTTAGGTTTTCAACCCATTTTTTGTACCTGTCCTAATCTAGACATACAAAAATAAAATATGGGAAAAATAAAGCAACAAGGGCTTATGCCCATTACAAATAAATACAAAACACAAAATAAAGGAATTTGAAATCACTTTCTTCAAGTTCTTCAATCTTCGCGATTTTGAATTTGACTTTCTACATTTGCCTCGACGGATTGACTCGATGAAAGACTTTTGAGCCTTTACGGCTCTCCCAAGATGCAAGGAAAGAAATGAAGTCCCAAGACGGACTCGGGAGGAATTTCACATGTAAACCAAACAGAAAAAGAATAAGTGTACAATCCAATAGTCATAAATGTAGAAAGAATAAATTACTTCCCCGCAAAATACACACCTACACAAGATTGTATAAATTTACAAGCAATTGTTTTGAAAAATGACATTTAAAGGAAGTGATAAACTTAAAGAGCTATTAAGAGGGCCCAATAGTCGCTACTTAAAGACAATTATCCCTCGATCGCGGGTGATGACAAATGCTTACTATTTGAAATTAAAACATGTAGATAGAACTTAACATAACTAGGCATGACGAAACACTTCTTATAAAAAAAAACTAACCTAAAGGCAATGAGAAATAACCTTAATTTTCATACGTTTCCCAAAAAAGTAATAACACTATGAGTGAAACCAACTTGAAATTTTCTCGCGATGCATAAATTTCGGCGAGGTATGAATTCTTCTCGCGCGATATATAAATTTGACGAGGCATGAAATCTTCTCGTCGAGCATAAATTCAAGCGAGGTATAAAGTCTTCTCGCGATATATAAATTTGACGAGGCATGAAGTCTTCTCGTCAAGCATAGATTCCAGCGAGGTATAAAGTCTTCTCGCGATGTGCAAATTTTGACGAGGCATGAAGTCTTCTCGTCGAGCATAAATTCCAGCGAGGTATAAAGCCTTCTCGCGATATATAAATTTGACGAGGCATGAAGTCTTCTCGTCGAGCATAAATTCCAGCGAGGTATAAAGCCTTCTCGCGATATATAAATTTGACGAGGCATAAAATCCTCTTGTCGTGCATAAATTCAAGCGAGGTATAAAGTCTTCTCGCGATGTGCAAATTTTGACGAGGCATGAAGTCTTCTCGTCGAGCATAAATTCAAGCGAGGTATAAAGTCTTCTCGCGATATATAAATTTGACGAGGCATGAAGTCTTCTCGTCGAGCATAAATTCAAGTGAGGTATAAAGCCTTCTCACGATATATAAATTTGACGAGGCATAAAATCTTCTCGTCGAGCATAAATTCAAGCGAGGTATAAAGCCTTCTCGCGATATATAAATTTGACGAGGCATAAAATCTTCTCATCGTGCATAAATTCAAGCGAGGTATAAAGTCTTCTCGCGATGTGCAAATTTTGACGAGGCATGAAGTCTTCTCGTCGAGCATAAATTCCAGCGAGGTATAAAGTCTTCTCGCGATATATAAATTTGACGAGGCATGAAGTCTTCTCGTCGAGCATAAATTCAAGCGAGGTATAAAGCCTTCTCGCGATATATAAATTTGACGAAGCATAAAATCTTCTCGTCGTGCATAAATTCAAGCGAGGTATAAAGTCTTCTCGCGATGTGCAAATTTTGACGAGGCATGAAGTCTTCTCGTCGAGCATAAATTCAAGCGAGGTATAAAGTCTTCTCGCGATGTATAAATTACAAATTCGCGATGCATGATTTTCGCGATGCATGACTTTTTGCAATGCATGATTTTCCGCGATGCATGATTTTCCGCAATGCATGATTTCCGCAATGCATGATTTTCGCGATGCATGGTTTTCGCGATGCATGTTTTTATGCAATGCATGATTTCCGCGATGCATGATTTTCCGCAATGCATGATTTTTCGCAATGCATGATTTCCGCAATGCATGATTTTCGTGATGCATGATTTTTGCGCAATGCATGATTTTCTGCAATGCATGATTTTTGCGCAATGCATGATTTTCCGCGATGCATGATTTTTCGCAATGCATGATTTTCGCGATGCATGATTTTTGCGATGCATGATTTTTTGCAATGCATGATTTTTAACGAGGCCTGGATGGCTCGATAATGTTCCAACTGTAACGAGGTGGATGGCTCGATAATGTTCCGACTGTAACGAGGTGGATGGCTTGATAATATTCCAACTGTAACGAGGTGGATGGCTCGATAATGTTCCACTAAAACGAGGTGGATGGCTCGATAATGTTCCAACTGTAACGAGGTGGATGGCTCGATAATGTTCCAACTGTAACAAGGTGGATGGCTTGATAATGTTCCACTGTAACGAGGTGGATGGCTCGATAATGTTCCACTGTAACGAGGTGGATGTCTCGATAATGTTCCACTGTAACGAGGTGGATGGCTCGATAATGTTCCAACTGTAACGAGGTGGATGGCTCGATAATGTTCCAACTGTAACGAGGTGGACGGCTCAATAATGTTCCAATCGTAACGAGGTGGATGGCTCGATAATGTTCCAACTGTAACGAGGTGGATGGCTCGATAATGTTCCACTGTAACGAGGTGGATGGCTCGATAATGTTCCAACTGTAACGAGGTGGATGGCTTGATAATGTTCCAACTGTAACGAGGTGGATGGCTCGATAATGTTCCACTGTAACGAGGTGGATAGCTCGATAATGTTCCACTATAACGAGGTGGATGTCTCGATAATAGTCCAACTGTAACGAGGTGGATGGCTCGATAATAGTCCAAATGTAACGAGGTGGACGGCTCGATAATAGTCCAAATGTAACGAGGTGGACGGCTCGATAATATTCCTGCAAGATAAAAAGAAACTTGTTTAGAAATCATTTGAGGCAATATAAAGGAATAGAGATAAAATAAGGTGGAAGATTTACAAGGTTTTGTTGAGGAGTCCACGATGGGTGCAAGTGACGCCTTTTGTCATTCTTGACAGCTTTACATAGCCATTTTTGTGACTTCAATGTTCCTGCATCCAAAGAAAAATTCTTAGTTTGTAAGACTGATTTGTGTTGGTTTTGTCTCCATGCTCCTTCTTGCAGTTGGCTTGCACGCTCGCCTGTCTTTGTATGGCATATTTGATGGAATTTTGAGGACCCTCCCCAAAAATTTGTCCTGGTCTATAGTATAGAAGAACTCTTATAACTTGCTCTGTTAACTCTGAGGTTGCTTTCTCTGGAATTTTGAGGTCCCTCCTCAAAATTTATCCCAATTTACCTTAATAAGTAACAAATGACATTTGTGGACTTTTTGAGATCATCTCAAAAATTCTGTCCCAGTTGCAAACTAGATTGTCGTAATTTTTGAGATCCACCCAAGGCTAATCTCCGTAGAATTTTGGTCTTCTGTTTTAACTTGTTAAAGAAGTCCAACTTCAAATGTATTTTTGAGATCCTCTCAAAAATTCTGTCCCAGTTTCCATTATGAAGAGAAATGGAAATCTTACTGGGTGTATGACCGAGCCGTTGTGGCGCCTACGTATCCCGTTGGTGCAGGAATCAGGTCAAACGTAGTTCCCCCCTCAAGGATTAACAAAAATATGAAGTTTTGATAAAGAAACGATAGAGGCCAACATAGGCCGCCTACGTATCTCATTCTCGAGAAATCAGGTCGAATGTAGTTCAAACCCAAAGAAATAATTAGGGGGTAAATGGGGTGACCGAAGTCGACATAGGCCGCCTACGTATCTCGTTCTCGAGAATTCAGGTCAGACGTTTTCGTTACAGGAAATAATTGAAGGGGTAAATGGGTGACCGAAGCCGACATAGCCCGCCTACTATCTCGTTCTCGAGAATTCAGGTCAAACGTAGTTCGTACAAGGAAATAATTAAAGGGGGTAAATGGGGTGACTGAAGCCGACATAGGCCGCCTACGTATCTCGTTCTCGAGAATTCAGGTCAAACGTAGTTCGTACAAGGAAATAATTAAATGGGGTAAATGGGGTGACCGAAGCCGACATAGGCCGCCTACGTATCTCGTTCTCGAGAATTCAGGTCAGACGTAGTTCGTTCAAGGAAATAATTAAAGGGGGTAAATGGGGTGACCGAAGCCGACATAGGCCGCCTACGTATCTCGTTCTCGAGAATTCAGGTCAGACGTAGTTCGTTCAAGAAATGCGCGATACATTTTCAAAAGAAAGGTAACAAAACTTCATATGCAAAATTTGGCCAATGTTGGGCATTCTTCTTCTCGACCTTTGATGATGAATATCTTCAAACGACTCAATTCAGAGGTGTCTTGCACTCACTCTTGAGTATCCAATATATCATCCATTCAGGTTGTTTCATCAATATTGATCAAGTTGTTGTTGATCATGTTTTGTATCTTGTGCTTCGGAGCTGAACAATTCTCTGTGTCATGTCCAACGGCTCCCATTGTTGTCTTTTCTTCTTGCAAATTTGATCTAGTAAGGAATCTTTAGGGGCCTTCGACCTTGTGAAATACGGATGATCAACCAACTTATCAACACAAATCAGTTTTAAATACCTGTCAAATAAAAAACTCAAAAGGCCAATGTGTTAGTGCTTGGAGGCGGTAAATAATACAAGATATCACACATAAGAGTTGCTTTGTTCGGAGATAACTGGCTCACCAACATAAAGAAATGACTAAATAGACAGGAATTTGTCTACTTGACTTTGAGACTTAGTAAATAAAAATTTCGACTTGAGTCGAGACAAAGTTGACAGTATCTTTCATTACCGTACTTTGATTTTTGATTGAGATGTAACTACAATTTCCTGGTAAGAGTCAGAAAAGATAAAATTTCTCAAAATTCTTTCGATTTGAAATGATGAATCTGATATGAGAGTAGCACTAAAGAAACGAAGTTCAATCTTTTTTTTTCTTTTTTTTTTTAGGAAACTAAAGACTCAAAGAGTATTTGGATGCACTTTTTATAGTGACTTGATATTTGTGCTTATGGGTTCTAAATGTATTTTAAGAAGAGTGAGCTAGAATATCTCCGGATAAACAACATATTCACATAAGCAGTTATAACACATAAACAAATATTACGCGTTCTAAACAGATATGTGACCCTTTTGTGCCAAGGGTTGGCCTAGCGATTTGAGGGATGTATACGTCATTTGAAAACCGTATACATCCTTCAAATTCAAACATATAAGTATGAACGTCCATTTAGGCCGTGGGCCGTTTTGGACTCAAGGCGGTCTTCTAATGGACCCAACACTCCTTGGGTGTTGGGTCGTCTTAGGTCAATGCGCTACTTTTCGGGATTGGGTTTCGTTCTATCCTAGTTTGACTAAGAGTGGGTTGTATTTAGAGTGGAATGGGTAACCCAAGCGGACTACTTGGGCTGGGACAATTAACGATCGTTGACTATCAAGTAGTCAACTACACTCGCTAGGGTGCCCCGAAAAAATCTTTGGTTAATGAACGACTGCGAACCCGCATAATCGTCCTTTAGTGGAAATGTAACAAGTGTCGTTTGACGGAAGTATGTATGTTATGCATGCAACACTTTAAAAGCTAAAGAATTTAAAACACTTAACAATTAATCACAAATAATCAAATATGTTAATCTCAGGGTTAGAATCCTCCAAACTCCCCAGCGGAGTCGCCATTTCTGTTTTATCGAAAAACTGTGATTTTTAAATGAGTTCGTTTTATTTTAAAGGTATTTTTGACTTTTAGGAGTCGCCACTTAATTTTTAAGAAAAATCAAGAAAACTCATTTCCAAAACAACTTAAACAGAAAAAATCGTTTTGAAAATATTTAGGGGGTTCGGGATTCTTATTAGTGTCTTAGGAAGGTGTAAGGCACCTAAGACACTCCGCTAACTTACGGTTTTTCAGCGATTAACTTATTTGACTATTTTGTTTTAACTTTTACAATTTTCGAAGTTGAATTTCTCAAATATAACGAGCTTGCAAGATATCGTTGTTTTAAGATTCCGTTTGAAGTTAAACCTTTTAAGCTTTTACTCTAAACAAACTTGCAAATTTTAAAATTTATTGTATTTTAAGATTCAGTTTTAAATTTTAAGTTCGATAAAATAAAAGGCGTCGATGCGGGTTTGGAGTTTCCTAATCCTAATCTAATGGCATTCAAAAACAAATCAACATAAGCAAATAGTAAAGAGAGAGAGAGAGAGAGAGAGAGAGAGAGAGAGAGAGATTCAGGTCCAAGTTTTCGGGTTCTGTCCGCCTTGACCGAAACTTGGACCCACCTGTTTTTTTAGGTTTTCAACCCATTTTTTGTACCTGTCCTAATCTAGACATACAAAAATAAAATACGGGAAGAAAATAAAGCAACAAGGGCTTATGCCCATTACAAATAAATCAAAACAAAAATAAAGAATTTGAAATCACTTTCTTCAAGTTCTTCAATCTTCGCGATTTTGAATTTGACTTTCTACGTTTGCCTCGACGGATTGACTCGATGAAAGACTTTTGAGCCTTTACGGCTCTCCCAAGATGCAAGGAAAGAAATGAAGTCCCAAGACGGACTCGGGAGGAATTTCACATGTAAACCAAACGGAAAAAGAATTAGTGTACAATCCAATAGTCATAAATGTAGAAAGAATAAATTACTTCCCCGCAAAATACACACCTACACAAGATTGTATAAATTTACAAGCAATTGTTTCGAAAAATGACATTTAAAGGAAGTGATAAACTTAAAGAGCTATTAAGAGGGCCCAATAGTCGCTACTTAAAGACAATTATCCCTCGATCGCGGGTGATGACAAATGCTTACTATTTGAAATTAAAACATGTAGATAGAACTTAACATAACTAGGCATGACGAAACACTTCTTATAAAAAAAAACTAACCTAAAGGCAATGAGAAATAACCTTATTTTTCATACGTTTCCCAAAAAAGTAATAACACTATGAGTGAAACCAAATTGACTTTAATAGAGAAAAAAAATATATCGAAAACGTAGGTCACGCTAGCCGACGAACATCAACCTATAGAACATATTTGAGATAGGTTTAACAAGATTGAGATGAGCCAACTCAAGGTGCTTCACTAAGATGGCTGTAGCAAGACATGACTGACCACTAAACTACCAAATATTCATTGAAAACTATAGAAATTCAAAACGCATATTTTAAACTAAAATCAGCCTACTCACGGCAAAATATTCATGAGGAACAAAAGCTTAACTCCATTTTTTTAACACCATATTGACTAGATCAAAAAGAGATAGCACAACTCAAATAATGATTAACGCGGAATGTGATAAACTCGAACCAATGTGGTGTAACATGCTGCGGGAGTTTTTCAAAACAGAGTACCTCATACCGAAAACATTAAAGCTTTATATAACTTAAAAGAACATCACAAGCACAGAGATGGATTCTTTTAGGAACACACGCACAACATGTCAAAATATCAAGAATATGAGGACAAATAACAGCAACACAAGCCTCGTAAAGATCATTCTCATGTTTAACAGATTCGATTCCGCAATGAAAACAACAAAAAAAAACAGAGGATCGACCAGCAGCAGCATCCAGAACGTCAAAGCAACAAGAATTTCAATTTCGAAACAAAACAAAAAAAGACGAAGAAATAAAATGGAGCGGGGGAATAACCTCTTCGAGAGCAGCAAAACAGGGACAAACGACGAGCGGGTGCGAGCTATTCCACCACACGATCGCGCACGGACTTCTAACTACCCTCGGACAGAATATCACTCCGAAGTTGGATTCGAGCAACGACTCGACAGCAATCCAAACGACAAGACAAGGCGGGGAAGACGGATGGAACGCAGGTGGAGTCCACTGTTATCCGTGAATTTCTTTAGAGCGAGCGAAGAGAGGAACAGAACACTCTCTCAGAATTCTCAACTGCTCTTCTCTCGGTTAGACAGTAGAAACAGGATCAAATATTACCACGAAAATTCAACCTAAACCTTTAGACACGAGATTTCATGTTCTTCTACACGAGCAGAAGACAAACGCAAAAGGCTTTTCAGAGTTTTTCCCACAAGAATTCCAACGCTCAAAAATCTAACTCAATTTCTCCCCAAAAATCCTCCAACCCCTTTCTGAAGGAGAAAGGGGTTTATATAGAGAGAAAAAGGTTAGGGTTTCGACAGGAGAGAGTAAGACGAGCGGAATCCGGGTTTTCGGCCCATTTCGAATTCGAAATTTCAAATCTCCCAAGCTGAGGAATATCCCCTTTTGATGCTCCTAATCTCCAACGGATGGGATTGAAGTGGACGGCTTGGATCGACCTCAACGTCCTTGTGCTCTTGCGTGGCGCAATCTCCCGCTTGGAAGGACGAGCTCTCGTGTCGTCTTGTGCGCAGAGTCGCGTACAGAAGGGCAGGACAGCAGGTGTCTGTTGCCACCATTCGCTTCTCCACGCGCTAGAGAGAGAAGGAGAAAGGAGGACGCGGTTGGGAGAGAGCGTGGGGAGAGAGAAACGCGACTGGGGGCTGTTTTTCTGGAAGTCGCGTGAAAGGGGGGGTTTTCGCGTGGGTTCTCTGTTTTTCTGCGATTTTTGCAGGTTGCGATGGGAGGGGGGAGAGAAAGAGAAAGGGAAAGGGAAAGGGAGAGAGTTTGGGTCGGAGCGGGTTAAGAGGTTTAGGTGTATTGGGTCGGGTAGGAGTTAAGGGAATGGGCTGCTGATGGGGAAGAGAATAGGTGGGCTGGGAGGTTAATTGGGCCGCTGGGAGTTAATGAGATAGAGGTGGGCTGAAATTGGGTTTGGGTTTGAGGTGGGCCGGACTGAGGGAATGGTGTGGGCTGAAATTGGTTTTAAAGATGGCCAAATTAATTGAACAAAATAAAAACTAAACCTTAAATAAAAATGAATTCGTATCATTTAATTAACGAGCTCCGCTATTTAGTTATATAAACGCAAAAAGTGATTCAATCAAGTACAATTATAATTTAAATTAGACTAGTTTAATAAAACATTTAAATGTATATTTTTTATGGTTTTTGAATAATCGTAAGATATACTACTTATATACATAATTATGTAAAAAATGTATTATCTAAAATTATGGTAAAACATCAAATCCATGTATTATGTATTATATATCTATATATATATATATATATATATATATATATATATATATATATATCTATATATATATATATATATATATATATATATATATAATATATAAAATTTATATTTTTTTATTATTCTATTTTTTTCGCGAGATTTATAAAACTAATTAACTTAAGTAATTTGGAAAACTCATGAAGCTCGCTAATTGAATCATACCGACGCAGGTCAAAATTGGGTGTCAACAACTGTCCCTCATTTTACTTGGGTTGATGCAATCAACTCGAGGAAAATGAAATTGACTAAACCAATTTTGACCAACCCCATTCATTTTTTAAAGGAAGGACTTGGCGAAGGGTTTAGGAATCATGGTCGAACCCTTGAAAACGGGTCTCCTACATATCTCAGGCTATATGAGAATTCAGGCCACTTGTAGTTCGATAAGCTTGATTTATCGCACGATTTTGAAAGAATCAAAAGCCACCTCGATACCGAATTATGAAGGTATCGAAAAGCTCGAGAATAGGATTCGAGAGGGAATGTTGGAATACAGCCGAGTTTTCAACATTGAATCCGCCTACGTATCCTTAGACCTTCAGAATCAGGCTGTGTGTAGTTCAACTCGATTGGTGAAAAAGGAAGTCTATTATGCTAGATAACCTTTTGTTTTGGACAAGTGACAAAATAACGAGTATGAAAAGGGGGCTGGTAACATCTTTAGCCATGAATGTGGTGCGCTTCTCACCCATAATTAAGAACTTACACGGACATAATTTCCAAAGCTCTTGGCGCATTTGTCACTCAGATTGGAAACTTGCTTCCGATAGATCGAAACCTTCGGACGCGAGACTGAAACTGACAGAACTATAGGAAGACTCGCATGCCTCGAGAGGGTGTTTCGATTGTGGTGGAAGTCGCTCCTCTGCTCGCGTCCTAAGAGTTTGACATTCCTCTTTGGACTGTGTCCCAGTTCGCTGCTAAGAAAAAGTTCCACGTTGTGCTGCATCCTTTTTTATGTCGTCCGCACCTGTGGTTTTTTTGAGAATTCACCCTTTTGGATGCTCTCGACAAAGACTGAGACAAAACTCGTCAGCTTAAAAATGCAATTAGGATGGGAGACAGTGTCTTTTTTACCGTGCCGACACTTCATTGTTCTCCTCAAATCGACGTCGACTCGATCGGTCTGACGTCCAGCAAATAAAGCTTATGCCTTGTGTTTTGCAATACAATCTTCAATGTACTCTTCAGTTGATGCTAAAATAAATAAATAAACTCTGATGCGATATTGATATTTCTTTTGTCGCCATCTTCGATGCTCTTCTTGATGTTTATTTTTCTTTTTTCAAAAATAAAGGATGCAGTTGAGGCCGATGGATAAATATTGCTCTTGGGATACACGATTTCCCTTTCTTTATCCATGTATGTCCTCTTGCGGGGCATGAATATCTTCCCGCGATACGTAAATTCCTGCGAGGTATGAAATCCTCTCGCAATGCATGACTTTCAGCGAGGCATGAAATTTTCTCGCGATGCATAAATTTCGGCGAGGTATGAACTCTTCTCGCGCGATATATAAATTTGACGAGGCATGAAATCTTCTCGTCGAGCATAAATTCAAGTGAGGTATAAAGTCTTCTCGCGATATATAAATTTGACGAGGCATGAAGTCTTCTCGTCAAGCATAGATTCCAGCGAGGTATAAAGTCTTCTCGCGATGTGCAAATTTTGACGAGGCATGAAGTCTTCTCGTCGAGCATAAATTGCAGCGAGGTATAAAGCCTTCTCGCGATATATAAATTTGACGAGGCATGAAGTCTTCTCGTCGAGCATAAATTCCAGCGAGGTATAAAGCCTTCTCGCGATATATAAATTTGACAAGGTATAAAATCCTCTCGTCGTGCATAAATTCAAGCGAGGTATAAAGTCTTCTCGCGATGTGCAAATTTTGACGAGGCATGAAGTCTTCTCGTCGAGCATAAATTCAAGCGAGGTATAAAGTCTTCTCGCGATATATAAATTTGACGAGGCATGAAGTCTTCTCGTCGAGCATAAATTCAAGCGAGGTATAAAGCCTTCTCGCGATATATAAATTTGACGAGGCATAAAATCTTCTCGTCGAGCATAAATTCAAGCGAGGTATAAAGCCTTCTCGCGATATATAAATTTGACGAGGCATAAAATCTTCTCGTCGTGCATAAATTCAAGCGAGGTATAAAGTCTTCTCGCGATGTGCAAATTTTGACGAGGCATGAAGTCTTCTCGTCGAGCATAAATTCCAGCGAGGTATAAAGTCTTCTCGCGATATATAAATTTGACGAGGCATGAAGTCTTCTCGTCGAGCATAAATTCAAGCGAGGTATAAAGCCTTCTCGCGATATATAAATTTGACGAGGCATAAAATCTTCTCGTCGTGCATAAATTCAAGCGAGGTATAAAGTCTTCTCGCGATGTGCAAATTTTGACGAGGCATGAAGTCTTCTCGTCGAGCATAAATTCCAGCGAGGTATAAAGTCTTCTCGCGACGTATAAATTACAAATTCGCGATGCATGATTTTCGCGATGCATGACTTTTCGCAATGCATGATTTTCCGCGATGCATGATTTTCCGCAATGCATGATTTCCGCAATGCATGATTTTCGCGATGCATGGTTTTCACGATGCATGTTTTTCCGCAATGCATGATTTTCGCGATGCATGATTTTTCGCAATGCATGATTTCCGCAATGCATGATTTTCGTGATGCATGATTTTTGCGCAATGCAAGATTTTCTGCAATGCATGCTTTTTGCGCAATGCATGATTTTCCGCGATGCATGATTTTTCGCAATGCATGATTTCCCAATGCATGATTTTCGCGATGCATGATTTTCGCAATGCATGATTTTTTGCAATGCATGATTTTTAACGAGGCCTGGATGGCTCGATAATGTTCCAACTGTAACGAGGTGGATGGCTCGATAATGTTCCGACTGTAACGAGGTGGATGGCTCGATAATATTCCAACTGTAACGAGGTGGATGGCTCGATAATGTTCCACTATAACGAGGTGGATGGCTCGATAATGTTCCAACTGTAACGAGGTGGATGGCTCGATAATGTTCCACTGTAATGAGGTGGATGGCTCGATAATGTTCCACTGTAACGAGGTGGATGTCTCGATAATGTTCCACTGTATCGAGGTGGATGGCTCGATAATGTTCCAAGTGTAACGAGGTGGATGGCTCGATAATGTTCCAATTGTAACGAGGTGGACGGCTCGATAATGTTCCAACTGTAACGAGGTGGATGGCTCGATAATGTTCCAACTGTAACGAGGTGGATGGCTCGATAATGTTCCACTGTAACGAGGTGGATGGCTTGATAATGTTCCAACTGTAACGAGGTGGATGGCTCGATAATGTTCCAACTGTAACGAGATGGATGGCTCGATAATGTTCCACTGTAACGAGGTGGATGGCTCGATAATGTTCCACTGTAACGAGGTGGATGTCTCGATAATAGTCCAACTGTAACGAGGTGGATGGCTCGATAATAGTCCAAATGTAACGAGGTGGATGGCTCGATAATATTCCTGCAAGATAAAAAGAAACTTGTTTAGAAATCACTTGAGGCAATATAAAGGAATAGAGATAAAATAAGGTGGAAGATTTACAAGGTTTTGTTGAGGAGTCCACGATGGGTGCAAGTGACGCCTTTTGTCATTCTTGACAGCTTTACATAGCCATTTTTGTGACTTCAATGTTCCTGCATCCAAAGAAAAATTCTTAGTTTGTAAGACTGATTTGTGTTGGTTTTGTCTCCATGCTCCTTCTTGCAGTTGGCTTGCACGCTCGCCCGTCTTTGTATGGCATATTTGATGGAATTTTGAGGACCCTCCCCAAAAATTTGTCCCGGTCTATAGTATAGAAGAACTCTTATAACTTGCTCTGTTAACTCTGAGGTTGCTTTCTCTGGAATTTTGAGGTCCCTCCTCAAAATTTATCCCAACTTACCTTAATAAGTAACAAATGACATTTGTGGAATTTTTGAGATCATCTCAAAAATTCTGTCCCAGTTGCAAACTAGATTGTCGTAATTTTTGAGATCCACCCAAGGCTAATCTCCGTAGAATTTTGGTCTTCTGTTTTGACTTGTTAAAGAAGTCCAACTACAAATGAATTTTTGAGATCCTCTCAAAAATTCTGTCCCAGTTTCCATTATGAAGAGAAATGGAAATCTTACTGGGTGTATGACCGAGCCGTTGTGGCGCCTACGTATCCCGTTGGTGCAGGAATCAGGTCAAACGTAGTTCCCCCCTCAAGGATTAACAAAAATATGAAGTTTTGATAAAGAAACGACAGAGGCCGACATAGGCCGCCTACGTATCTCATTCTCGAGAAATCAGGTTGAATGTAGTTCAAACCCAAAGAAATAATTAGGGGGTAAATGGGGTGACCGAAGTCGACATAGGCCGCCTACGTATCTCGTTCTCGAGAATTCAGGTTAGACGTAGTTCGTTACAAGGAAATAATTAAAGGGGGTAAATGGGGTGACCGAAGCCGACATAGGCCGCCTACGTATCTCGTTCTCGAGAATTCAGGTCAAACGTAGTTCGTACAAGGAAATAATTAAAGGGGGTAAATGGGGTGACCGAAGCCGACATAGGCCGCCTACGTATCTCGTTCTCGAGAATTCAGGTCAAACGTAGTTCGTACAAGGAAATAATTAAAGGGGTAAATGGGGTGACCGAAGCCGACATAGGCCGCCTACGTATCTCGTTCTCGAGAATTCAGGTCAGACGTAGTTCGTTCAAGGAAATAATTAAAGGGGGTAAATGGGGTGACCGAAGCCGACATAGGCCGCCTACGTATCTCGTTCTCGAGAATTCAGGTCAGACGTAGTTCGTTCAAGAAATGTGCGATACATTTTCAAAAGAAAGGTAACAAAATGTAACGACCTGTTTAGTCATTTTGAGCAGCAGATTTTTAATTCTGGAAAAACTGGCGGGGACGACGGGTGTCACGACGGACCGTCGTGGTCACGACGGCCCGTCGAGGAAGTTTCGTTCCATGACACTTAGAATTCTTCAATTTGGATATTAAAATCGACTCTCTGTAAATTTTGACGGACCTGCAGGACGTGCCATCACATCCACGACGAACCGTCGTGAGTTTCCGTTGCAAAACACTTCAACTTTTGAGAATTTGGTACAAGAAACGAGTTTCTGACCGTCATGACAGAGGTGCAGGACGGACCGTCACAGGGGTGACGGGCCGTCACAGTTCACCTGAAATATGGGGAGGATGCGACGACCATCGTGACGGACCGTCGCAAGCACGACGGCCCGTCACAGGTCACGCAGATCCCAGTCAGAATAGGATTCCTCTACACGTTTTAAGGGTCGTTTTGGTCTATTCTTTCCTTAATTATAAAGATTGAGGGTTAATATTAATAAGTCTAATTACTTGGGGGTTAAAAGAGGTAACCCTAAGTTAATTAGTGGGTTCTATTGTCCTCTTTTAGTCTTAATTATATGATAATTAGGGTAAAGGAAAGAGGGTTTGAATAAAACAAAAGAGAAAGAACAAGAGAGAAAAGAGAGAAACGAATTGAGAGAGTATTGATCAATCGAAGAGGGAAGAGGAATAACAAAGCTTGGGAGATTTCTTGTTGATTCCAATTCTTCGGTGGAGGTAGGTTATGGTTTATATTACGATATTCGTAGTGAACTCTTAATAGTGAATATTATGTGTTGATAGTATTGTAAACCCTGCTATGTGCTTAAATTGTATGCTTGCATGATTATAATTATGAAATTGTGATGAATTAACAAAGCATGATGAAGCTATTGAATCCCAAATCTTGAAAGAACCCTAATTCGCTTGATATATTATATAATAAGATTGATGATGCCTTAGTATGAAAGAAGGCTTGATAAATTATATAATGAGAATGAGGATGCCTTAGTGTAAAAGAAGGCTTGATGAATTAGGGGATCGGGTGCCACGTTCCGGTACCAGGATAGAATGAATATGAGGATCGGAGTGTCACGTTCCGACACCAGGATAGAATATGGATCGGGTGACATGTTCCGGTACCAGGATAGAATGAATATGAGGATCGGAGTGTCACGTTCCGACACCAGGATAGAATATGAGGATCGGAGTGTCACATTCCGACACCAGGATAGTATATGGATCGGGTGCCACGTTCCGGTACCAGGATAGTATATGAGGATCGGAGTGCCACGTTTCGGCACCAGGATAGAATGAATATGAGGATCGGAGTGTCACATACCGACACAGGAGGAAGAAAGATAATGAATCTTGAAAGATAATGAATATACTCAATCTAATGAACTTAATTCCCAAATGAGTATGGTATTGAGGCTTGAGTCCTCATGTGTGAACTCGGTTGTATTTATTGATGAATTAATATTGTTATTGCTACATGTTGAGTATTGTAGTTTATTTACAGTATTATTGATATATACTGTTCCCTATTTTGAGTTAGCCGATGATATCTACTCAGTACGTGTGGTTGTACTGACCCCCTACTTTATGTTTTCTTCTTGTTATTTGTGTAATGCAGCAAACGTTCCGTCAACCTCAACTCAACAGTAGATCTAGCCAGTCTTCACTACCTTCGGAAATTCAGGGTGAGCTAATGCGTCTAGCTTGGACTGGGTCTTCTTCTTCAAGTCTTGATGCCTTGAACTTCCGGCATGGACTAGCTAGTATTTGTTTTAGATTCTTAGTCAGTTTTAGTTTAGCAACTTGAGATAGATGTTCTTGTGATGATGACTTCCAGATTTTGGGGATAATAATAATAGTTTTGAATTGTTTTTATAAATGAGTTAAGTCTTCCGCATTATTTTCTGTTGATATAAATTGAAATGTTAAGGTTTAGATTGGTTGGTTCGCTCACATAGGAGGGTGAATGTGGGTGCCAGTCGCGTCCCCAATTTTGGGTCGTGACAAACTTGGTATCAGAGCATTAGGTTCATTGGTCTCATCACACAAGAACGAGTCTAGTAGAGTCTTAAGGAACGGTAGGGGGACGCCTTTACTTTTCTTTGAGAAGCTATAAGACTGTAGGAAAATTCCATTCTTTCATTCTTCTTTCGTGCTACTACTTGAGTCCAATTGGTATCTAGGCGATACAAATTGGTATCTGACCATCTTCATTCTATTTCGCAGATGGTTAGAACTAGAGCAACGACCGCACCAGCAGCAACAACAGAAAGACAAGAAGCGACTGAGCCAGCCACTGGGGTTGTGGCTCGAGGAAGAGCAGTGGCAAGAGGCCGTGGAAGAGGTCGTGGGAGGACGTCCTCTAGAGGAAGAGGACGAGCCCCTAGACCATCTGATACTAGGGCGGTGACTCCTCCGCCTACTGAGGAAGCGGTAAGAGAGGGTGAGGAAGGGGAGAATGAACAAGGACAGAATGAGGAAATGCCACCCCAACCTACCCCAGAGATGATCAACCAGGTACTTGCTTATCTTAGCGGTTTATCTGATCAGGGTCAGGCACCTCCAGTGGTTCCTGCACCAACACCTCCGGTTTCAGAGATACGACATGCGGCTACTATGGCTCCCCGCATGGATGCATCATTAGGAATAGGCACATTTCCACGTCTGACTACTGGGCCTATTATGACAAATGATCAGCATGAACTTTTCAGTAAGTTCTTGAAATTGAAACCTCCAGTCTTTAAGGGCGCAGAATCAGAGGATGCCTACGATTTTCTGGTTGATTGTCATGAGCTACTACACAAGATGGGTATAGTAGAACGGTTTGGCGTTGAGTTCGTAAGCTATCAGTTTCAAGGGAACGCCAAAATGTGGTGGCGGTCACATGTTGAGTGTCAACCAATAGAGGCACCACCTATGACTTGGGAATCATTCTCTACCCTGTTTATGGAGAAGTATATCCCAAGGACTTTGAGAGATAGAAAAAGGGACGAGTTCTTGAGTCTAGAGCAAGGGAGGATGACAGTTAACGCGTATGAGGCTAAATTTCGCGCACTATCCAGATACGCCACCCAACTTTGTTTCAGTCCACAAGAACGGATTCGCCGTTTCGTGAAGGGGTTGAGGTCAGAGTTGCGGATTTCAGCCTTACAGGTAGCGGCTACGGCAACATCCTTCCAAGAGGTGGTAGACTTTGTGATAGAGGTGGAAGGAGTGAAGCCAGACGACTTCACCACGACATCGACATCGAAAAGGTTTCGAAGGGGAGGCGAGTTTAATGGTTCTTACTCTAGAGGACAGAGCTCCGGAGGTCACTCAGTTCGACCAACTCAGTCTTCACTACAGACGGTAGTTGGGGGTCCACCTCAGAACGGTCAACACTTCTCTGAGAGGCCTATGCGTGAACCCCGAGAATGCTATGGATGTGGAGAGATTGGACACATTAAGAGGTATTGTCCAAACCAGAGTTACAGAGCCCCACTAGCTAGAGGTAGGGGTGGTCATGGTAGAGGCCGTTTTTCTGGAGGACGTGGTGGTCGAGGTAATGGTGGTCACCAAAACGGCAGAGGTGATAGGGAAAAACGGAGCCACTACTACACAACATGGTAGGGGCAACAGACAGACGAATGATAGGGCCCATTGTTATGCTTTCCCTGGGAGATCTGAAGCGGAGGCATCTGATGCTTTTATCACAGGTAATCTCTTGGTTTGTGATTGCATGGCATCTGTATTATTTGACCCTGGCTCCACGTTTTCATATGTATCTTCCTCATTTGCTAATGGTCTAAATTTACATTGTGAATTACTTGACATGCCTATTCGCGTTTCTACTCCGGTGGGTGAGTCTGTGATAGTCGAAAAAGTGTATAGGTCTTGTTTGGTGAATTTTGTGGGGAGCAACACTTATGTAGATTTGGTTATTTTAGAAATGGGTGACTTTGATGTAATTTTGGGCATGACTTGGCTTTCCCCGAATTTTGCGATTTTGGATTGCAATGCTAAAACTGTGACGTTAGCCAAGCCTGGGGCAGATCCGTTAGTGTGGGAGGGCGACTACACTCCCAATCCGGTGCGTATCATCTCCTTTCTTCGTGCTAAGAAAATGGTGAGTAAAGGGTGTTTAGCTTTCTTGGCACATCTCAAGGATGACACTACTCAAGTACCTTCGATTGAGTCAGTTTCGGTAGTCCGTGAGTTTTTGGATGTGTTCCCTGCAGATCTTCCTGGTATGCCACCAGATAGGGATATAGACTTCTGCATTGATCTTGAACCGGTACTCGCCCCATTTCTATACCCCCTTATAGAATGGCTCCCGCGGAGTTAAGAGAGTTAAAGGCCCAACTTCAAGAATTGTTGAGCAAAGGCTTCATTAGACCCAGTGCATCTCCTTGGGGTGCTCCGGTTTTGTTTGTGAAGAAGAAGGATGGGAGTTTTCGGATGTGCATAGACTACTGGCAGTTGAACAAGGTAACTATTAAGAACAAGTATCCTCTTCCTCGCATCGATGACTTTTTCGATCAGTTACAAAGTGCTTGTGTCTTCTCTAAAATTGACTTGAGATCCGGCTATCACCAATTGAAAATACGAGCAACGGATGTGCCAAAGACTGCTTTCCGCACTAGGTATGGGCACTACGAATTTGTGGTAATGTCCTTTGGTCTTACGAATGCCCCTGCCGCTTTCATGAGCTTGATGAATGGGATATTTAAGCCGTATTTGGATCTCTTCGTGATCGTATTTATACATGATATACTGGTATATTCTAAAAGTAGGGAGGAACATGAGGAGCATTTGAGAATTGTATTGGAAATGTTGAGGGAGAAAAAGCTTTATGCCAAGTTCTCTAAGTGCGAGTTTTGGCTAGATGCGGTGTCCTTCTTGGGGCATGTAGTTTCTAAGGAAGGAGTGATGGTAGATCCTTCTAAAATTGAAACCGTGAAGAATTGGGTAAGACCCACTAATGTGTCAGAAATACGGAGTTTTGTTGGGTTAGCTAGCTACTACCGCCGATTTGTCAAGGGATTCTCTTCTATTGCTTCCCAATTGACGAACTTGACTAAGCAAAATGTTCCATTTGTATGGTCGGATGAGTGTGAGGAAAGCTTTCAGAAGCTTAAAACCTTGTTGACTACTGCACCAATTCTTACCTTGCCAGTAGAGGGTAAAAACTTCATTGTTTATTGTGATGCATCCTATTCGGGTTTGGGTGCAGTGCTAATGCAAGAGAAGAATGTGATTGCTTATGCTTCGAGGCAATTAAAGGTGCATGAACGTAACTATCCGACCCACGATTTGGAATTGGCCGCGGTAGTATTTGCATTGAAGCAATGGAGGCACTATTTATATGGAGTTAAGTGTGAGGTCTATACGGACCATCGTAGCCTACAGTATGTCTTTACTCAGAAAGATTTGAAGTTGAGACAAAGGAGATGGATGGAACTACTGAAGGACTACGACATCACTATTCTGTATCATCCGGGGAAGGCGAATGTTGTGGCAGATGCCTTGAGTAGAAAGGCGGTAAGCATGGGAAGTCTAGCTCATTTGCAAGCTTCTAGACGCCCATTGGCTAGAGAAGTGCAGATTTTGGCTACTGACCTTATGAGGTTAGAAGTAAATGAGAAGGGAGGATTGTTAGCTTGTGTGGAGGCAAGATCCTCCTTCCTTGACAAAATTAAGGGGAAGCAGTTTGATGATGAGAAACTAAGGCGAATTCGAGATAAAGTGTTGCAAGGAGAGGATAAGGAAGCAATAATCGATGGGGAAGGTGTTTTGAGGATTAAGGGAAGGGTATGTGTACCCCGCATCGATGATTTGATCACCACTATTCTGACAGAGGCTCATAGTTCCGGATATTCTATACATTCTGGTGCAACCAAGATGTATCGCGACCTAAAGCAACACTTCTGGTGGAGTAGAATGAAGCGTGATATTGTTGAGTTTGTTGCCAAATGTCCAAATTGTCAACAAGTAAAGTATGAACACCAGAGGCCCGGAGGAACACTTCAGAGAATGCCCATTCCTGAATGGAAGTGGGAGAGAATCGCGATGGACTTCGTGGTTGGTCTTCCCAAGACATTGGGTAAGTATGACTCGATTTGGGTGATTGTTGATAGGTTAACTAAGTCTGCTCACTTCATTCCTGTCAAGGTGACCTACAATGCAGAGAAGTTAGCCAAGATCTACATCTCAGAGATCGTTCAGTTGCATGGAGTTCCACTCTCCATCATATCAGATAGAGTTACGCAGTTTACTTCTAAGTTTTGGAGGACATTACATACTGAATTAGGTACTAGGTTGGACCTTAGTACTGCGTTTCACCCTCAGACTGATGGTCAGTCTGAGCGAACTATTCAAGTGTTGGAGGATATGCTTCGTGCATGTGTGATAGAGTTTGGTGGCCATTGGGATAGCTTTTTACCTTTGGCGGAGTTTTCATACAATAATAGCTATCACTCCAGTATTGACATGGCTCCATTTGAAGCATTGTATGGGAGGAGGTGTAGATCTCCCATCGGTTGGTTCGATGCCTTTGAAGTTAGACCTTGGGGGACTGATCTGTTGAGAGATTCTATGGAGAAGGTGAAAGCTATTCAAGAAAAGCTTCTAGCAGCGCAAAGTAGACAAAAGGAGTATGCAGACTGAAAGGTTAGAGATTTGGAGTTCATGGAAGGTGAACAAGTCTTGTTGAAGGTTTCACCCATGAAAGGGGTGATGCAGTTCGGAAAAAGTGGTAAGTTAAGTCCAAGGTACATTGGACCATTTGAAGTGCTTAAGAGAATAGGGGAGGTGGCTTATGAATTAGCCTTGCCCCCAGGGCTGTCCGGAGTACATCCGGTATTTCATGTGTCCATGTTGAAAAGATACCATGGAGATGGAAACTACATCATCCGTTGGGATTCAGTTTTACTTGATGAGAATTTGACTTATGAAGAGGAACCAGTTGCTATTTTAGATAGAGAGGTTCGCAAGTTGAGGTCGAGAGAGATTGCATCCATCAAAGTTCAATGGAAGAATCGACCAGTTGAAGAGGCTACTTGGGAGAAGGAGGCAGATATGCAAGAAAAATACCCACATCTGTTTACAGATTCAGGTACTCCTTTTCGCCATTGTTTTTTTTTTCTTCTTTTGATCATTCGGGGACGAACGATGGGTAAATTGGTATCTATTGTAACGACCTGTTTAGTCGTTTTGAGCAGCAGATTTTTAATTCTGGAAAAACTGGCGGGGACGACGGGTGTCACGACGGACCGTCGTGGTCACGACGGCCCGTCGAGGAAGTTTCGTTCCATGACACTTAGAATTCTTCAATTTGGATATTAAAATCGACTCTCTGTAAATTGTGACGGACCTGCAGGATGTGCCGTCACATCCACGACGAACCGTCGTGAGTTTCCGTTGCAAAACACTTCAACTTTTGAGAATTTGGTACAAGAAACGAGTTTCTGACCGTCATGACGGAGGTGCAGGACGGACCGTCACAGGGGTGACGGGCCGTCACAGTTCACCTGAAATATGGGGAGGATGCGACGACCATCGTGACGGACCGTCGCAAGCACGACGGCCCGTCACAGGTCACGCAGATCCCAGTCAGAATAGGATTCCTCTACACGTTTTAAAGGTCGTTTTGGTCTATTCTTTCCTTAATTATAAAGATTGAGGGTTAATATTAATAAGTCTAATTACTTGGGGGTTAAAAGAGGTAACCCTAAGTTAATTAGTGGGTTCTATTGTCCTCTTTTAGTCTTAATTATATGATAATTAGGGTAAAGGAAAGAGGGTTTGAATAAAACAAAAGAGAAAGAACAAGAGAGAAAAGAGAGAAACGAATTGAGAGAGTATTGATCGATCGAAGAGGGAAGAGGAATAACAAAGCTTGGGAGATTTCTTGTTGCTTCCAATTCTTCGGTGGAGGTAGGTTATGGTTTATATTACGATATTCGTAGTGAACTCTTAATAGTGAATATTATGTGTTGATAGTATTGTAAACCCTGCTATGTGCTTAAATTGTATGCTTGCATGATTATGATTATGAAATTGTGATGAATTAACAAAGCATGATGAAGCTATTGAATCCCAAATCTTGAAAGAACCCTAATTCGCTTGATATATTATATAATAAGATTGATGATGCCTTAGTATGAAAGAAGGCTTGATAAATTATATAATGAGAATGAGGATGCCTTAGTGTAAAAGAAGGCTTGATGAATTAGGGGATCGGGTGCCACGTTCCGGTACCAGGATAGAATGAATATGAGGATCGGAGTGTCACGTTCCGACACCAGGATAGAATATGGATCGGGTGCCACGTTCTGGTACCAGGATAGAATGAATATGAGGATCGGAGTGTCACGTTCCGACACCAGGATAGAATATGAGGATCGGAGTGTCACATTCCGACACCAGGATAGTATATGGATCGGGTGCCACGTTCCGGTACCAGGATAGTATATGAGGATCGGAGTGCCACGTTCCGGCACCAGGATAGAATGAATATGAGGATCGGAGTGTCACATACCGACACAGGAGGAAGAAAGATAATGAATCTTGAAAGATAATGAATATACTCAATCTAATGAACTTAATTCCCAAATGAGTATGGTATTGAGGCTTGAGTCCTCATGTGTGAACTCGGTTGTATTTATTGATGAATTAATATTGTTATTGCTACATGTTGAGTATTGTAGTTGATTTACAGTATTATTGATATATATTGTTCCCTATTTTGAGTTAGCCGATGATATCTACTCAGTACGTGTGGTTGTACTGACCCCCTACTTTATGTTTTCTTCTTGTTATTTGTGTAATGCAGCAAACGTTCCGTCAACCTCAACTCAACAGTAGATCTAGCCAGTCTTCACTACCTTCGAAATTCAGGGTGAGCTAATGCGTCTAGCTTGGACTGGGTCTTCTTCTTCAAGTCTTGATGCCTTGAACTTCCGGCATGGACTAGCTAGTATTTATTTTAGATTCTTAGTCAGTTTTAGTTTAGCAACTTGAGATAGATGTTCTTGTGATGATGACTTCCAGATTTTGGGGATAATAATAATAGTTTTGAATTGTTTTTATAAATGAGTTAAGTCTTCCGCATTATTTTCTGTTGATATAAATTGAAATTTTAAGGTTTAGATTGGTTGGTTCGCTCACATAGGAGGGTGAATGTGGGTGCCAGTCGCGTCCCCGATTTTGGGTCGTGACACAAAACTTCATATGCAAAATTTGGCCAATGTTGGGCATTCTTCTTCTCGACCTTTGATGATGAATATCTTCAAACGACTCAATTCAGAGGTGTTTTGCACTCACTCTTGAGTATCCAATATATCATCCATTCAGGTGGTTTCATCAATATTGATCAAGTTGTTGTTGATCATGTTTTGTATCTTGTGCTTCAGAGCTGAACAATTCTCTGTGTCATGTCCAACGGCTCCCATTGTTGTCTTTTCTTCTTGCAAATTTGATCTAGTAAGGAATCTTTAGGGGCCTTCGACCTTGTGAAATACGGATGATCAACCAACTTATCAACACAAATCAGTTTTAAATACCTGTCAAATGAAAAAACTCAAAAGGCCAATGTGTTAGTGCTTGGAGGCGGTAAATAATACAAGATATCACACATAAGAGTTGCTTTGTTCGGAGATAAACTGGCTCACCAACATAAAGAAATGACTAAATAGACAGGAATTTGTCTACTTGACTTTGAGACATAGTAAATAAAAATTTCGACTTGAGTCGAGACAAAGTTGACAGTATCTTTCATTACCGTACTTTGATTTTTGATTGAGATGTAACTACAATTTCCTTGTAAGAGTCAGAAAAGATAAAATTTCTCAAAATTCTTTCGATTTGAAATGATGAATCTGATATGAGAGTAGTACTAAAGAAACAAAGTTCAATCTTTTTTTTTCTTTTTTTTTTTAGGAAACTAAAGACTCAAAGAGTATTTGGATGCACTTTTTATAGTGACTTGATATTTGTGTTTATGGGTTCTAAAAGTATTTTAAGAAGAGTGAGCTAGAATATCTCCGGATAAACAACATATTCACATAAGCAGTTATAACACATAAACAAATATTACGCATTCTAAACAGATATGTGACCCTTTTGTGCCAAGGGTTGGCCTAGCGATTTGAGGGATGTATACGTCATTTGAAAACCGTATACATCCTTCAAATTTAAACATATAAGTATGAACGTCCATTTAGGCCAATGCGCTACTTTTCGGGATTGGGTTTCGTTCTATCCTAGTTTGACTAAGAGTGGGTTGTATTTAGAGTGGAATGGGTAACCCAAGCGGAATACTTGGGCTGTGACAATTAACGATCGTTGACTATCAAGTAGTCAACTACACTCACTAGGGTGCCCCGAAAAAATCTTTGGTTAATGAACGACTGCGAACCCGCATAATCGTCCTTTAGTGGAAATGTAACAAGTGTCGTTTGACGGAAGTATGTATGTTATGCATGCAACACTTTAAAAGCTAAAGAATTTAAACACTTAAACAATTAATCACAAATAATCAAATATGTTAATCTCAGGGTTAGAATCCTCCAAACTCCCCAGCGGAGTCGCCATTTCTGTTTTATCGAAAAACTGTGATTTTTAAATGAGTTCATTTTATTTTAAAGGTATTTTTTACTTTTAGGAGTCGCCACTTAATTTTTAAGAAAAATCAAGAAAACTCATTTCCAAAACAACTTAAACAGAAAAAATCGTTTTGAAAATATTTAGGGGGTTCGGGATTCTTATTAGTGTCTTAGGAAGGTGTAAGGCACCTAAGACACTCCGCTAACTTACGATTTTTCAGCGATTAACTTATTTGATTATTTTGTTTTAACTTTTACAATTTTCGAAGTTGAATTTCTCAAATATAACGAGCTTGCAAGATATCGTTGTTTTAAGATTCCGTTTGAAGTTAAACCTTTTAAGCTTTTACTCTAAACAAACTTGCAAATTTTAAAATTTATTGTATTTTAAGATTCAATTTTAAATTTTAAGTTCGATAAAATAAAAGGCGTCGATGGGGGTTCGGAGTTTCCTAATCCTAAGCTAATGGAATTCAAAAACAAATCAACATAAGCAAATAGTAGAGAGAGAGAGAGAGAGAGAGAGAGATTCGGGTCTAAGTTTTCGGGTTCTGTCCGCCTTGACCGAAACTTGGACCCACCTGTTTTTTTAGGTTTTCAACCCATTTTTTGTACCTGTCCTAATCTAGACATACAAAAATAAAATACGGGAAAAATAAAGCAACAAGGGCTTATGCCCATTACAAATAAATACAAAACACAAAATAAAGGAATTTGAAATCACTTTCTTCAAGTTCTTCAATCTTCGCGATTTCGAATTTGACTTTCTACGTTTGCCTCGACAGATTGACTCGATGAAAGACTTTTGAGCCTTTACGGCTCTCCCAAGATGCAAGGAAAGAAATGAAGTCCCAAGACGGACTCGGGAGGAAATTCACATGTAAACCAAACGGAAAAAGAATTAGTGTACAATCCAATAGTCATAAATGTAGAAAGAATAAATTACTTCCCCGCAAAATACACACCTACACAAGATTGTATAAATTTACAAGCAATTGTTTCAAAAAATGACATTTAAAGGAAGTGATAAACTTAAAGAGCTATTAAGAGGGCCCAATAGTCACTACTTAAAGGCAATTATCCCTCGATCGCGGGTGATGACAAATGCTTACTATTTGAAATTAAAACATGTAGATAGAACTTAACATAACTAGGCATGACGAAACACTTCTTATAAAAAAAACTAACCTAAAGGCAATGAGAAATAACCTTATTTTTCATACGTTTCCCCAAAAAGTAATAACACTATGAGTGAAACCAAATTGACTTTAATAGAGAAAAAAAATATATCGAAAATGTAGGTCACGCTTGCCGACGAACATCAACCTATAGAACATATTTGAGATAGGTTTAACAAGATTGAGATGAGCCAACTTAAGGTGCTTCACCGAGATGGCTGTAGCAAGACATGACTGACCACTAAACTACCAAATATTCATTGAAAACTATAGAAATTCAAAACGCATATTTTAAACTAAAATCATCCTACTCACGGAAAAATATTCATGAGGAACAAAAGCTTAACTCCATTTTTTTAACACCATATTGACTAGATCAAAAAGAGATAGCACAACTCAAATAATGATTAACGCGGAATGTGATAAACTCGAACCAATGTGGTGTAACATGCTGCGGGAGTTTTTCAAAACAGAGTACCTCATACCGAAAACATTAAAGCTTCATATAACTTAAAAGAAAATCACAAGCACAGAGATGGATTCTTTTAGGAACACACGCACAACATGTCAAAATATCAAGAATATGAGGACAAATAACAGCAACACAAGCCTCGTAAAGATCATTCTCATGTTTAACAGATTCGATTCCGCAATGAAAACAACAAAAAAAAACAGAGGATCGACCAGCAGCAGCATCCAGAACGTCAAAGCAACAAGAATTTCACTTTCGAAACAAAACAAAAAAAAGACGAAGAAATAAAATGGAGCGGGGGAATAACCTCTTCGAGAGCAGCAAAACAGGGACAACGACGAGCGGGTGCGAGCTATTCCACCACACGATCGCGCACGGACTTCTACCCTCGGACAGAATATCACTCCGAAGTTGGATTCGAGCAGCGACTCGACAGCAATCCAAACGACAAGACAAGGCGGGGAAGACGGATGGAACGCAGGTGGAGTCCACTGTTATCCGTGAATTTCTTTAGAGCGAGCGAAGAGAGAAACAGAATACTCTCTCAGAATTTCTCAACTGCTCTTCTCGGTTAGACAGTAGAAACAGGATCAAATATTACCACGAAAATTCAACCTAAACCTTTAGACACGAGATTTCCTGTTCTTCTACACGAGCAGAAGACAAACGCAAAAGGCTTTTCAGAGTTTTTCCCACAAGAATTCCAACGCTCAAAAATCTAACCCAATTTCTCCCCAAAAATCCTCCAACCCCTTTCTGAAGGAGAAAGGGGTTTATATAGAGAGAAAAAGGTTAGGGTTTCGACAGGAGAGAGTAACACGAACGGAATCCGGGTTTTCGGCCCATTTCGAATTCGAAATTCCAAATCTCCCAAGCTGAGGAATATCCCCTTTTGATGCTCTGAATCTCCAACGGATGGGATTGAAGTGGACGGCTTGGATCGACCTCAACGTCCTTGTGCTCTTGCGTGGCGCAATATCCTGCTTGGAAGGACGATCTCTCGTGTCGTCTTGTGCGCAGAGTCGCGTACAGAAGGGCAGGACAGCAGGTGTCCGTTGCCACCATTCGCTTCTCCACGCGCTAGAGAGAGAAGGAGAAAGGAGGACGCGGCTGGGAGAGAGCGTGGGGAGAGAGAAACGCGACTGGGGGGCTGTTTTTCTAGAAGTCGTGTGAAAGGGGGGGTTTTCACGTGGGTTCTCTGTTTTTCTGCTTTTTTTGCAGGTTGCGATGGGAGGGGGGAGAGAAAGGGAAAGGGAAAGGGAAAGGGAGAGAGTTTGGGTCGGAGCGGGTTAAGAGGTTTAGGTGTATTGGGTCGGGTAGGAGTTAAGGGAATGGGCTGCTGATGGGGAAGAGAATAGGTGGGCTGGGAGGTTAATTGGGCCGCTGGGAGTTAATGAGATAGAGGTGGGCTGAAATTGGGTTTGGGTTTGAGGTGGGCCGGACTGAGGGAATGGTGTGGGCTGAAATTGGTTTTAAAGATGGCCAAATTAATTGAACAAAATAAAAACTAAACCTTAAATAAAAATGAATTCGTATCATTTAATTAACGAGCTCCGCTATTTAGTTATATAAACGCAAAAAGTGATTCAATCAAGTACAATTATAATTTAAATTAGACTAGTTTAATAAAACATTTAAATGTATATTTTTTATGGCTTTTGAATAATCATAAGATATACTACTTATATACATAATTATGTAAAAAATGTATTATCTAAAATTATTTTAAAACATCAAATCCATGTATTATATATATATATATATATATATATATATATATATATATATATATATATATATATAATTTATATTTTTTTTATTATTATATTTTTTTTCGCGAGATTTATAAAACTAATTAACTTAAGTAATTTGGAAAACTCATGAAGCTCGCTAATTGAATCATACCGACGCGGGTCAAAATTGGGTCACCCCTTAACTCTTTGATGTTCTCATCACTAGCATCGAATCTCCTCATAGTTTTGTGCAACATATCCTCAACTCGCGCCATACTATCTCCACCATCCCTAGGAGTAACTTCACGATTTTGTGGAGGGCCCATTCCTATCATTTCTGTTACCGTAGTTACCCATGTTGAAGTTGTTGTCGCGGTTACCGTCTCGGATATAATGACCCTCACGGTTGTAATTACCATAGTTCCGACCTTGGTTCCCTTGACCTTGTTGCCAATTATCCTGATTTGCGCCTTGGGCGCTTTGTCGGAAACCCCCCATCTGCTCATTTACTACATAAGTGTCCTCCGCATAATAACACTCATCGTTTGGAGGTGGTGGTTTAGCCAGGTAGTTGACTGCATTTACCTTTTCTGCACCCCCAGTGACATGTTTTAGTACCAACCCAAGCTCAGTTATCATCTGAGCCGTTTCTTCACGAATCTCATCTGTGGCTGGGTTGTGAGTGGACTGCACTGCGAAGGTGTTTCTTCCTGTATCGCACTTCCTAGTACTCCAAGCTTTGTTATTTCGGGAGATTTTCTCTAGTTTTTCTGCAATCTCATCATAAGGGCATTCTCCATAAGATCCACCTGCTATAGTGTCCAACACCGCTTTGTTGTTATCATCCTGTCCCCGATAGAAGTATTCTTTCAGTGACTCATCATCTATGCGGTGATTTGGAACACTTCTCAAGAATGAGGTGAATCTATCCCAAGAACTACTAACTGACTCTCCTGGTAGTGCCACAAAGTTGTTCACTCTGTCTTTGTGGTTTAGTTTCTTTGAGACCGGATAGTAGCGTGCCAAGAACACATCCCTTAACTGGTTCCAAGTAAAGATTGAGTTGTATGGGAGCTCAGTGAACCATATAGCAGCCTCTCCCGTCAGTGAGAGAGGAAACACTCTGAGCCCTATCACATCTAGATCCAAATCAGGCCTCCCCACACAACTTTAACACACTGCCCTTACCTTAGCTATATGGGAATGTGGATCCTCAGAAGGTAGCCCTGAAAACAAACCTCTGGCAGTGAGCATTTGCATCAGGCTACTAGTTACCACAAAAGTGTGGCCTGTGGGTAGAGGGGGCAAGACAAGTGGCCCATCCGAGTCTGCTATGTTATCATACCCTCTGTAGTATGCTTGAGGCCGTGGAGCGGGATTTTGTCCCCTCTGTTGATGTTCACCCGGAGCGTCGGCTAATATCTGACCATGAACATCCACTGGATCTGGGATGTTCTGGTTTGGATCCTCATCATTTATTCCCAAGTTTCGATTCATATTGCGCAGTGTACGCTCTAGCTCGTGATCATAGGGAAACAAGGGTTCTCTTCCTCTCCGTGTATTTGGCATACAAGGAGGATAGTTCTGAAAGGAAATCAAAAACAATAAAACAAAGTAAAATCAAGAAAATATCAACTAAACTTTAGTAATAAGTTCAAGTTAATCTAAAAGCTAAATTCCCCGGCAGCGGCGCCAAAATTTGATACGCTCAAACTTACTTCTCAAATGAGAAGTAAAGCGGTCGTGTCAAGTAAATAACCCAACTAGAGAGGTTGGGATCGTTCCCACGAGGAAAATAGTCTAGACTTAACTTTAACCTAGTATTACTATCGTTTGGTCGATAACTTTCTTGGAAAGTAAAAATATAAAAAGGGGGTTCTATCTCTAAATAAGTGAAAATAAATAACGAACTTGAAAGAGACACTTGACAGCTTTTAATGTTGGGTTTTAATCAATTAATCAAAGTAACTAGGGTTCACGTGTTCCCCACAGGTTCATAACTTGATAACTCTAACTATAACAATTCTTTCCTAGTATCTTGCATGCAAAGTGATAAGTTATGTATTTCTAAATCCTTGGTCCGGCATCTAGAAAATCTCACTCGCACCTTGGTACGGCTACGTGTGTTGCTATCCTAACCCTTATCCTTACCTCTTATTAAGCATCGTATTTGATATTTGACTAAGTTCTTACCTCGTACCAATCAATACTAGCCTATTAGGTAGTATACACTAAATCTATGTTAATAATTCTTTTCCTATTATCTACCTCCTTGGTCCGGCAAGTAGCATTAAGGCGAGTTCTAACGTTGATCATCCGTTAAAAAGACTTCTAAGCGAAAGAATTATTAATACATGCAAGACACTATTCTAGAATTGTTATTTTAGCTAGGGTTTATCTCATTATTTGCCTATGGTTCCCACAACCCTAGTTATGGAGTTTAGTTACTCATGGCCATAAACACATTATTCAAATATATTAAATAAGAATTCATGTACTTACTTCAATGAGAAAGAATAAAGTCCGAAAGTTTGCTTGATTAATCACCAAAAATCACTTCTAAGAATCTCCAAAAAATCAAACACTAATACAGAAAGTCTAATAATATGATGTCTAATCTAGCAGAGTCTAACCTCAAAAACGAGGTTTTTTTGAACTATTTATAAAAAATAAAAAACCTAATTAAACAAGGATTCTAATTATTGGAAATCTGCCAAAACGCGGCTGGGTCGACGGACCTCGCGACGGACCGTCGTGGTCGCGACGGACCGTCATGGACTCCGTCGTCCCATACTTAGCAATTTCTTCTGCTGCTCTCTTAATTCCCCTCAACGGCAAGTATGACGGACCGTCATAGGCACAACGGTTTGTCGAGGGTCTTCGTTTCAAAATACTTCAACTCTTGGAATCTGGGTACTGGGATCACTTCTCTGATCTTCACGACGACCCTGCAGGACGGACCGTCATATCCATGACGGACCGTCACAAGCTCCGTAATCCCACACTTGGTCAGACTTCTCCATCTTCCTTCAGCAGCTGCACTACGCTGCCACCTACGGACCGTCACAGGCACGACGGACCGTCATAAGCTCCGTAGGTGGTCTCTTCTGCATTTTTTCGCTAAAAATCTCCGCATTCAGCTTTGGACAGATTTCCTGCAAAACAAAGAGAAACTTATATCAAAATTAGCACAAAAAGGATTTCGGACACACTAAACTTAAGGAAAAAGTATTAACTATACCGTGAAACCACGGTATATCACAGCAACAATAGTATCCCAAGACTCGGGCAGAGATGACATCAAAATCAACGGCTTAATTTCATATTCGAAATTAATATCCACAGAATTGAGTTGACTCACAATCATATTGAACTCGTTTATATGATCAGAAACGGATCCACTTTCAGACATCTGTAAATTGAACAATCTACGCATCAAATATACCTCATTCATAGCCTATGGTTTTTCATACATGTTTGACAGTGCCTTCAACAGACCGGACGTAGTCTTCTCCTTCACGATGTTGAACGCCACGTTTCTTGACAAAGTCAACCGGATCAACCCTAGAGCCTGGCGATCCTTGAGTTTCCACTTCTCCTCCGTCATGGATTCCGGCTTCACCCCGGTCAACGGTTCATGAAGATCTTTCTGGTACAGATAATCTTCGATCTGCATCTTCCAGAAACTGAAATCGGATCCATCAAACTTCTCGATTCCAAGCTTCGAACTATCCATCTTCAGTGATCGTGTTGAATCTCCTTAGCTATGATACCAGTTGTTAGGATCGAATTCACGCACACACACTAGATGAATGAAGAACACAAGAACTTTCAAGAGAAAGAGATGAGAGATCTAGAGAGAGAAAGAGAAAACCCAATATTTCGTGGTAACACCCCGTGAGTAAACTTCCACGGAGGTGAGGTATATTTATATTAATAAATCAGAGTATTTTTTATTACAGAGAATAAATAGGAAAGCCTAAAATAGAGAATAAATATGAAAGCCTAAAATAGAGAATACATAGGAAAACCTAAAATTAATCAGGCTCTACTACCTAACACTTTATAGCCCTAATATGTGCCACCAATACACCTCTTACCTCCAAACATTGCCACAAGACTTCCCTTTTGAAATTTTATCATGGGCCTTCTCAAGATCAATAAACATTATATGCAAATCTCTTTGCTTTTCTTAATACTTTTCCATCAGTCTCCTCACAAGATGGATGACCTCTGTGATTTCCATTAAAATACTTCAAAAGAAAGTTTAAAGGTGACATGGCAAGGCTCGAAACCTTCCTCAAATTCTCCCTACTAGATTCTTGTAAGATAAAAATTATCCGACTTCATGGGACGTATTCTTGGACCCCCATTAGCTTAGGGGTGACAATTTTTGCCTATATTAATGAAATAAGTTCATTTAATTTATATTTAATGGTTTGAATCATTAATATTTTAATTGAGTAAACAGGAATTTCAAAGTATTTTTAGAAACCTACAAATATGATAAAAATGGATAAAATATAAGTATTCATATAGACTCATAATAGATCACTTATATCTCTTCTACTCAAAAATAATAATTGTGCTAAAAAAATAGTACTAATTTTTAATTTTAAAAATATTAATTTATTTTTTAAAAAAAATGGAAGGTGAGTGGAGTTGAGATGGGGTGTTGGCTGGCAAGAAAAAAATATTATTAAAAAAAATATACAAAACTTTTAAGTACGGATGGGTGGGAGAGGGGGTGGTAGGGTGGATGACTGAGTGGAAGGTGGGGCGGGGTGAGGGGTATTGGGTGGGTTGTGGCTGAGAGGAGGGAGGGTAGAAATTTTTACTTTTTTTATGAAAAACATAAAAAAAAAATTGGGGAGGGGTGCGGTGGAGAGGGGTTGGGGTAGAATTAAAAAAAAACAAACTAAAACAATTAAGGGCGGATAGGTGAAGGTGGAGGGGGGGAGGGGGGATGAAGGCGACGTGAGGGTTAGAAAAATAAAATTATGGGTGAGTGAGTTGGAGGTAGGGGGTGGGAGTGAATAGAATATAAAAGTAGTTTAGAAATTTAAAACGTATAAATTCATTTTTTAGTTCTCCAATCAATATGAATAAAATATGGGTAAACTTATATCCAATCTATCCATTAATAATCCAAATCATATTTACCCATATAGAATGGTAATTGCCCATATTTGTTCAAACCATTTTCAACTCATCCAAATCCAATTATTTGTCACCCATACATTAGTTGTTGTCAGTAAGAAAAACAATTGCAACAAATATAGTTACTCTTGAAGAAAGAGGTTGATCTTTCTGAAGCATACTTGGGGCATTTCCAACCTAAACACCTGATTTTGTGTACTCAACTCCAACCCATTGCATCAAATTTTACACCAAAAAAGAATATTTTTCTCTCTCTTTATTATTATATTATTATTTTTTATTTCATTTATATTTTCTTATTTCATAACACAAATTCTTTCTAAAACATTCACCATATATAATTCATATTATTTCCTTATATAATCGTTTAATATAAAATTATTGTGTATCATAATTTTTTAAATAATATAAATTGCTAACAAATATTATACCTTATACATAATAATGAATAATACAAATAAAAGTGAAATTATCAATAAAATACAATTAAATGAACATTATATGATTGAAAAATTATTTTAAATTCTACATAAATATTCAACTTTCAAGATTACTACAGTCTCATAAATGCTCTATTAATGCATTATGGAGTCCAAAATGAAACATAGAGCTTTGAAGTTTAAAGAATTTAAAGAAGAAAATAAAATTATATTAATGAATGTCGATGGTATTGCTTATTAAAATGTTGTGAATTTGTTCGACAAGAGCAAAGTCGAATAATGGGGAAAAAAAAGAAGTCAACAATTTCAGCAGCCGCAACCACAACCACAATAATTTCGACCTCATACAATTAATATTTTAATAATATTAATGAATCGGGAAAGAATCTATCAGACTATTCAGATATTATTGTAATTCTTTTAAATTATTTTTTTTGTTGTATTTTTTAAAATTACTATGAATTTTATGTTTCCATTTTGATGTATATCAATTACTACTTTGTTGAATGTTTATTATTTTCTGTTATTTTTAAATACATTATATTATTTGTTAAAATATTTATATGTTTGCATTTTTAAATTTTTGTGATGGTAAATTGCAGTTTATATAATTTATAGTAATATTAGCATAAGTTTAATTTTTAAAATAAGTCATATATAGAAAAATAAATTTATAAAAAATAAATTTTATATTGAAAATTAATATTATAAAAATATTTTATAAAAAATAATTAAATATACAAGAGATTTAATTAAAATACATCAAAAGGGAAAATGCACAAGTACCTCTCAACCTATGTATGAAACCCCAGAGACACACCTATACTATACTAAAGTACTATTACACCTGAACTTATTTTATAAGTAATTTTCTACCCATTTTCAGCCAACGTGGGACTAGCTTGAAAAAAAAGTCAACAAGCTTTGGGCTCACAAGATAGTGTCACGTAGGCCCAAAAGGGGTAAAAGATTATTGGAAAACTTACATAAATATATTATAATAAAAAAATATTTACCATTTATAGCAATAACATTTTTTTTATTTGACCATTTTTAATTCATTTATAATACAAGTTTTAATAATGGATAATACATTTATCACACATTTTAATACACTTATAATACAATGTGACATTTTTTTACCAAACAAACATAATATATTTCAAAAACAATTATAATTCAAATATATTGCATACATAATTCACTTTATATACATAATACAGATTTATCACAATATTGCTATAAATGGTAATAAATAAAAAGTATCGCTAAAATCAATAATTATTTTTTAAAATATGTTAATTTATGTGATTTTTCCTAAATTATTAATAAAATAAGTTCAAGGGGTAATAGGACCTAAGTATAGTATAAGGGCCCGTTTGGATGGGCTTAATAAAAGCAGCTTTAAAAAAGTAACTTTTGAAAGTGCTGAAACTTATTTTTAAAATAAACATGCGTTTGGATAAAAGTGCTGAAGTTAAAAAAAAGTTGTTGATGTGTTGGGCAAATAAGTGCTGATAAACAGCTTTTTAAATAAAAATGTCTGAAATACCCTTAAAAGTTGTTAACATAATAAAAGTTAATTAATTTATATTTTACAGCCATAATAATTATATTTTGCTATCATTCACATATTTATTTCTCATCACAAATTATTTATAAGAGGAATATAAACTTATTATAGATTTTAAAGATATATAATTTGAATAGATCAAAGAACGATTTAAGATTTATTTTAGTTTCATCCATAGGTAATAATAATTGTCTATCATTCACATATTTCTTTATTATCACAAATTATTTACAAGAGGAATATACATTTTAATTTAAGTTATATGTGCAACTTATTTTACATTTTAATAATATATAATTTGAATAGATCACTTGAAAGATTTAAGATTTATTTTATTTTCATTCATTAGTAATAGTAAAAGTTCAGTAGTTATGCCAAACGTGAAAAGGGAAAAATGGAAGAAAGAAATGTTAGGATTATGTGGTAATTTGGAGATTGTTTAAAAATATTAAGGGCAAAAAGGTAAAAATGTGGTCAACTTAAAACAGCCTATAAGCTAAAAAAAGAAAAAACACCCCTACCCCAGCTTTTAACTTTTGGTTTAAAATAAGTTTTTTTTAACTTAAAATATGTTATTTTGAGTATTGCCAAACAGCTAAATAAGTCAAAAACCAGCTTTTAAATCAGTTTGACCAGCTTTTAAGCTTAGCCAAACAGGCTCTAAGTATCTCTGAGATTCCGAACATAGATTGAGGGGGTACTTGTGCATTATCCCTATATTAAATGAAATAATATTATAATATTTAGAAAGTGAATTGTTGTGATGAATAGTATTACACCAAATTTGATGTAACACTATGCACACATCAAATTTGGCGTAACACTATGCACACACCAAATTGGTGTGAAAATTGATACGGGTTCGAACTCAAAACACCAAATTTTACACTAAATATAGGATTTGGTGTAAAATTTAATGTTGGGTTGAAAATAGTCTTATGTGATGAAACAACCTTTACTTCGTTAATAACAAATCTAATACAATTACACAGAGTTCAACAAAAGGATATACTTAAACCTTATTCCTAATTCAACTAGTTTTCTTCTCCGAGAATCTTCCTGATAGCCCTCAACTCAAAAAAGGCGTAATCAAAAATATATTGAAAGAAAAATACGACAGGAAAATAATAACTGGGAAAAATCAGCACTACTGAACATTTGCATATAACAATCTTTGGAAACATGAGAAAACACAATTTACTGCCATGGAACTCTTCATAAATTTATCAAAGACCAAACATACGCATACAGATTCAATTAGGAAATTGAAATGGTGATTGCATAGTGATTTCCCCGTAGAGTTCTGTAGCAAACAAATATATACAAGTACAGATCCGCATATGGAAAGTTCAATATGAGGTAATTCTTCATTCAAGAGTCCAACCATAACTCCGGGGAGAGATAGAGAGCATTGAAGTGAGTAACACAGGCAATTGCAGTGATAATGGAAACATCGATTCCACTGTTGACGCAACTCATTTCTTAGTGAACTACAAAAAGTAAAAAATATGCTGAAGTGCACAACCTACTCAGCAGGAAGTAAAAGCAGAGCACTCTATCAATTTTCCAGCTAGAATGAAGAGCATGGTCTACAAGCATCAAATCTCTCTCCCTCTATTTTCTTGTTACATTGAATACAACATAATAGGAGGCGAGAATCTGTGCAAAGCTCATAATCCCTGGTACATAAACTGACAACAGACTGCATATCACTAGTTGATACAAAGAGAAACATGTACTACTATAGAGGTGCTGAACAGCTGGTTCTGACTTTACAAAATAGGGGAAAGACCATATCATGCCGTTAGCAGCACAATCTCCCCATGTGAACCTGTTGATGCAAGAAAATGAAGATATAAACAACTGTCTCACGAGCCAAAATTTAAAATATAACACATACAAACAAGATGAATAAGGAAGAAACATACATTTGTCGAAGATATCCTTGTAGATCTGTAGTGAATTATCACTGTCTTCCTCCATCTTTGAGACTCTCTCAGCTTCCTTGGCCGCTTCAGCGGCTACAAATGATTTATTTTCAGCTTCTGCAACCTTATAGGCAGCAGTGATTGCTGCTTCTTCCGCAGTGTCACCAAGATAGGCATTATTTGGTAACTGCCTTGGCCCAACGTGCTTTTGTTTAGGGGTAGCAGCCGTCTTTGTTTTTTCCAAGACCTCTTTCTTAATCCTGTAGGAATTCTCAATCTGCAGAGGAAGCCGCAAACAAAATGCCAGAATTCAGACGCGTTCTATGTTGAAACAAATATCAGGATGCGGTATACGGTGGTTCATCAAATATACAACTAATTCATTTAAGCTCTTGAGATTGTCCTCTGTTTCCAGTTTCAAAAACCATAAATTATAACAGATAATTATGTGATAGAAGAAGAAAAAGCTGCGGAGAAGATGCACTTCTACTGATGTAAAATAAATTGAGCAAGGATAATCACGAAAACCCATCTACCAACTAGAAGAGATAAATAAACAAAGGAGCATCCACCAAAAACACCTGCACAGGCCTAGAAGAAGTATGTGAAAACACTCAACTATGAGAGCTGCAAACATGCTCTTCCATCCAACCATATTAGATAACCAAAAACACACTACCCACCAAAGAAGATCAACTCTGCCCAAAATATGCAAACACTTCACTCCATAAATTGCCCATCACCAAAGCCACATTATGGTGTATGCACAGAGTATACTACAATCTAATACTTCATGTCCTCCAATATGTAGTATGACTAAGTTGGCGTCGATCACATTACTTAAACTTGGGAAAGTAAGGTTATATTTGAGCCTAAGTTAAGTATTGAAGTGTACAAATGCTAAGTTCTCCCTCTGTCCCAATCTATACGACTCACTTTCCTTATTAGTCAGTCACAATAAGAATGATACATATCTATATTTGGTTACAATTTAACTTTGAAATGTCCATATTACCCTTAATGAAATGATTTATAGTCACACAAACACCTCTGACTTATTTTACACCTTCAGAAGTCTTTCCTTATTTCTTAAACTCCGTGTCAAGTCAAACTTACTCGTACAAATTGGGACGAAGGGAGAAATAATTGAAGGAAATAAGATTTGTGATAGAAAATTGGAATGTGACAAAATAAGTAAGCTGTGTTTCACATACTTGCCCAAGAAGGTGATGCTACCTAAAATAAAAGCCCCCAAATTGAAGGAAAACAAGAAAGAGAGGCAGCGAAGATATAGGAGCTATATATAACTGAAAAGTCTATTTTTTTTTTTCATTTTCTCTTCATCTTTCATCAGGAATAATCAGGGTTCTTTGGTTTTCTCTCCCGACCAGACCAACGGCCCCTTATTTCCCTCATAGCTCCCAAGGTCTTCTCACCAAAACAGTCCCAAACTTCATCCCACTCTCCTCTTAACTTCAAAAATTGGAGGTTTACTCAAGGAAATTTAAGTGAAGCACTTAAAGAACTTTGGCAGCCAAGGTCACCCCATCTTCTCACCTTAGCTGTCAAATGAACTTGTCTTTTTATCCAGTTCAAGTTTGAAAGATTCAAAAGAAAGTTTGAAAAACAACCCCATTCTTGAAGAACCAAAGTAAAAGAGGCAGAATCTCCATCAATTGAGGTAAGGTATCTTCCCCTTTCCGTCTCCCCCTGTCTATGATTTCAAGGGAGAAATTCTAAATATGTTGATTAAGAACTCACACGATGGTGATCAGGGATTGTGAGTTAAAGTTTTTCCTATTGTATAGAGGGGTTATGGGGATGTTTTATCAACTATGTTGATGGGGGAGTGTGGGCAACTCATGAGAAGGGTCATGTGTAGTTGCATTGAGGTGGAAAAGGAGGGTGTGGCGATACACCAGCTGTTTGATGGCTGTATGGGCTTGCTGCCCGTCATGTACCACACTTGTGATTAGCTGCTAACATTAGGTTATTATGCACCTTCATTGTAGATTAACGTCCCAAAGGGTCAAGTCTTCAAAATCATTCAGATATTGAGGTATTTAAGGCTAAAACCTCTTTTGCTGCTAAGGCACAACTTCAATGTCATATGTTTCTAGTTCCTCTAAATTGAGATGATTATGACATGTATTAACTATGTTGTTCGGACTCTTCAAAAATGTCAACGAATGCATGTCGGATCCGCCAAAAGTAGTGTATTTTTTGGGGAATCCGACACGAGTGCAGCATCAAAAGTAAAGAGTCCGCGCGTCTAAGTGTATTAACAAATCAGTTCCTACTATCACAAGCTTACGCAATCAGTTCTTACGGTAACGAACTTAACGAATCAGTTCCCAGTGTATCGAGCTTAACAAATCAATTCCTAGTGTAACAAGCTTAACAAACATAGTTCCTAATGTAACAAGCTTAATGATCATGTCTATTGCCTTATGCATTAGGGTTATAGTGAGTAGGGTGAGGTAATCCACAATGTTAATAATCGGTCTTACATGTAGTATGCCTTTGTTTGGCCCATCTACCTAGGCAGTTAGGCCCCAGAGTGGCCACAAAATACTTGATAATGCATTATAAGTCGGGTGATGCCCCGTGAGCCCAATGTGGCAAAATCATGCATTATAAGACAGGTAAATATCCCGTGAGCAACTGGGACCTAAATCATGTGAAGAAGACAAACGATTATCCCAAGGCCTTGTAGCCTATATTGATCTCAAGGATCTATAACATATTATGTGCCCAAGTGCTATATGCTTCATGAGTGCATGTGTGCCTAGTACGCATCGGTCCTAGTGAGCTAAGATCTTATGATCAATCATGTCTTCCTCTTACATGAGATGTCGTTTGTCAATACATTAATGTAATGAACCGAAAGGTCATTTTGAATATTTTTTGTGAAATTACCATTTTATGCCTGCTGAAGTTTTCCCGAGTCATCTCTGATCAGTTTGTGGAGTTGGCATACAAATTCATTGAAAAGTTGTGATTTTTGGAAATTTTGAATTTTGGAAGGTCTTTGTGAGAAATAGTGAAAAAGAATATTACTGAATTGTTGTTGTGTCTATATTATTACATTGAGACCTTATTTATAGACCCTAGAATACATTCCTTTATCAATTAAGATACTAATTAGTATTTCTATTCCTATTCTAATATGATTGACTCAACATTATTCCTATTCTAATAGGATTGTATAAACTTATTCCTATTCTAATAGGATTGTCTAAACTTATTCCTATTTCAATAGGATTGTATAAACCTATTCCTATTCTAACACTACCCCTCAAGCTAAGGCATACAATTCATGTACCTGGCTTGTTATAAATGTAATTAATACGAGGACCGATGAGGGGCTTGGTGAGATATCCGCACGTTGCTTAGTCGACTTCACAAAATTGACAGTCAATCTCAATGTGCTTGTCTTCTCATTAAATACTAGATTTGATGCATAATGTCAGTAAACACAGAGATAAACTCTTGTGTTGAACTTTCCAAACTAAACCTGCAAAGACTGCTTCAAACCATAGAGTAACTCACATAATCGACATACAAGACTACTAACCTCCCCCTGAGCAACAAAGTGCTCAAAACCTAGTATAAGTATATGGATCATGTTGGAATCAATAGATGAGTTGATATTAAACAAGTCACTGAAAAACTGGTTGAAACATGCTCTGTCGGAGTATTAGATTTGATGGCTAAAAGTAGTCACAATCTAAGGAATAAATTTATATAGGTAGGGTCGGAATGATGTCACGACCCAACTAGAAAATAGAAATTAAATTGGAAAGTTTGAATTGATGGAACAAACTCGTTGAAAAAGAGAAATAATATGGGTAGGCTCGAACACGACCTTAATGAAAAAGTGAAATTATATCGGTAGAATTGAATGATGGCACAACCCTACGCAAATCAAAATTGAGTCATCACTGAAAAGACGAATGGAACTATGCAAATTAAATCTGAGGAGTCACCAAAAAAAACACGGCGCTATGCAACTCAAATATGAGAAAGTAGTTCAAAAGAAAGACCCACGGTACTACACAAATTAAATATGAAAAGTAGTCCGGAGAGATGCATGGTGCTATGCAAATAAGACATGCAAAAAAAAAGGTAGTCACCAGAAGGATGTCATGGTGCTACACAAATTAAATATGAAAAGTAGTCACCGGAATGATGGAGCGGTGCTACACAATTAGATATAAGAAAATAGTCACAAGAAAGATACACGGCGAACCAACTTTTGCTAACATAATCATTAGCCGAACGTGCGTATATATGAGTAATAGCCGCCCGCCGGCAGCGTAAACTCTTTGATTTTCTTCGTAGAGGCTCTAATACCACGTGAGAAATATAGGAAAAGAATATTATTGAATAGTTGTTGTGTTTACATTATTACATAAAACCCTATTTATAGACCCTAGAATATAGTCCTTTATTAAGTAGGACACTAATTAGCATTCCTATTCCTATTCTAATATGATTGTATAAACATATTCCAATTCTAATAGGATTGTATAAACATATTCCTATTCTAATACAATTATATAAACCTATTCCTATTTCAACAAATTATATAAACATATTCCTATTCTAACAGTCTAAGTGTTTAAAAGGAGTTTTTTGGTATCAATTGGAGTTTCGAGTCTCAGCATGAAATTTTGCCAGTTCTATCAGTCCCGGAATGTGGAAGTATATCCAGGAGAATAGTCAGTTTAAGACTCGGGGGTTTTTGAGCCCTTCAGTAGGAAGTTTGGGCAGTATTGTGAAAAGCGACCAAAATGCGCTTAAAGCACGAAGCGAGGCGAGGCGCTGCTGAAAAAGCGCGTGCTTCAGTAGGCAAAGCGAGAAGCAGGCTTAAAGCAGAAGTGACAAAAGCTCGCTTAAATGAGATAATTGCGAGTTAAGGTTTTTTTAAAAAAAAAAAATCTGTAAGGTTTTATATTTTTTTAGATTCTGTAAATATACTTGGGCAACATCTTTCCAATTATTTTCCCTCGTTGGTCGATTGTTGTGACTTCTGCTACACCCTACAGATTAGTTCTCCTCTTATTCTCTTCTTCTCTTCGGTCGACTATTGCACTGTTATTCTCTTCTTCTCTTTGGTCAACTGTTGCTCTGTTTTTTTCTCTTCTTCTCTTTTGTCAACTAATGATCTGTTTTTTCTCTTCTCTATAGTCGACTGCTGCTCTGTTTTTTTCTCTTCTTCTCTTCTCTTTGGTCGGCTGTTGCATTGTTTTTTTCCTTTTTTTGTTTTGTTGGCTGCTGCTATGTTTTGTCTCTATATTTTATTGTTGTTCTGTGACTGAGTTACTGGTGCTTTGTCTGTAATGCCTATACTCTGTTTTTTTTGCTGGCTGCTGCTCCGTTTTCTCTATATATTTTTCCCTTAGCTTTTTTTGTCGTTCTGTTACTGAGTTACTCTTCAATTTTTGCTTGTAGTATGTTGGATTTTCTTATTCAATGTCACGGTGATGAATAGGAGTGTGATCTTTTATGATTTGGTTAAGCATTTTCTTTATATGTGATGACTTGTGAGGATTACTGACTACCTAATTAATTTTTAATCTAAGAATATGTTCCCTCTATTCAGTTATTTACTTCTATTTTTTTTTATACTAAATATCACTTTATTTGAAAAAAGTGTGCCCTTGTTGCTTTTTTCCACTTCTCGCTTCCCAAACAATGGAACCGAATCTCGATGTACAAAATTCTCTTAACTCCAAATGTTGATCATTTCGGCAGTTCCATTGAATTTCGGGGATGATGTTAGGCCTAGGTGAGGTCTTGTTGATTTTTTGGAGGTCCAAAGGGTAGCTTGGTCTTTTTTAGTCGAGGAGAATAATCGGTTTTAGGTTCGGGGTTTTTTAGCCCTTGAGTGGAAAATTTTGGTGATTTTAGACTAAGAGTTTACTTTGGTCAACATCCAGAGTTCGGATGCTCGAATCATATTTTTACAATTCCACTGAATTTGTCGGATGATTTTAGGCCTAAGTGAGGTGTTAGTTCATTTTTCAGATTCGTGTTTCGATGGTTCCATTGAGTGTGAATCGTCAAGTTTAGTTGGGTCACATATCTAATTGTTGTACTTGGGGTTCCGGACGAATTCCAAGGGTCCATTTGACAATTGTCTTGTTGTGATGTAGTTGGTTTGCTGAATCTGGTGCATTATTATTTGGTCACTGCAATCGCAAGACCATCTCCCGCAATTGTGTGGGGTTGTTTTTGTGTGATTCCGGTCGCATGAGCTACCATTGCGATCGCATAAGGTTAGTGTGGTCAGGTCATCGCAATTGCATGGGGTCTTGCCGCGATCGCAATGGTCAACTTAAATGAGTTGACTAATTTACTCATTGTGGTCGCAATGAGCACTTGAGATTTGGGAAGAATGTCTTCTTAAAATCGGAATTTCATCCCCATTTCACCATATTTATGATTTGTAAGCTCGGTCTAGTCTAGGCGATTTAAAAGAGACTTTTCAAGATTTATCGATTGGGTGACTTACTCTCTAACTCCTTTGTGCATTAGTTAATTAATGATTTTGATGAATTAACTTAAGTTTTGAAGTTTTGATCCCAAATTTGAACTTTGAAGGTTTGTGAAAAGGTTTAAGGTTTTGGATAAATTGATGATTTAAGGCTTGATTCAACTCTGATTTCGAAATAATTTTCACTAGTGCTTTCCAAATTCTTTGGGTAACGCAATTTTGTATAGATTTCTAGATTTAAACCTCATTTCCAAAATTGGGTCTTCTGGGTCAGTTTGACCCTGGTTTCAAAGACTTGATATGGGTGTTGTTAGATTCAATTTCTTACTGTGATACAATATTCAAATAGAGTGCATTAATTCGGAGACCCAAAGAAAAGGAAAAGCTCAAGTCCCAGAGTGGTTGTTTGATTGATTGAGGCAAGTGGACTTCTTGACATTTGTTAAGAATATAGAATCTCACATTTCCCTATTGTATGTGTTGGGGAGTAATGGGATCTGGTGATGGGTATTGACTTGTTCATGTCGAATAATTCTAATGAGGAAAGTTGAGTAATAAAAAGACTTCATCATATGCATGCCGGGAAAGTTCTCCACCAAAATTCGTTTCATCCACTGTTGCCAATACCTTTCCAACAGCTTAGGAGTTTTATGGTCATGATGGGCATCACTCACTTAACAAACAAAAACCACATGCCCCATAGGCTCAAAGCTGCCTTACAGCGAAAGAATAGATGATCTTGATTTCTTCTCTGCTCACGCATGACACATCTTGAGCATGTACAGTCACGAGGCTCCAAAGGCGGCCACAGATATGATATTGTGTGAAGTCACGATGCCCCTAGTGTGTCTAGAAGATATCTTCAGGCCATCAGTGTGGCCACAATATATCTTTAGGTCCCTAGACATGGCCATATTACCGTTGATTTTGTGTTAAATCACTAGCCACCAAGACGTGCCCATAGTAATACTGATTACTATTTCAAAGACTAAAGAAGTAGGTTAGAATAAAGTCTCCAACAAGCTAAGAATGCAGATCCAAAAGAACTAAGCTAAATGACTTATAAGGTGTAACAGCAGAAATAAGTTAAGCGTAAGGATCCAGATTTAGCTAATGCTTTCAGATTCACAAGAACTTAGCATACTGATCAATTTGCCTCGAGCTACACAGTAGTTATTAACAAAGTCATGTGTCTTGTATGTTACAAGTTCAGTATGTTTTCAGTAGGTATATTGTGAGATTCAGATGTTTATGCTATTTGCAAGATCACTTGAAGTTAACATGTTCTATATTTTCAGAGGCTAAAAGATCAGCTGGGTACAAAGATCCAGAGTAAGCCAAGGGGTCGTTTGATAGGAAGTGTTAGGAGAAATAGTTCTTATGTTATGTATATTAATTAGTACTATGTTTGGTAGAATTTTTGGGCCTAAAGTATAACTAATTCATGAATTAGTTATACATCCTACGTGGTATTATAGGATGTATTACTAATACCTTCTATTTGGTGGTATTAGTAATACATTGGATTTAATACCATGGGATTATCTATGTAAAGACAAAAATATCGCTTAAATCATTTTATTTATTTTCTTGATTTTATATTTTAAATATATGAACTAGTAAATTTACTTAAATAAATTAGCTTACAAATTTTATTATTTAGAGAGTTGTTTTTTTTTAACATCGGTAAAGTTGTATTCTTCAGCATTAAGGACATGCTGGCCACCTTCAAAAAATTTACAGCCCTAGCCAAAATTACAAGCTCCCTGTTAATTCTATAATTGATCTACATCTTCTATAAAGAGATGTTTACACCAAAAAAGTAAAGATACCAAACAATTCCATTTTACTTTGTGAATGGAATTAGATCTATCTTCAAAACATCTCTCATTCCTTTCCTTCCACACTAACCACCATATGCATGATGGTATTAGTCTCCACCATTTAGAGAGTTGTTTGTTGATAAATAAAGGGAAAAGGGTTAAAAATACCCCTCAACTTTGGTTTATTGTTTAATTTTACCGTCGGGTTAAAATGAAGTTAATTTTACCCCTCGCGTTACTAATTTCACCAAATTTATCCCTCATTAGATGGAATCTCCAAAATTAACCCGAATTTTTTTTAAAAAAAAAAAAAAAACCCTATTTCCTTTTTTAACCCAATGACCCAACCCCATTTAGAACTACCCTGTTAACCCTATCTTAGCCATTCTCCCAAAATTTCCTTTATCCATTTACCCATAAGAAGAAGCTCCACTAGACTTAAGTGAAATTCACACATTTAGATCCGTGTCTGGTCCTCCATTCACACATGAAGATTCGTTTCACAAATTTAGTCTTTGACCAAACAAGTATTGAAAATGAACTGCAATTTGAGATGAATCTTGAACAACATGTGTCTACTAGTGAAGTGTGTGAATGTGACCACCGTTTTAACACTTGCACCTAGATGCAGTTTTGTTTATTGCAGGAAACTTGGAAATATTTGCTGGTGTGTTCTGTCTTCTTTTATTTCAACACTAGATTATATTGTATTTAGTTGTTGGGTCTGATTTACTAGAAGGCAAATGAACACTTCTCTTTTGGAAACAATTGACTAATAGTTTGTCTGATGTGTGAAACAACAATGCTACATTTAATTTGCTTCAGAATGTGAATTATATGCATGGTATGGATGATGTTGTGTCTGTCTTGTCATAATTTCCTTGGTTATCATGTAATTTTAGCACTAACTTTTGATTATTTCTCAGTGTTTAGATAACTATAATCAATGAATATTTTGCAATTTTTGAATTTCCTGAATTGTAAATCGGATGCTATGGAGGACCAGACATGGATCTTCATGTGTGAATTTAACTTAATTCTAGTGGAACCTCTTCTTATGGATAAATGGGTAAAGAAAATTTGGGAGAATGCGTAAAATAGAGTTAACCGGGTTATTTTAAATGGGGTTGGGTTTTGGGTTAAAATAGGGAATAATTTTTTTAAAAAAATTCGGGTCAATTTGAGTAAATTTTGGGGATTCCTTCTAATGAGGGGTAAATTTGGTGAAATTAGTAGCGGGAGGGGTAAAATTAACTTTATTTTAGTGACGAAGGTAAAATTAAACAATAAACGTAAGTTGAGGGGTATTTTTAACCCTTTTCCCATAAACAAATGCAATTCATGTCAATATAATATTTAAAATGTGAGTTGTTTAACATTTACTAATTGAAAAGGCAAATATATCACCACATGACGGTTGTGATCTTAATTGAATATATTATCTTGTTGATTTATATGTGGTTTCTAATTATTTGTATTTCTAACAATTTATGAATTGCATACAGATTAAAACTACAACTTGCAATTTTTATGTATAAATGTAGATGATTTATTCGATTTTACTATTGTTTTCCATCTTTTCGGAGATGGTCTATCTATTCTAAATTGAAAATTAATGTTTTCTTAAGTGATTAATTTATTAAGATGACAATTATTACCCTCTATGAATTCAAGTGAGAAAATAGCAAATATGACGACAAATTGTTCTTCTAGCTAGTTAGGAGGCCATAGAAAAATAATATTGTCCGACAATTATCTACCTTGCCTGGTTACAAAAAATAGAAAATCTCATAATAATTCAAGGGTATAATTAGATAGAAGTTTTTTGTGCAGTTTAAATCCAAACACACATAAGATGAGTTGGGAAGCAATGAACCAAACACTTGATAAAAAAAATATCCTCTGCATTACTAATCCCAGCACTACTAATCCCTGCATAACTAATCATGTGTTACTAATCCTTGCGTTATCTAGTTCTCTAGTTTTCTACCAAACGACCCCTAAGTATATAGAACCAGTGAAACCAAGTCTAAAGAACAATTCAGATGTTACAATCACGATAGAATGACTCCTACTCTGGCTTAAGCTTTCAAATGCCTTCAGTAGGCTATGTTTCAGCTCTCTCTTATGAGCTTTCCAGTTATTTCATGTTATTCAGTCTGCTTACATACAAATACCATTGTGTACTTGCGTCCTTTTTCCGGGGAGTACAGCATTTCACAATGCAGGTTCAGATGCACAGGATAGCAGACCACCTTACCGCATCTTCTCAGACACTCAGCTCTTGATTGATGAGTTCCATTTCTATCTGGAGCCAAGTTGAGTCTAGATACTCTTTTGATGTATATGTACAGTTTGGGTAGGTCGGAGCCCTGTCCCGATAAGTATTCAGTTATCAGATTCTAGAAGAGGCTTCATAGAGTTATCTGGGTACTTTTAGTTTTATATGTCAGTGGACTGTATTGCCAAGCATACTTTTGAAGCTTAGTGGCCCTTTATGTACTTACAGCTATTTTGTTAGAACTTACCAATTGTATCTTTCACGTGCTTTCTGACTGGGTTATGTCATATGGTTCAGTTACTTCAGTATATATATCAGGTTAATGTGCTCATATAGAGCATGGTCTACCTCACCACCAACTTGGGGTGTGACACACAACTTGTTGATTGTGACCTTAATTGTGCTACTACACCAGACTCAAATATCTGGACACTGGAAACAAAAATTTTGTGTACTCCTTTCACAAAGCTATTAGTTTTATAAGGGTGCTCACGACTGGGTTCTACTTGGACACATTTATTTATAGTTCTAAGAAAACTTGGTGAACAAGCATGCACATTTTATCATGTCAATAATTTGGACTAGCCTTTTGGAAACAAAAGAAGTTGCAAAAGCAATTGTTAATCAGTAATCCAGCTGATAAGTGTAAAAAAGATAAGGTAACCTTTTCAAGTTTGTCTTGTTGAACAAGCCTCCTCAGCCTAGAACTCAGCAGCCTTCTAAAGTTCTGGGGCACCTCATGCCTTTGCTGCAGTAGATACAGAACAATAAGAAATGCCCACTTCAGTTATCTATTGCATAGTTCTGCAATTATGTGATATCTATTTCTGTCAGACAAAAGAAAACTATTGGAAGTACTGGAACTCAAATTTTAAACACCTTGACATACTTCTGCAGTCAGTCTGCAACTATTTCTCATTAGGCTATGGGTGAATCTTTTTTTTTTCTTTTGCTTATTAACCAAATTGACTTTATTTCCTTAAGCTTTTAGTTATGTTTCACTAATCAAAGTTGATATATTTTCCTTTTTCCTGGAATGAATACTAGCTCTGTTTGCCTCAAGGACTGAGGGAGAGAACCTGGATATCTTGCAGGATGGTAAGTACATTCTGTCTGTCATGCCTTTCAAGTATGATGATGAAGACATAGATGTAAATAAAAACACAAACACAACAAAAATAAAGTCTCCATCTCCTATATATGTCAAATTGTCATATTAATGACATTGGAACTGTAGCTATTTCATAGAATATTGGCATCCAATTGATGATCACATTTTTTTACTCTTATTTACCTATGGAAAACTTAAAATTCCTTTCTGGTCAATGGTCAAAATTACAGTGATTGCCTAAATCATAATGCTTCTAGTAAAATAAGAGTAAACAGTCTGTTTTTCATTGATAGCCATGGTGTCCGGGCAAGCTTGCGCGCACCTAAACTAATTCCACAGGACAGCAACAGGTACCAAGTGGCAAGTAATAGGTAACTCTATCCACCATTAATGGGACAAATGGGAAGAAACGACCTAGGTTTTTTTGTCTCTACCAGGATTTCAACCATAAGTAACACTCTGTATGATTGGCAAGGGGTATGTGAAAGTGTCAAGTACCTCCTAGATGGCTAGAAAAGCAAAAAGAGAGACCAGAAAGTGTAGTGATGTCTCTGTATACCTCAATGAAGTTAACAAGTTTGCTTGTGTCAGATCCATTTGGCTCGTTTAGACTTGAAAGTGCATCATATATCATTTGATTGTACCTAAGAATAATGCAATAATATTATTTCAAGAAAACAAAAACAGAATTACAAGGAACAAAGAGGAAAAAGAAGAAATGGTAATGTACATAATGGCTATCGAGCACTAAAATGTACATTTGTTCTTCCATTATATATTCACTTATACTTCTCTTCTTCTGTCTTTTCTTTTTCTTTTTTTTTTGTTGGAGACGCAAGTGATTCTTTATAGTGGTTAAAATCCAGGAAAAAAATTAACCATGAGCATTCATCAGAACTCAAAGAGGTACTCAGTTAAGATACCAAGAAATGAAATGATTAGCTTTAATCATAAGATTTCTAATAAGGTCAATCTGAGATACAAGACTCTTCATTTGGCTAGTATCCATCTTTGTGCCCGTCTATCCATATCAGACCAAATTGTTCCAAGCCAGAATCAACAGTTAATAGATTACCATATTGATGCACTTTATACAATTCAAAGAATAACAACTACCAATTATCTTTTCCCACATCACTGTGATTTAAGTTAAAAAGTCGGAAGGAAATGCATTCGTTAACTCAGAAGGATATGGATTTGACAAGTCTCATTTCCTGGCCTATTCAACAATTTGAAAAAGAAATTCAAAAAGACAAACTTTGAGGCAGTTTTTCCATCTAGTGCGCATTTTGAAGAATCTTCCATAACAGTGTCTGCTGATGCATCTTGTGGAACGAGAGTGGAAGAAAGAGGGGCATATGTGATGGCCAATGGAGCTGCTGCAGCATCAGGATTAGCCTTCGCTTTTGGTGTCCTTGATTTATCTCTTGGTCCTTGCCCATTGGCACTAACATTTAAATTTCTCCATTTATCCTATATAAAATACAACGCCAAAAAGTTAATGAGAGAAAATGGAAAAACTGGAAGTACAGTAGAATGGAAGAAGACAACACGATTCTCATAAACCATTCAAATTAACTTCTTCATTCCACAAAGGCACTAAGTGGCAGAGGGATTTACAACTTAGAAGCATTAAGCTAATAGATAGACAACCTTTTTGGCCAAACTTCCAAAATTTCCTTTTTTACAAATGCCACAGACAGGATGCTATGGAGGCACAAAAATGATGGTCTTTATACAGTTAGCAGTGCCAACAAAAGTGGTCTCCAACTGATGGCAGGAGATCCAAACCATCAATGGAACTATTTTTGGAAGGGGGACATTCCTACAAAAGTAAAATGTTTCACCTGGCTAGTGATAAAGAGGGCTTGTTTAACACATGAAGTATTACAGAAGAAGGGTAGACAAATGGTTCCCAGATGCTTTTTGTGCAACTTGACAGGAGAAAAAAACAATCACCTTTTCTTGCGCTGTAACTTTACCAAGCAAGTCTGGAATTTATTTCGTAGCATTTCAAATCTTAATTGGACAATGCCAGAACATACATCAGAGTTGCTGAAGAGCTGGGTAAGGAGAGGAGGCAGCAAGAGCCATAGGAGATGGTGGAGGTTAATACCATCATGTATATGGTGGTCAGTTTGGAAGGAAAGGAATGTTTTGAAAATAGATCTAATTCTATTCACAAGGTCAAATGGAATTGTATAGTATCCTTACTTTTTTGGTGTAAACAATTGTGTATAGTAGATAACAAACCAGATTATAGATTTGATAGGAAGCTTGTAACTGACACTTTTTAGTAGAATCAGCATGCCCTTAATATTGAAGAATACAATCTCACCAGTTTCAAAAAAAATATTATAAACAATTGGGAAAATCCTGTTGACAAGCCATGTCATATACTTAAAATTCTCAATTCACATGATCGTAAGCTTTTTCAAGGTCCAACTTACATAAAATTCCCAATTTACTTTAATCTTCTTGGAATCAACCACTTTATTTGCCACCAACTCTACATCTAGTATCTCTCTTCCTTCCAAAAAAGCATTATGAGAAGTGAACACCATCTTCCAATACCTTTTTCGTACACTAAAAGGCACTTACGTGACAATTTTGTAAAAACTTCCTACCAGACTAATAGGTCTAAAATTCATTACACTCGAAGTTCCTTCATTCTTTGGCGAAAGCATTATGAGGAGTGAAACTTTTTTAGTATATACAAAAAGCACTTTCGAGACAATTTTGTAAATGCATCCTACCAGACTAATAGGTCTAAAATCCAATATACTCGACGTTCCTTCATTCTTTGGCGCAATGAAGTTCATAAAACACCCCAAGTTCAAGTCTCCACCTAACATTTCCTTAAACTTAAGTTCATAAAACCTACAGCGGTCCCCTTCACATGCTCCTCTCCCTCATACACCTAATGACTCAATGAAGTTCCTCCTCCTATTTGCAACTGCATTTCCAACCCCTTGTTGAGAATAAAAAAAAAACAAGCTATCTACTCTCAATATTTTCAAGGTTATCCTAGACACAAGGCTGTCAGGACCATCTCTTCTACAGAATTGTTATACTATTGGTACAACTTTGTGGGGGAGGGGGGGGGGGGTAAGGGGGGATACTTGACAAAGAAGAGAGACCCAACCCCATGGAAACTAAATTTGGGCATAAAGACATTCCCTTCAAGATGTCTTTCTTGACTTGGAGGGCGGCTCACAACAGAGTAGCCACAAATGCTAAAGTGTCTAATTACAGCATCATTGTTATTGTTGTGAATCTGCTAATATGCTGGAGATCATGCTAGAAGAATATGGACTTTCTTTGTTACACCTCTAGGCATTGAATTAAGGAATATGAACCCGAGGATGCTATTGCTTCGCTGGTGGAATTTCAAGCACAGGAACCCCATAGCAGGTTACATCTTGAAAACTCTCCCACAAATCATATGTTGGAAATTGTGGAGGGCCAGATGTAGCCACACATATGATTCAGAGAAACCTTCCTTTTATAGATCTAGAACTAATATTCTGAATACTGTTTTGAAAATCACCAAGAAACAGTTTGGGCATGCTATACTGGGAAGTAGCTGGAGCAGCCATTTCAGGCCTGTGAAGCCGACCTCTAGCAACAAAGCATCATTGTTATAAACTGGCACAAACCCTCCACACCATTGGTCAAGTTGAACTCATAAGGAAGCCACTTAGATGGAATACATGGAGGAGGAGGAATAATCAGGAATAGTCGGGGGGATAGTCCTGTTTGCTTACTCCAACAAGGTAGGTCCAGGGACCAGCAATCAAGCAGAAGCAGTTACACTACTTTATGGACTTAAATGGTTTGGCAGGAATGGTTCCAATGTGATATGGGGGAGAAACTGATTCTATGCTCATTGTCAAAAGCATCAAGGTAGAATGGATAACTCCTTGGAGAATTAGTCACCAAGTTAAGGAGATCCAAAGACTTGATGCAAATCATGGCTTTATCATTACCTATTGCTATTTGCTACAGAGAATCCAAGTAACTTGCCGACAAACTTGCAACCATTAGCCATGTCTATAATGAAGACCAAGAACTCACCTCCTATGTGTCTCTTCCTAGCCAAGTTAAGGGGTTGGTAAATATGGATAGGTGGAACACACCATCCTTTAAAATCAAACCTACTAAGCCCCGCTTCATTTATCATAAACCATTCTGATTCTACCCTCAAATTTTTGTGCTCTCTTTTTTGGTAGGACAAATTACACTAGTCTGATCTCAAAAATCATGTACCAAGTTTGGTATGCCAATCTCAAGCTGTACATTTTTGCCCATCAATGATCAATGGAGAACTAGATTTTTGCCCCCACAAAAAAGTTTTTTATGCGAATGTCCTAAAGCTTAAAACTAAACAACCTTTTTGGACATTGAAATAAGATAGTCATAATTATGCACTTCCTCCACAGGTTATAGCCTATCAACCATATGCACGCACTCCAACATTAACGGAAGACATTAAACGAGTTTATCATAAATCAGATTGAACACAATCAACCATCAATTAATCAAGCTAAACTCTTCAAGTAGACAACTTGCGTCATGGCAGTTGAAACGAAAAATAAAAGGAAATTGGAAGGAAAAGAAAAAAACCTTAAGATCGATATTGGAGCGAGAGTAAAGGAGGTGGTTGAATTCGGGGTCTCTTTGAATGTTCTTCCATTTTCCAGCTCCGTGCTTTGCAACGCCGGCGCGAAGTGCTTCTTCTTCCTCCGATGTCCATTTCTGCTTTGGATTACCCATCCCTCACACTCAAATCTCTTACCAACTGCCGCTTAAACCCTCCTCTGTTTTTCTGCGAAAATATTGGACGGCTTTCACTTCTTTCGGTTGGGGTTTTCGTGTGCATTCGCCTGTACCATCATTTATTCAACTTGGACCTTATTACCTACTTTAATTGTGACAAAATGACAATACTTTTGTCTCTTATATCTCATAGGCCAAAAATATTTTAATTTGTACTTAAATTTCTTTAGCCATTTTATCTCATTTTAATCCTTTTATCTTCATTTTCAGTATATCTATTTAAATAATTTAAAAGGTTGATCCAACAAATTAATGAAATTATTCACTTTTAAAAAGGAAAAATTGTATATAATAGCAAACTAATAACCTAAAATAAATGGAATAGCTAAGGTTTGATTTAATTGTGTTCCATAGCAAACATTTGCAAAAAATTGTCAAGCGTCTCTCTTTCAAATATCTCGCTCGCCACTCTTCTCCAATCTCTTGCTCGCTTCCTCATTTTTTATACAAACACAAGTGTATAAAAATTGTTTCTAACTGTATAAAGCAGAGAAAATTGTATAAACACATATATTTTTGTTCCCCTCTCCCCTCTTTCAGATCTCGCTCGCCACTTTCCCAAATCTCGCTCGCTACCTTCGCCTTTCAACTTATACAAACAGAAGCGAAATGCATAAATTGTGTTTCTGTTTGTATAAAGCGTGAGAAAATTGTACATACACATGCAAGTACATATATTTTCGTCCTATACACTTATAATTAATTATACAATAAAAATACTACCCTGCCCAGTTTTTTTTGCCTTTCTCTTTCTCGTTTTATACAATTCGATTCAATTGTATATTCCTTGTCAAGTCTCTTTTGTCTTTCTCTCTTTCTCATTTTATACAAATTCAAATTGTATATAATCATTCTATATACTTATAATAATACAGTTCGTTTTATACACTTCGTTTTTATACAGTTCTCTACCCAAGTGTCTCTTTCTCTTTCTTGTTTTATACACTTCGTTTTATACAATTTGCTTCAACTGTATATGTATAGCGAATCATACAGTTTCTATGTTTGTTATGGAGCGCTTTATGCAAACTTTGCTATCGCATACAAATATGAATTTTTTATTTGCTATGTGTAAAAGTTGCCCATTTTAAAACACGTGAGGAGTCCTTTTTAATTAATATTCGACACTGTTATCGTTATCTTCTCCTCTATTTATTTTCTAAATATAGAAGATTGACCGAAAAATTAATGAAATTATTCATCTATTTAAACACATAAGGAATCTTTGACATTGTTATCGTTAACAATCAATTTTCTCCTATATTTATTTTACCTATCTTATTTCATCTACTTTATTTATCCATTTTTTTAAAATTTATATACCTCATTTTCTATTTAACTCTCTCTATGCTAAACTAGATAGTGTTTGCCTGTGCTAGCACGGATCCAACATGAAAATTATATGACATATTAATATTAATCTTTCAATTTAAAAAAATAGCATCTTATTTCATTGAATTATTACATGTTCCACCACAGAATTAATAGATGTATGAGGACCGACTACAACATAGTCAACTTTATTTAATAATAATGGTAATATCCAAAGTTGAACTCTAGGATAATTTAGTAAATCACATATACAGCCACCTGATTTGAATGACTCGGAGAATTACATAATGCAAAACGCTACTTGAGAAAATATTTGCACCATACCCTTCTTAACCTGCTTTAAATCACATACAAATTAAAAAGTTTGTCAAGATTGCTATCAAAGGGGCATAGCATGTGGTTTGACACCCATATCAGTACAAAAGTAACTTTCTAAGTGTGTGAGTTTGTCAGTCGTGAGATCTTTCCTTCAACATGAAACTCCTCAAGTTTCATATAACAATTACAAAGGGACTGTCGCGCTCCATTTTTCGCAAAAATGGGTTTTGTGCACGACCTAACAACTCTTTTGGGATTTTGAGTTTGGAGTCGCCACTTAACGAATTAAGGCGTGTTAGGACACCTATCTAACCTAACTAAGTCTAGCTAAGGTCAACGAGCCAGAGATCAGGGTAAGGGTTCAAATTACCTCGAGGGGAAGGTGTTAGGCATCCCTCGAGGTCCACAAATATAGGTCCCGGTCGTATCTCATGCAATCTATGTGGGGGTTACAAGTAGCAATCAAGGTCACTTTATTATTATTTAATAATATACTTGCTAAGTGATGACATAAGATTAAGCAATTATTTTTTTAGTTAATTTAAACATGCAAGGTTAGGTGCTAGCAATAAATAAACAAACAAACTCATTTTCATTTATTTTGACATACGCAACTGTGTTATAAACAAATCTAACAAATAACTCATGTTATTATTTTAATTAATGTTAACATGCGAGTCTAAGTGATAAGATATTAAACAATTGAGAAATAAATTTATTATTTTTTAAGTAATTATTTAAGCATGCAAAACTAAGTGATAACAATAAATAAACATTAAATAAAATTTAAAAATAAGCGAGAGGACAAAAAAAAGAGGCAAATAAATAAGCAAACAATTTTATTATTTTTATTTTAATCTACTCCAAATAAATTGCTAAATGATTAAGACTATTTCAATTATTTATTATTTGAGCATATGATCTATGTGATAAACAAATATTGCAAATATCAAGCAATTAATAAAAAGATAAACAAGAAGACATAATATGCACACAAGATATAGAAGATAGCTCGATTTAATTTATTATGCTACACCAAACAAGAATAATATATGCGAAAGTAAAGCTTTGAAAATTGAGCAAGTTTTGAATAGGAATTTTTATTTTAAACAAATATTTGTTTCTTTTTAGGGGCGATGTCACGATATTGTTAATCGCACTCCTCCACCATAGAAACAATTTTGATTTGAGGTCGGTCTTAAAAAAATAACAATAGTGTATATTTTAGAAAATGATTTAAAAGATTTAGTTTGCATATAGGCACATGAATATTTAGATATAAATAATTAAAAATCATGGGTAGGTGGTACTTCCGGGGACGCATCGGTTTAATTTAAAAATTGGAACTAGACCTCGTAATTACTTTGACTTTCCCACTAACGATAGGTTAGGAGATAGTCCTTACAATTTATTTTTAAAAGTAAAGAATGTCATAATCAATCCAAAATTTTAGAGGATTGAACGATGACTTTTTTAAAAAAATTCAAAACTTTGTAAAAAGAAAAACTAGTAGAACATTATGTAGTAAATTTATTAAATGCAAAGATTTTACTATGAAATATATTCAAAAACCAAGTAATTTGTTAAATGCATGAAATGATTTTTTTTATGGCTAGATCTAAAATTACTTTATCACATAAAAAAATTGTCAAATAAATTACGAACCTATGCACATGCTTTCTAATGCAAACAAATTTGCAAATAAAATATGATTAACAAACAACTTCCCCTCCCCTTAAGAAATCCCCCAAATTGTTTCATATATAAGAGTTGCTTTAGAGTTATACACATATTTGTAATCAAAATAACATTATGAAAATATACACAATATTAAAACAAATAAAGCTCTGTCCGAAATTTCTTCTAAGACACTCTTCATCATCTTGAACTTTAAGTTCAAAACCTGCTAGAATAAGTAAGGTAACACATATACAATGGAAGAAAGATTGTGATGTAAAGTATTCACAGTAACCAATTACTCTCATATATACATATATAAACAACACACATAAGAAATATAAAGGACAAAACATAGGCATAAACATATCAACACACACAGGGGAAAAGATAAGGAGTGCTTTCCTTTATTCTCAACACACAACAATAATACAAAACAAAAATTTAAAGAATAATAGAAGGCTGACCGATAGTAAAATGTTAGCTAAGAATACTAACCAATTAAGCAAGAAAATAGTAGCAACGAGAACAAGTTAATCCAACCTTTACTCGAACAAAAGCAAAGTAGCACTTCAAAGTTATCGAAAACTTGTTTGTTTAAGAATAGTAATAATATGAATAGTAAGAGAATGAGAGAGTTAACAAGTATAGCTCTTGTGTTAAGAGAGAGTGAATGAATGATGAGAACTTGTTATGAAAAGATAAGTGGGAGAATATGAGTTCTTCTCAAGATGTGAATGTGTGAAAAGAATGCAAAGGGGGTCTCTTATATAGTAGAAGAGGGGGGAACAAATAAGGTAAACAAATATTTTTTAAGAATCAATTAATATTCTATTTTTCCTTATTATAAAGGAGAACCTAATCAGAAAATTTAAAAAAAATAATTAGTAGATAAAAAAAAGTAATATTATTTTTCCTTAAATAAAGGAAAACCAAAATATTATTTTTCTTTAAAGAGAGGAGCCAAAAACAACTTTATTCTTAATTATTTTTTACCAAAATAGACAAGTAAGAAATCTGTCAAGTTTTAATTAAGGAAAACATGAATCAATTGATATAACATTTTCCTTATTAAAATGGAGAAACTAAATCAACAAAATTATTTATTTATTTTATATCAACCCAAAAATATAATTTTACCAAAAATAAAATCCAATCAACTTTATCAAAGGTAATTACAATCAATTAACATTAGTAAATAAAATAGTAGGCACAATTACCTCACCAACCCATAAGATTTGTCCGAATTCATATAAGGTGATAAAATCGTCTTAGCATTCATTAATCAATTTTCAATTAAACAAGCAAGATAGAGGGAAAATAGTGAGGTAAAATAGTTCACCGGTTATTATTATTTTTATTACATCAAGAGGGAATAAATATATTCTACAAAATATATAAGCAATCTATATCAATTATCAAGGGAGCAATATTAGCAAACCAAATAAGTCAAGAAATCTAGCTCATATACGAGTAAGAAACGAATACTTTTAATGCATACAATTGATCTCAAAGTCACAATTTTGTCACTAGCAAATGGTGACCATATTATTTAAAAGGGAAAGGTTAAGAACTATGTGTGCCTGCAGTTAATTTAAAGAACTCTAACTTTAAGAACTAATAACCCATAAACTATTAAATTCAAAACTTTAAGATCTAATCAGTAAGTTTTCTTCCTTAATGGTGATATACGTAACAACATTTATATTCTAAAATCCAAGCCAAATTATAATGAAAGAAGAACAAATATTACCAAAAGGTGAGATAATAAAGTTAAAAGAATGTACCCGGATGGATCTTTTAAAGATCCGTCTTTTTCACAAACTTGATTTTCCAAAAGCTCTTGCCGAAGCTCGTTGCTTTGTTGCTGCTTCTAGCCGGCCGGAGCTACTGGTTGTTGTCGTAGCTGGCGATGTTCCTCCTTGCCGATGGTGCGCTTTTGGTTGTCGCTAGAGATGCTATCATTTGCCGGAGTTCGTTGTTGCTGGTCGTAGCTACTATCGGGAGTCACTTTCCTGCTCCTCGTCGGACTGTTGCTGATTTTGTGCAGCTATTGGGCGTCTGGCAGCTCACTGCCAGAGAGAAGATAGAAGGGAGGAGGGAGAGAGGAAGAAGAAGGAGCGATGGGGCAAAGGGAAGAAAGAGATACAGGCGGCCAACAGTTGCTGGCCCTTGCCGGAAAAAGATAGATGGGAGGAGAGCTGGTGGCGCTTGATGAAGCAGGAGAGAGAGAGACGGAGGCTGCCTGGCAGCCATCCTTGCCGGCTAAAATGGGGGGAGAGAGGGAAGGAGGATGGATAGTCGGAAAAAGGGAGAGAGGGAGGAGTAGCGACGGGAGAGGGAGAAGCGGAGAAAGAGAACGAGTTGGAGAGAGAGAGAAGGGGAGGAAGGGAGAGCAGTGATGCTGCTTGGTGTTCCCGTCCGGCTGTCTCCCTCGTTGGAAAAAATGGAGGAGAGGGAGAGATAAGGGAGAGGGGAGGCGGTTGGAGCGGAAGAGGAGGGAGAAGAATAAGTTAAAATTTTAGGTTTTGGGTCTTTTGGTGTTAAAAGAGAGATTGAAAAAAAGTTTATCTCAACCGTTAGATTATATAGAGATGGAGGGTTAGGATTAGATTTAGGAATTATTTTTTAAGATGGATGGATGAGATTAAAAGATGAAAAAAAATAAAAATCAAATTGGTTGGAGGATTGAATGGCTAAAATTGTAATAAAGTCGGCTAGAATTGAAAGGAAGAAGATGGTTATAATTGAAATAAATTTTGAATTGGAGTGGCTAGAATTGAAAGAGATTAGAATAGAATGGATTAAGATTTAAATAATTTTAAGGAAAGTGTAGGAATTACTATATAATTGAAATACTACATATATTAAAATATTTTTTTTATATAATTGAAAATCATTTAAATTTTTAAAACATCTTAAATTCATTAATAATTTTAAAATATTATAATATTTACGATAATTTTATAAAGTGAACGATACTAAAATATATAATTTTCAAGAAAAAAATCGACTAAAATTTTAAACTTTAAATACGTATATAATCGAATAGTATTCCTAAAAGTGGTTAAAGATCGGTCAAAATTGGGTGTCAAGAGCTGCCCGTTGGTTGATTGAGAATGAAGAATGAATTGTCAAGCAACCAACGTTGACTTAGTAGCCGATTTTGTCTGATCGACGAGAGATATCAGTAGGATCAATTGAAGCGGTATAGAGTTGAAAAAGGGTACGACCGAGACTTTTGTATTAAGCCGCCTACATATATTTGGTTATACGAGAATCAGGTCGTGTGTAGTTCTAGATTCAAGAGCAAATGAAACTCTTATAAAATTGAAAGAGCGCCAAGGTATTTGAAAGGCACGATATCGGCTTGAATGGATAATATTAGAGTAGCGAGAAAAGAGAGATTGAGAGGTTAGGTGAGCATGACAGAGAAGCAGGAAGAGCATGATAGAGTGAGGTTATCAGCCTTTGAGCAAGGTTCAAAGTATGAGTAGCAAAGAATTGATAGGGTCTTTGTTGTGATAGATGATAGCATGATAATTGTAATCAAGGGGCAATCGATCATATCTGCAAATTCTAGATAAAATGTTAGCTTATAAATATATAAAGTATGAGCAATAATGATAAAATATGAGCTCTAAATAAATGACAAGAGGTGATAAGAAGCGTAGTTTTGAGATGCCCTCGTAGACTTTGGCTTAACTTGTTGGAGAATCGCAACCCATCTCCAAAGGTTAAAGTCAACCTCCAATAGATCTTATAGCATAGCGATATAATAATATAAGGAAAATGATTGGTTGTAAGGAGAGTCTAAACGTCATTTTAAGGCGAACGACCTAAATGTCGTTTTAAGGCAGACGAGCCTAAATGTCCTATTGTAAGGCGAACGAGCCTAGATGTCGCATTGCAAGGCGGACGAACCTAGATGTCGCATTATAAGACGGACGAGCCTAAATGTCGCGTTGTAAGGCGAACGAGCCTAAATGTCGCATTGTAAGGGGGACGAGCCTAGATGTCGCATTGTAAGGGGGACGAGCCTAAATGTCGCATTATAAGGTGGATGAGCCTTGATGAAGAGACAGTAGGTTACAGTGGCGAGTTGAATCCGAAGATATCTTCATGGTAGCCTGAACAATGGATGAGTAGCGAAACGATAGTGCGAGTAGCCAAGAATTTGTCGGAGCCTTTGTTTGTAAGCAAGTGAACATTCGTTCAGAAGGTGATTTTGCCTGTAATATGCACATCTGTAACTTGTAATATAACTTAAATAGAGTAATTAGAACATATATATTAAAATAAGCGGTAAATGTAAACATGATGCAATTCCCATTTTGACCATGAATGTTTGCCTTAAGACCATGAAATGATGTCTTAAGCTATGATGTCTAGGGCCATGATACGCAAAATGTATCCTCAGGTCATGAAAATGTTGTTTGCAGGCCATGAAAATGACGCCTTTAGACTATGACACCTTCGGATCGTGATAGACAGAAATTAAACCCTTAGGCCATGATATGATGTCCACATGCCATGAGGATGATGCCGTTAGAATATGATACCTTAGGGACATGGTAAGCATAAAAAGTCCTTAGGCCATGACATGAAGTCCGCAGGCCATGAAAGATGATGCCTTTGGAGGATGACGCCTTTGGAATATAAGTAATGAGTAAAGAGAGCGTATCTGTTTTTGGCATCTGTTGATACTTATGACTTTATTTGATTCGGGAACATGCAAACTTCGAGCGTGATGCAATCTTGGGCTTATGCAAACTTCGGGCACGATGCAGTCTCGGGCACAATGCAATGATGCATTTCTTCGGGCACATGCATTATTCGGCACATGCAATGATATGTTTCTTCGGGCGCATGCAATATCCGGCACATGCAATGATGCATTTCTTCGGGCACATGTAATATCGAGCACATGCAATGATGTGTTTCTTCGGGCACATGCAATATCGAGCACATGTGATGCATTTCTTCGGGCACATGCAATATCGAGCACATGCAATGATGCAATTCTTTGAGCATAATCAATCTCGGGCACATGCGATGATGCGATTCTTCGAGCATAATGTGATCTCTGGCATAATGTAGTCATGCAAGCCTAGATCTCAGACATAGTGCAATTTCATAGTTGAATGAGGAGGGTATGTAGTAGCTTGGACATCCGCCTTGTCAGAAGGGTCGGGTGTAATTTGTCGGGATCAAAAGTGGTATGTTAATACCTCAGATGGTCACTCAACTATGCACTCTTCTCTCAGAAAGTCACTTAACTTTCAATTTTCACTCAAAAGTCACTCAACTATGCACTTCTTTCTCAGAAAGTCACTCAACTTTGAATTTTAATTCAAAAGTCACTCAACTATTCACTCTTTCCTCAAAAAGTCACTCCATCTATTAAATTGTTTTTTTAATTAAAATTTATTGATATTAATTATTTATATAACAAACCAAAATTTTTTAAAAATAAAAATACCATTTAAACCATTTAGTGATCCCCCACCTAACTCGACCCATTAAAAAGGCAAAAGTATTCATTACCCCCTGTACTTGAAGCTTTTTATTCAGTGTACACCTAAACTTTATTTTGTTTCATTTACCCCCCTGAACTTGCTTATTCATCGAACACGTACACCTTTATGTCCACTCACTACGATTGTGTCCACACGCGCACGACACATAGATAAATATTTTTGCCACCTAGTTAAATATTTTGCCACCTAGATAAATATTTTTACCAAACCTTCACAATTCACAAATCAAACTCTCTCTTAGCAGGTGAAAATCCATGTAGGTATTCACCAAAAACTGAATCTTTCAATGACATTCTTGATATTCTTGATCGTATGAGACGTTTGATGAATTCAACCAAGTGCTTGACGAAATGTCTAAGAGAGAAAATTTGGTTAATGAAAAAACTTATGGTATTTGATTAAGAGATATGCTGCAACTCATAGAGTTGAAGATGCAAAAGAGTTTTTCTATAAGAGGAAAAATTTTGATTTGGAACTTGATGGATTGTGTTTCAAGAAGAGGATTCCCGAAGCCCTTGAGAAAAATCTGAAATTTGAAAAGGGAGAAGAGATAAAGAAGAATAAAATGAAAAACATAAAAGATTATTTGGATCATTGTTCCAATGTATCTCAGCCTTTCTGCTGGAACCAGCAACTGGGCAGAAGCAAAGGCCATGCTTTTTGGCCTTAAATGGTGCATTGAATAGCTAGAGAATAGAGAGAGAAAAATTCTTAAAATAAGTCAAATATTAAAGAAAAAATAGATTTTTTACGTATATTACCGTTGTAACTTTATGATGTGGCAAAAATTTGCTGTCTCACCCGCTTTGTAGAGTTTAATTTCAGTTTCTATGCCAGGTGGACAGAAAAGGTGTACGTGTTCAATGAATAAGCAAGTTCAGGGGGGTAATTGAAACAAAATAAAGTTTAGGTGTACACTGAATAAAAAGCTTCAAGTACAGGGGGGTAATGAATACTTTTGCCCATTAAAAAATATGATATGACCCATTTTATTTTGTCTTTAATCCTAATTCAAGGTTTAAAGAAAAGGATTAATTTAGGATCAAAGACAAAATAAAATGGGTCATATCATATTTTTTAATGAGTCGGGTTAAGTGGATGAATCACTAAATGATTTAAATTTATTTTTAAATTTTTTGGTTTGTTATATAAATAATTAATATCAATAATTTTTAATTAAAAAATAATTTCATAGATTGAGTGACTTTTTGAGGAAAGAGTGGATAGTTGAGTGACTTTTGAGTTAAAATTCAAAGTTGAGTGACTTTCTGAGAAAGAAAGCAATAGTTGAGTGACTTTTGAGTGAAAATTAAAAGTTGAGTGATTTTATGAGGAAAGAGTGCATAGTGGAGTGACCATCTGAGGTATTAACTCTTGATTGTTGAAATTATCTTTGTATATGTACCTGTATTTTCTACATTCAAAGAAAAGTAGTTAGTTTTAAAAGGGGGAAGTTGATCTTTATCCATGATTTGGCGCATCGTGCTCCTTTGGCTCGACATCCACACCTCTTCAAGCGTCTGTTTTTCATCAAAAGGGAGAGGAAACTTTGAAAGATTTTGAAATTATCATTTAGTAAAAGCTGATGTCGAATCTTTGACCATGGCATAGGTTGAGACTTTACAATGTCTGACTCAAAAGTAGAGCTATCATTTGATCTTCGTTGTAAGCTGACAGCTTGTTGAGAAGAAACTTTTGGCGAAATTTTTGAGTTTACTCAAAAATTCTGCCCCAGTATGAAGATGTGCAAGGAGAAATCTTTATGGAATTTTTGAGATCCTCTCAAAAATTCTGCCCCAGTTATCAATAGAAGGGGAAAATGAAACTTTTATTTAATAATAAGACCGAACCCCATAGGAGCGCCTACGTATCCCCTCTTAAACGGGAATCAGGTCTGACGTAGTTCCAAATTACAAAAAGAGCATAAGCAAGATATTGAGAACATTCTTGAGAAGCAATTGAATGGTAGATTTTGACCAACTTTATTTGCCCATATGTTATCATGGGTGTCTGAATGTGGAAACATGAACTTAAATGGCGCAAGCCTTATTTGAGAAACTGGATCAAGTAGACGTTGGTGCGTTCACATAGGAACTTCCTTTGTTGCAAAGTCCTCCAAACATATGACCTTGGTATCAATCAGTTGTTGAATCTTATCTTTCAGATCACGACATTCTTCTATTGTATGTCCTTCCATTCCTGAATGATAAGCACAAATCTTGGAGGTTCAATCCACGATGCACGCGTAGTCATCTTTATTTCATTCATAGGATCTATGTGACCAGCGATCCTCAACTTTTCATAAAGTTGACCTATAGGCTCAGTTAGAGGAGTATAAGTTTTGTCAAGTCTCTTCTCAACCTTGAAGAGGTTTTTGCGGATATGCGATCGGGTGATTTTGGCATTGTGGCCAGGATATGTGGGTTGTCGAGATAGCATAGGAGGTCTTTGGTACAGAGACATTTGATATGGAGGGGATGGAAATGGTATGAGAGGTGCATGATGCCAGTGAGCTTGGTGTAGAGGTGTTTCGTATTGAGGAGCTTGCATAGTGGGATGATGCGGGTGTAAAGTGAGGTGTTGAGGTTTAGGAGCATATGCATGATGCTGCGGAGGATATGGGTGATTTGGGAAGTGAATGTTCTTTGGGGGCATTTGAATGGAGCTCGGTTGACTTTAAGAGGTAGAGTAATTTGGAGGAGGATTATTTTGGAGAGTGACTTGACTTGCGAAAGGTGACATATCCATGTTTGTCTCCAAAGTGGGATTGGCGGAAAGTAACAACTTTGCCCATTCGCGCATGTCCAACAACTCTTCTTCTAATTTCTTTATTTTCTGCTCAAGGTTTGATACCAACTTGTCTGAAAGACACTTCTTTTCAATAGTCTTGCACATAACCTTAGGATAAGTCACTTTCACTTTTCCTTAGCAATTCTCAATCGGAAGAGGAGAAAATGAACCCTTTGATCGCGTGTGGTAAACCATAATCTACAGATCAACCACATTGAAAGGGTAAAGAAAAAAAATAAAAAAAATAAAAGCAAAATAAATCCCAAGTTAGAACATGACATAAATTGGGATATCAAACACATTATTTTAAGATAAACGCCCTAAGCAAAGGAGCCTCGTTGAGCCAGAGGTAGGCCTAAGCGACAGATAAGTGATGCACAATAATTAATTCAAGCCTTATTTTCCAATTGGAGTTTAGATTAGAAGAAACAAAACTTTCATTTATTATATAAAATTCAAACAATACATCAACAGAACTTGAAATAAACTAAGGGAAAAGGGATAACTTGGGGGAAATCATCCTAAATTCTGAAATCTTGGAGGTATCGAATCCAAGAGCTTGGCGCCAGTTGACCTCTTGTAATGGAAAGGACTACTCGTCTCATGTTCAACACGCTCCGTACCTATATGTTTTCCCTTTCATCGGCAAGCCCATGGTATCCTTCTCCACTTGATATTGGGACTTCAGCTTCTATCAAGATCCATATGCGATACTCATGCGTGCATAAAGCCTGTCGTGCGCCAATAGAATTGGTCAACACACGCTCCCATCGTCGAAGTATGTTGTGGACTTGTGGTTTATCTAGTCCAAACTCATACTTAAATGGCTCCATGTCAGATCAGAGTGGTATGATTTGAATTTGCCTAAATTGGCGAAGTACTCGAAGAGGCGCATATGGTTGGACACCTTTTAAGCCAATAAGCTCGATGAAGTATAGGTCATCCTTTATTACTATGACATTAGGCGTGGACAATCAATGAAGCTTCCATTGAATTCGGTGGCTCTCAACCTTCAGTCAGAAATATCTGCCGGTCCACAGATCCTACAAGTGCGGCGAAACGTGCCAACCTTCTTGGATGGTTATCAATCTTGTTGCCTTGACCAAGATAGGTATCTACCACGTCAGATCGCTTGTGGAAGTGATCGATAGACCATAGTTGAAGTAGAAGGTTGCATCCCTCGAAGAACATTCTACCATCAACACATGCTGCAGACTCCTCATTATCTCCGCCAGGATCATGGGCACTATGGTTTTTCTAGGCTCACCCTCTTTGAGCTAGGTCTCGAACCACGTACCTTAGACATGTATCGATTCTTCCCCTTGATTTAGGAAAAACCAAAGATTCCAATAAGGTGATGGCAAAGGCATCCAGACGATACTTTTCCCATTCTTTAATGGAGCACTCAAATTCATAGTCATAAATGTAGTAGCCATCATCTCGTCCGAATCGTGATTATAAGAAATCTAAATGAGTCCACCCAAGGTCTAGAGAAGTCCAGGTTGGATTAGACTTCATCCCCATACTTTTTAGAAATTCCCTTGATGATGGCTTATAAGGTACCATCATTTGACACTCGTGGTATGAAAGATCGATGAAACCACTAATTTCTTCAATTGTTGGTGTCAAATTGCAATCTGTAAACTTGAACACCATCCTCACAGGGTCCCAAAACTCTTGTAGCGCCCTAGTCAGGTGAGGGTTTTGTATGACAAAAATAAGAAATATGAGGCCGCCCAACAATTGATGAATCTCCCTTTCCTTATATCTCCTTATATCCATCCACCAGGTCTTAAGTCTCTGACTTACTTCTTTCACCATTTGAGGGTTTGGGGTTTCATTACTCATCCACGACTCTGCAAATAAAACAATAAACAACTTCTAAACTCCATTTTGGCAAAATTGGCTTGATTTAATTATATTATGATCACGTTGACACATAAGTATGCGATTTGTCTAAAGAGTGTTGGGGCCCTTTAGACTAGAGGGTGGTTACTAATTATATGGATTGACACCAAGGGTCAAACCACCTAGGGCTTATGCAACATGTATGACCTAACCAGGACTTCTAAGAGTTGGCTTGACACGGACTTGAAAGGGATTCTATGCGAGAGGCTCGTGGTTTTGCAGTAGTAAAACTATTCATTACGTCCACGCATATGCCGACTCTCTATAATGGATATTTGAATAGAATTGGAGTAGTTGTGAGAGGTGCAGAGGCACAACATCACGAGAACAAAATAAAAAAAGGAAGAGGGTCCTAATTGGGGGAAGTATGAGCGGAATGCCAGTTATCAAAGCAATAAACACTTAGCATTTAAATTGGAAATCGATAACATATAGGCGGTTTATAAACAATAAATAGATAAATAAACATGAATAAACAAAGAAATTTAAACATATCAAGATATTAAAAATCACGCAAACAAAGAAAGACGGTATGAGATTAAACATGTAATTAAGCAAATAAGGGAAAAGGGAAGAGGTGAAACATTGTAATAAACAATTAAGGAAAAGAGAAAGGGGTGGAACATGGAGAGAAGACAGTAAATAAGGCAACAATATGATAACTAAAAATGGCAAACACCTAACAAATAGTGAAATAACCAAAATAAAGTAAACCCCACATAAATAAGCATGAAACACGTAATGGTAAGAACCTAATATCTCCAGCGGAGTCGCCGTTCTGTTGCGCCCCATTTTTCGTAAAAACGGATTTTGCGCACGACCTAACAACTCTTTTAGAATTTTGAGTTTGGAGTCGCCACCTAACGAATTAAGATGCGTTAGGGCACCTATCTAACCTAACTAAGTCTAGCTAAGGTCAATGAGCCAGAGATCAGGGTAAGGGTTCAAATTACCTCGAGGGAAAAGTGTTAGGCATCCCTCGAGGTCCACAAATGTGGGTCCCGACCGTATCTCATGCAATCTATGTGGGGGTTACAAGTAGCAATCAAGGTCACTTCATTATTATTTAATAATATACTTGCTAAGTGATGACATAAGATTAAGCAATTATTTTTTGTTTGTTAATTTAAACATGCAAGGCTAGGTGATAACAATAAATAAAAAAACAAACTCATTTTCATTTATTTTGACATACGCAACTATGTTATGAACAAATCGAACAAATAACTCATGTTATTATTTTAATTAATGTTAATATGCGAGTCTAAGTGATAAGATATTAAACAATTGAGAAATAAATTTATTATCTTTTAAGTAACTATTTAAGCATGCAAAACTAAGTGATAACAATAAATAACATTAAATAAATTTAAAAATAAGCGAGAGGACAAAAAAAAGAGGCAAATAAATAAGCAAACAATTTAATTATTTTTATTTTAATCTACTCCAAATAAATTGCTAAACGATTAAGACTATTTGGATTATTTATTATTTGAGCGTACGATCTATGTGATAAACAAATATTGCAAATATCAAGTAATTAATAAAAAGATAAACAAGAAGACATAATATGCACACAAGATATAGAAGATAGCTCGATTTGATTTATTATGCTACACCAAACAAGAATAATATATGCGAAAGTAAAGCTTTGAAAATTGAGCAAGTTTTGAATAGGAATTTTTATTTTTAAAAAAATGTTTGTTTCTTTATAGGGGTGATGTCACGATATTGTTAATCGCGCTCCTCCACCATAGAAACAATTTTGATTTGAGGTTGGTCTTAAAAAAATAACAATAGTTTATATTTTTGTAAAGGGATAATGCACAAGTACCCCCTCAACCTATGCCCGAAATCCCAGAGACACACTTATACTATAGTAAGGTCCTATTACCCCCCTGAACTTATTTTATAAGTAATTTTCTACCCCTTTTTAGCCTACGTGGCACTAGTTTGAAAAAAAAGTCAACCTTTGTTGGGCCCACAAGATAGTGCCACGTAGGTCGAAAAGGGGAAAAAATTATTAATAAAATAAGTTCAGAGGGGGGGTAATGGGACCTTAGTATAGTATGAGTGTGTCTCTGAGATTTTGGGCATAGGTTGAGGGGGTATTTGGGCATTATCTCTTTTGAAAATGATTTAAAAGATTTAGTTTGCATATAGACACATGAATATTTACATATAAATAATTAAAAATCATGGGTAGGGAGTACTTCCGGAGACGCATCAGGTTAATTTAAAAATTGGAACTAGACCTCTTAATTTCTTTGACTTTCCCACTAACGATAGGTTAGGAGATAGTGCCTACAATTTATTTTTAAAAGTAAACAATGTCATAATCAATCCAAAATTTTAGAGGATTGAACGATGACCTTTTAAAAAATTGCAAAACTTTGTAAAAAGAAAAACTAGTAGAACATTAATGTAGTAAATTTATTAAATGCAAAAATTTTACTATGAAATATATTCAAAAACCAAGTAATTTGTTAAATGCATGAAATGATTTTTTTTTATGGCTAGATCTAAAATTACTTTATCACATAAAAAAAATTGTCAAATAAATTACGAACCTATACGCATGCTTTCTAATGCAAACAAATTTGCAAATAAAATATGATTAACAAACAACTTCCTCTACCCTTAAGCGATCCCCCAAATTGTTTCATATATAAGAGTTGCTTTAGAGTTAAACACATATTTGTAATAAAAATAACATATGAAAATATACACAATATTACAACAAATAAAGCTCTGTTCGAAATTTCTTCTAAGACACTCTTCATCATCTTGAACTTTAAGTCCAAAACCTGCTAGAATAAGTAAGGTAACACATATACAATGGAAGAAAGATTGTGATGTAAAGTATTCACAGTAACCAATTACTCTCATATATACATATATAAACAACACACATAAGAAATATAAAGGACAACACATAGGCATAAACATATCAACACACACAGGGGAAAAAATAAGGAGTGCTTTCCTTTATTTTCAACACACAACAATAATACAAAACAAAAATTTAAAGAATAATAAAAGGCTGACCGATAGTAAAATGTTAGCTAAGAATACTAACCAATTAAGCAAGAAAATGGTAGCAACAAGAACAAGTTAATCCAGCCTTTACTCGAACAAAAGCAAAGTAGCACTTCAAAGTTATCAAAAACTTGTTTGTTTAAGAATAGTAATAATATGAATAGTAAGAGAATGAGAGAGTTAACAAGTATATCTTTTGTGTTAAGAGAGGGCGAATGAATGATGAGAACTTGTTATGAAAAGATGAGTGGGAGAATGTGAGTTCTTCTCAAGATGTGAATGTGTGAAAAGAATGCAAAGGGAGTCTCTTTTATAGTAGAAGAGGGGGGAAAATAAGGTAAACAAATATTTTTTAAGGAATCAATTAATATTCTATTTTCCTTATTATAAAGGAGGACCAAATCAGAAAATTTTAAAAATTTCATTACCAAATATAAACAAGTAAATAAAAAAAAAGTAATATTATTTTTCCTTAAATAAAGAAAAACCAAAATATTATTTTTCTTTAAAGAGAGGAGTCAAAAACAACTTTATTCTAAATTATTTTTTACCAAAACAGACAAGTAAGAAATCTATCAAGTTTTAATTAAGGAAAACATGAATCAATTGATATAATATTTTCCTTATTAAAAGGGAGAAACTAAATCAACAAAATTATTTATTTATTTTATATCAACCCAAAAATATAATTTTACCAAAAATAAAATCCAATCAACTTTAACAAAGGTAATTACAATCAATTAAGATTAGTAAATAAAATAGTAGGCACAATTACCTCACCAACCCATAAGATTTGTCCGAATTCATATAAGGTGATAAAATCGTCTTATCATTCATTAATCAATTGTCAATTAAACAAGCAAGAGAGAGGAAAAATAGTGAGGTAAAATTATTCACCGGTTATTATTATTTTTATTACATCAAGAGGGAATAAATATATGCTACAAAATATATAAGCAATCTACACCAATTATCAAGGGAACAATATTAGCAAACCAAATAAGTCAAGAAATCTAGCTCATATTTGTGGAACCTCAATTTCCACGGGCTTATTAGCTAAATGACAATTGGCACATACAATACGCCCAGTCGCTTCTCGTGGATTTTCATAACCCTGCTGTGCAAAAATGGGATATGCACTTGAAATGGACGTCCGAGTTAAGATATATATCATGAGCGATACGGAAGTAGATCGAGTAATGTGTTTCTTTAGCCAAGAAAAAGCATTTCTAGTTTGCATGGACATTCTCGCTTCCGCTTCGTCCACCACCGCTCGCGCGGAGGCTTCTCTCTAAGGCGGAATGCTCCCCTACCGATGTATTTTTACATCCCACAGCTTCGGCAGACCGCTTAGCCCCGTTCAGAAACGAATACTTTTAATGCATACAATTGATCTCAAAGTCACAATTTTGTCACTAGCAAATGGTGACCATATTATTAAAAGAGAAAGGTTAAGAACTATGTGTGCCTGCAATTAATCTAAAGAACTCTAACTTTAAGAACTAACAACCCATATACGATTAAATTCAAAACTTTAAGATCTAATCAGTAAGTTTTCTTCCTTAATGGTGATATGCATAACAACATTTATATTCTAAAATCCAAGCCAAATTATAAATGAAAAAAGAACAAACATTACCAAAAGATGAGATAATGTTAAAAGAATGTACACCGGATGGATCTTTTAAAGATCCGTCTTTTTCACAAACTTGATTTTCCAAAAGCTCTCACCGGAGCTCGCTGCTTTGTTGTTGCTTCTAGCCGGCCGGAGCTGCTGGTTGTTGTCGTAGCTGGCGACGTTCCTCCTTGCCGATTGTGCGCTTCTGGTTGTCGCTAGAGATGCTGTCATTTGCCGGAGTTCGTTGCTGCTGGTCGTAGCTGCTGTCCGGAGTCACTTTCCTGCTCCTCGGCGGACTGTTGCTGATTTTGTGCAGCTATTGGGCGCCTGGCAGCTCGCTGCCAGAGAGAAGATAGAAGGGAGGAGGGAGAGAGGAAGAAGAAGGAGCGATGGGGAAAAGGGAAGGAAGAGATACAGGTGGCCAGCAGTTGCTGGCCCTTGCCGGAAAAAGATAGATGGGAGGAGAGATGGTGGCGCTTGATGAAGCAGGAGAGAGAGAGACGGAGGCTGCCTGGCAGCCATCCTTGCCGCCTAAAATGGAGGGAGAGAGGAGAGGATGATGGCTGGTCGGAAAAATGGAGAGAGGGAGGAGTAGCGACGGGAGAGGGAGAAGGGGAGGAAGAGAACGAGTTGGAGAGAGGGAGAAGGGAGAGCAGCGGTGCTGCTTGGTGTTCCCGTCCGACTGTCTCCTTCGCCGAAAAAAATGGAGGAGAGGGAGAGAGAAGGGAGAGGGGAGGCGGCTGGAGAGGAAGAGGAGGGAGAAGAATAAGTTAAAATTTTAGGTTTTGGGTCTTTTGGTGTCAAAAGAGAGACTAAAAAAAATTTGATCTCAACTGTTAGATTAGATAGAGATGGAGGGTTAGGATTGGATTTAGGAATTATTTTTCAAGATGGATGGATGGGATTAAAAGACGAAAAAAAAATTAAAAATCAAATTGGTTGGAGGATTGGAATGGCTAAAATTGTAATAAAGTCGGCTAGATTTGAAAGGAAGAGGATGGTTATAATTGAAATAAATTTTGAATTGGAGTGGCTAGAATTGAAAGAAATCAGAATAGAATGGGTTAAGATTTAAATAATTTTAAGGAAAGTATAGGAATTACTATTTAATTGAAATACTACATATATTAAAATATTTTTTTATATAATTAAAAATCATTTAAAATTTTAAAATATTTGAAATTTCATTAATAATTTTAAAATATTATAATATTTACGATAATTTTATAAAGTGAACGATACTAAAATATATAATTTTCAAGAAAAAAATTGATTAAAATTTTAAACTTTAAATACGCATTTAATCGAATAGTATTCCTAAAAGTGGTTAAAGGTCGATCAAATTGGGTGTCAACAGAGACCGATGAAAGCAATCATTTTTTTTTTGTAATGTACCAACTAAATTTGATTTGTTTCTTCTCAAATATATCAATTATTTCTATGTAACTCTACTTACGGATCATTTACATTAATTTATACATAAAAATGTCAAAAGTTACGATCCCGAATCATCACATCTACTAAAATAGAAAAATACGAACTCCCAAATTTGAAGCTATGACATTACATAAACAAGCATATATAACAGTGTTTTGAACCCTAATAATGCGAATCTAACATTTAGCCAACAAAGTCTAAGCAAGTTGATCCACTCCTTTATTAGACAGTTTCAAAAAAATAAATAAAAGAACTCTCAGGACCTCCCTTTATGTAATCCAACTTTTTTCTTGTTATACAATTATAAACTACATAGTGTAGTCCGACGGAGTAGGAATTGAGACTCGTACACTTTATACTTGCCTAAGAATTTGAGAAGGGTAGAGTATATACATAAGCTTTATCTAGAGGTAGAGGGTCTGTTTCAAACATTTAATAACAATTGTTTGTTTCGTCTTTATGGTTTACAATATTCAGCTAGTGTCTTTCATGCTATGTCTTATTTATTGTCATATTACTACTGCTTGCTTTTATTAGTTTCAAAGTTATACATGCAAATCAAATTAGATAAATATTTAGTATTTTGGCAATTTAAAAATATAAGGACATGCAGATGATAATGGCATGTGATACAATGAAAAATGTCTGGAATAATTTTTGTTACCAACACAACGTTAAAAGTAATTATTGTATCAGGTTGTCCATACCTTTCATACACACTCCTCAAGCTTTCTCTTTAGTAGCCTTTTCCAAAAGATAAGACCAACGGTACCATTCATTTTCCCACTTAAAATTCAAGTTATAAAGTTGCTTGTTTTCTAAAGTTACAATCATGAGTTTATGATAGAAATTTAAATGACAATATACAAAATAAATAAAAAGACACTCCGAGATCCCATACTAGAGAATATGAACAACTTTATAGGTGAAATCATAGATGACTTATGAGTAATTGGTTTCAAAGCTCATTAACTAATCTGTTAGCTTTATTGGAATAATAGTTTGTCAGCGTATCCACTTTCCACTCTTCTTGGAGTTAGTTTAGAAATATTTGAAAATTCATTTTCATACATTGTCTTTTTTAAAAATGATCAGTAGATCTCTTATAAAGGTCATGAAATAACTGCACAGAGAATCTATCAATATTCACAAGGACTTAATTTTGGAAATTGTCAACTAAAATATAGTAAGTAATTCAGTCATCCAGTGTATATATATAATATAACAGTAATTGACTTCACAGTTATGGTTAAACTTTAAGTAATAGTCATCCTTAAAGATATATGCTTGTTCTTATTAATGAATAAAAATCCTACGATATAAACTATATCCAAAAATAAAAAGTCGAGTATAATAATCTAGTATAATTATCTAGTGTTAATGTTCATGTGAAATTGATTGATTATTGAGAAAAAGAGAAAGAATAGAGAGTGGGTGGATGGGTCTAAGTTTGCTAGAGCTTAGTATTATCTATGAATATATTTTGAGATAATTATTATTGAGGTGAAAATAATTTCGATTTCCATTGAGAAGTTGGATGATTGACGACAATATGTAGTTCTTGTATGACGGTCTGGAGAAAATATTAATAATCACGCTATATATAATTGATTAAATTGTAATAATAGTATACATTCTTCACATTTTAGTGTACATAACTAAAATCCAAATTAATGTTCTGTATTTATATTCTGCTCTAACTTTGTCATATGAAATTAAAATTCCATAATTTCAAGTCAATAGACATGATCTTAGACATATACCAGTTATAATTTTTTATAATATAAGGAGAGAAACTTAACCATAGATAAAGATCACTATATTAAAACAAGAATGGTCAACAAGAGTTATCAATTTTTACCTTTCCAAAAATTACAACTTCAACATAGGATGATCATTTCTAATCCTGAGAAAATGAATTAGTTGTGAATGTCATAAGTATGAGTAACACGTACTGCAAATCAATTTGAATGTATGATATGTTGGGAAAGACAAGGCATTACCAAGAATGCCTGACAGGATAACAGCGGAAGAATACCCAAGTCTATACTTTCCCTTTTCGATTTGAACCAAGAGAAGACAAACAACCACAAACAATATGATAGTAAGGCAGCAAGTAATTCAACCAAAGAAATATAACAAGACAATAATAAATCAATCACACAAGACACCAAGATTTACGTGGAAAACCCTTCGATGTGAAGAGTAAAAACCACGGGACCAAAAGCTCCACTATAATCACCAAGAGTTAAAATATTATTCTCCAAAATTGGCCACAAAACAAGTGCCAAACAACGAGCAACCACAAAATAAAATTGCACCAAATCTAGAGAATTAAAGGAGCAAAATCACCAATTTCGCAGCTACTATTCACGACAGCAAAAACGAAGTTGCAGGCCACCAAATCCAACTCTGTCAGTTCCTAATCAAAGATTGAGATGAAGATACTATGCTGTCCAAAAATCAGCTCAATCGGATAAGAAACGAAGCGGGAATCGCAATTTGAAGTTGGCTGTTATGACTGAAATTTGACTGCGAAAAAACTGCTCAATTTCTCTTTTTTGGCTGCTGAAAAACTCTCTTGTGTGTCTGAAAATAAGACCTAAAATAGGCTTATATTTGCCTCATAAGAATGGGCTTATGGGCAAAAATGGGTTGGTCCAAATTGGGCTTTTATTTATCCACATAGGAAGGGAAAAAGACCCATAACCCAACAATTCTCCCCCTCACGACTATGTGGAGGAGACCGCCATCCCGGCGACCATGCAACAATCTTCAAACTTCCCTCTTGGCAAAGCTTTAGTCATCATATCGGAACCATTGTCATTTGTATGAATCTTTTCAAGCTCAAGCAACTTAGAATCCAACACATCTCGAATCCAATGGTATCTCACATCAATGTGTTTAGACCGACCATGGAACGTAGAATTCTTGCCAAGATGTATAGCACTTTGACTGTCACAATAAAGCACATACCTCTCTTGAGCACAACCAAGTTCCCCCAAGAATCTCTTCATCCAAAGCAATTCTTTACAAGCTTCAACGACAGCAATAAGCTCAGCTTCTGTAGTAGATAGAGCAACACATTTTTGCAACCTAGATTGCCAAGACACAGCTCCCCCTGCAAACCCTGCAAAAGTAACCAAGTACCCTGAAGTAGACTTGCGAGTATCTACATCACCAGCCATGTCTGAATCAGTATAACCACAAAGAATAGGCTTCTCTGTACCAAAACACAAACTCAGACTAGAAGTGCCACAGAGATATCTCATAACCCACTTCACAGCATTCCAATGTTCTCTTCCCGGATTAGAAAGAAAACGGCTAACAACTCCAACAGCGTGAGCAATATCCGGTCTTGTACAAACCATCGCATACATCAAACTACCAACAGCTGAAGCATAAGGAACTTTCTTCATATCTTCCTTCTCATCATCACTAGAAGGACACTGTTTCGTGCTCAATTTGAAGTGCATAGCTAAAGGTGTACTGACAACCTTAGCTTTGTCCATGCTGAATCTGCGAAGTACTTTCTGAATGTACTTCTCTTGTGATAATACCAATTTCTCGGCCTTTCTATCACGGACAATCTGCATGCCAAGAATCTGCCTTGCTGGTCCTAAGTCTTTCATAGCAAAAGACTTACTCAACTCTTGCTTCAACTTCTGAATCCTGCAAGTATTATGACCAACAACAAGCATGTCATCAACATAAAGCAACACAATAATAAAGTCACCATCAGAGAACTTTTGCACAAAAACACAATGGTCTGAAGAAGTCTTCTTGAAGCCCTGCTGACTCATAAAAGAACCAAACTTCCTGTACCACTGCCTGGGAGCTTGTTTCAAACCATACAAGCTCTTCTTCAATTTGCAAACATAATTCTCTTTACCCTTGACTTCAAAACCTTCTGGTTGCTCCATATAAATTTCTTCATCTAAGTCACCATGGAGGAAAGCAGTTTTAACATCCATTTGCTCAACCTCTAAATCTAGACTTGCAGCCAAGCCTAGAACCACACGAATGGATGACATCTTCACAACTGGAGAGAATATCTCATCAAAATCAACTCCCCTTTTCTGATTAAATCCCTTGACAACTAATCTAGCTTTGTACCGTGGAACTGGATTACCATCTTCATGTTTCACCCAAAAAACCCACCTATTTTTCAAAGCTTTTCTGTCTTTAGGTAACTTAACCAAATCAAATGTATGATTATCATGCAAGGATTTAATCTCATCTTCCATAGCATTAAACCACCTTTCTTTTTCTTCACTTTCCATGGCCTCATCAAGACTCTCATGTTCTCCCCTGTCAGTCAAGAGTACATACTCATTGGGAGAATAACGAGATGAAGGAATTCTCTCTCTACTAGATCGTCTGAGAGAACTCTCTGGAGCATCTATAATTGGTTGTTGGACAACCACATCATCTTGCACTGGAGCATCAACAACATGATGCCGGTCATTCTGAACATGATCACCATCTTCATTATCAACTTGATTTTCATCATTATGAAGATTTTCTTCCGGTGCAATAGTCAAAGGAATTGGATCAACATCAACTAAGCTCTCACTACTCTGAAAATCAGCCTTGTCAGCTTTGTCAAAATCTTCAATTGTTTGGTCTTCAAAGAACACAACATCACGACTTCTAACAAGTTTCTTCTCAACAGGATCATAGAAACGATAGCCAAATTCATCTTGACCATAACCAATGAAGATACACTGCCTAGTTTTAACATCCAACTTTGACCTTTCATCCTTAGGAACATGTACAAAGGCTTTACACCCAAAGACTCTAAGATGATCATAAGAAACATTCTTACCAGTCCAAACTCTGTCAGGGACATCACCATCTAAAGCAAAAGCAGGAGATAAATTGATAACATAAGCAGCAGTATTAAGTGCTTCTGCCCAAAAGGAATCTGACAGCTTAGCATCTGAAAGCATACATCTAACCCTCTCAACTAGAGTTCTGTTCATCCTCTCTGCTAAACCATTTAACTGAGGAATCTTTGGAGGAGTTTTCTGATGCCTAATACCCTGCTCTCTGCAATATCTATCAAAAGGACCAATATACTCACCACCATTATCTGAGTGGATGCATTTCAATGTCTTCCCTGTTTGTCTTTCAACCAAGGCCTGAAAACCCTTGAACACATCAAGTACTTGATCCTTGGACTTCAAAGGAAATACCCAGAGTTTGTGAGAATGATCATCAATAAAAGTCACAAAGTAAAGTGCACCACCATGAGATCTTACCTTAAAAGGACCACACAAATCAGAATGTACCAACTCCAGCAAATCAAGCTTTCTTGAAGGCGGATGACTCTGAAAAGAAACTCTTTTCTGTTTACCGGCTAAGCAATGAACACATTTCTTCAACTTTGCTTGTTTCACTCCAGAAAGCAAATTTTTCTTAGCCAAACTATCAATCCCCTTCTCGCTCATATGACTCAGCCTTCTATGCCATAACTCTGATGAAGTATCATTCTCCACCAAATTTACTGAGTCTCTGGATATGGAGCCCTGAAATACATACAAGTTAGACAACTTGTCACCACGGGCCACAACCATCAAACCTCTAGTAAGCTTCCACTGGCCAACACCAAGTGTATTAACATAACCCTCATCATCAAGATATCCCACAGAAATCAAATTCAAGCGAACATCAGGAGCATGCTTGACATTATTGAGAACTAGTTTGGAACCATTGTTACTTTCCAAACAAACTGTCCCAATGCCAATAACTTCAACTTCATGATTATTGCCCATTTTCAACGTTCCAAAATTACCTGGAGTATAAGAAGAAAATAATTCCTTCTTTGGCGTGACATGAGAAGTAGCACCAGAATCCACAAACCAGCTAGACTCATCACGAACAAGATTAATGGCATTTTCATCACAAGAAACAAGAAGATCATTATTAGCAACAACAGCAACACGATTTTCATTATCGCCTTCTCTCTTTTGTTGTCTCATATCTCTCTTGTGCTTGTAACAATATTTCATGATATGCCCATTCTTGTGGCAATAGTCACATGTAGTATTCTTGTATTTAGACTTTGACTTGCTTCTACTTTTACCTCTATCATTCTGACCTCTGGACTTGTTTCTCCCCCTATCTTCAGTAACCAAAACATCGGAGTGTGAAGCTGAAGAAGATGAGGCTTAAGATCTTCTTCTCATTTCTTCATTCAAGACACCACTCTTAGTATATTCCATGGTTACAACACCACTGGGAGCAGAATTAGTCAAAGAGACTCGAAGAGTTTCCCAAGAGTCTGGCAGAATATTAAGAAGCCAAAGTCCCTGTATCTCATCATCAAACTTTACACCCATTCCGGACAGCTGGTCAAGAACACCCTGAAAATCATTAATATGATCAGAAATAGGAGTGCCCTCTTTATACCTGATATTCATTAATTGTTTCAATAGGAACAACTTGTTGTTGCCAGTCTTCGAAGCATAGAGTGTCTCGAGCTTGTCCCACAAACTTTTGGCATGTGTCTCATTCACAATATGGTTTCTAACATTATCTTCAACCCATTGTCTAATATAGACACAAACCTGCAGATGCTCAAATTCCCATTCTTCATCATTCAAAGATTGAGGCTTTTTAGAAGCAAGCACAGGTAAATGCATCTTCTTGATAAATAGAAGGTCTTTCATCTTGCCTTTCCAAATATGATAGTTACTACCATTTAAACACACCATTTTGCTCATATTTGCCTCCATCATTCAAAACGACAATCAACAATAACCAATGCTCTGATATGATATGTTGGGAAAGACAAGGCACTACCAAGAATGCCTGACAGGATAACAGCGGAAGAATACCCAAGTCTATACTTTCCCTTTTCGATTTGAACCAAGAGAAGACAAACAACCACAAACAATATGATAGTAAGGCAGCAAGTAATTCAACCAAAGAAATATAACAAGACAATAATAAATCAATCACACAAGACACCAAGATTTACGTGGAAAACCCTTCGATGTGAAGAGTAAAAAACCACGGGACCAAAAGCTCCACTATAATCACCAAGAGTTACAATATTGTTCTCCAAAATTGGCCACAAAACAAGTGCCAAACAACGAGCAACAACAAAATAAGATTGCACCAAATCTAGAGAATTAAAGGAGCAAAATCACCAATTTCGCAGCTACTATTCACGACAGCAAAAATGAAGCTGCAGGCCACCAAATCCAACTCTGTCAGTTCCTAATCAAAGATTGAGATGAAGATACTATGCTGTCCAAAAATCAGCTCAATCGGACAAGAAACGAAGCGGGAATCACAATTTGAAGTTGGCTGTTATGGCTGAAATTTGACTGCGAAAAAACTGCTCAATTTCTCTTTTTTGGCTGCTGAAAAACTCTCGTGTGTGTCTGAAAATAAGACCTAAAATAGGCTTATATTTGCCTCATAAGAATGGGCTTATGGGCAAAAATGGGTTGGTCCAAATTGGGCTTTTATTTATCCACATAGGAAGGGAAAAAGACCCATAACCCAACATGATATAAGCTTTTTTACGGCTTCTGCAACTAAGAATCATAGAGGAAATATTAAAATAAAAAATTACATATATACAACTATAACTATAATGAAGTCAACGACCCATCTATTAAAAATACAAAAAAATCTAGAAATAGAAGGAAAAGAAAATAGAACTATAACAATACTAAAAAAAATTAATAAGAGTATCAAACATTCGAGAAAGAGGTATATTAAAATAGGGATCGGGTCTAATGTGATTAGGTGTGATGAAATAAGTAATCGAAGGCCGCTGAAATGAGTTGACTCCACAGAACATCCTAAGTACTATGTAGAATCTGAAGAGAAGTGAGAAGAAAAATAAAGGAGTCAGGCAGAAAATAGAAAGAGAGGGTTAGGATATGTTCAAGTATGAGAGAATGAAAAGAGCAAGATCGAAAATTATTGCAGTGACAATTTTTTTAAGGATTTAAAGGCAAGTTTCATTCATTAATTAAAATACGTAATGTTTTTATCAATTATTCTTGAACTTGTGAAGGAAATGTGTGCAAATAAAATTAATTACTCCCTCCGTCTCATTTTATGCGGCACCATTTCCTTTTTGGTCAGCTCCAAGAGGAATGTCACATTTCCTTATATGGTAAGTATTTAAAGGTATAATTTCTCTTTTACCCTTATTGATCCCACTTAATTTTAAATAGTTATCTAATACATTTATGAGGATAGAGAAAAGTGAGTCCACTTTTGTAGGACAATTTGGTAAACAATTTAAAGTCTTCATTTATTTCTTAAACTCTGTGCCGGGTCAAATGGTGCCACATGAAATGAGACGGGGAAGTACTTTTCAGGTGAGAAAATAGCTTGATGATTTAAGAGACAAACTCCAGCTTTTGATAGATAAGCTTTGCATGCTTAAATGAGTAGCCCTACAAGAAGCTGAAAGGAGATATGATCTTGCTAGAGCGGCATATCTTAGATGTGGTGCCAAGCAAGAAGTGAAAGTTGAAATAGAAAATTTTAAGATCAGCACAGATGAGAGTACAATGTTGAAAGAGACTGTTAGACCTGATCAGATCACGTAAGTAGTTAGTCGTTGAACTGATTCTCTTGTCTCAAGGCTTCCGCTAAAATGAGAAGGAGAAATTGGGAATGACGTTAAGGAATTTTCTACATATCTTCTTTATTACACTTTTTTGTTTTTAAGACAAGTATTCTATACTACAAAAAATAAAGAGGAACAGTAATAAGAAAATTGATATAATGTTAGTTTAGAACTTTACAAAATTTGTAACATAAGAATAACAAATTACTTCACCCCTAATAAACAAACTAAAACACACACATGCTTTGAAAGGGAAAAGAGAAAACACAAAGAAAATATATACAAGTCAATTATGAGATCTCACTAAAACAGCTCATACACGATAGAGGAAGGAAAAATACACAGAGAGCTTAGCATATAACGTCAAGTTGACAAGATATTCAGAGTTTTATGAAATCACATGGAAATCTAATGCACGACGAAAAGAAAAAGTGTGAGAAAGCATCAATGGACATACCCATCGCTGAAAGCAATTATAGATCCTTAATTTCACACTACAAGTGAAAATAATTTCAAAACGTCAATAAGTCAAAGAAAGTTGAAGCGTAAATTAAGAAACGCAGAAAGTTATTTTCATTGAAATCAAATCAAAACACGATAAAAATTCAAGTGGAGAAAGAAGAAAATATTAACACAACCAGATCGGACTTGATCAACAGAAATAAAATTAGAGAATATTCTTGAATCGACCTTTAATATAGAGGAAAACAAAGATGTTTAAGAAAATCAAAAAATACTTTGTGACGAGGCCTTACCTGGGAATTGGGATGGGTGTCAGGGAAATAAGAGGAGTTTTGGTGAGAAGTGGAGCAAAAGATGGAAAATGAAAGCAGATTGTAACAATGATTTCTTAACAAGACACGTAGTTGCAATGGAGCAATAAAAAGACAATATATCCTTAGATTGATGAAACAGACATGTCAAGCCTTTCCTAATATAAGTAAAAAGATGACATTCTTTTTATTTTAGTTCAAATAATTTATTTGGTTTATTTATATATAAAATAAAGGACTAAATAAAATATTAAAATAGTAAGTAAAAGAGATAGATTTACGAGAATGATAGCATAAGTACATAGATTTATTATAATTACCCGAATGATGTCAAATATTTTATTGATGTCACATAAATTGAAAAGGATGAATATATTCATAGTAATATAAATTCGATGTTTATATTAACTTTGTGTTACTTACCGATGTCAATAATAAATTTAGTAATCAATATTTCTTTTAAATTGCTTAAAGATTGGTAAACAGATTCAATTAAATGTTAATGCCAAGTAAATTCGGATGATTTGGAGAAAACAAAATACGACTAGTAGTGTTTAATCTGAAAGAATAAAAAGGACTGAGTCTTAATTCAAAGATAAAAGATTATTTTAAGATTTTATCCAGTACGAGTTAATTTTATTGGTAAATATGGAATATAGACAATCTCAAATTTTAAATTTGGACTTCTCGAAAAATAAATTATTCATATTCATTATGTAATTAGCTATAATTTGTGTCGCTAAATTGCTCATAGCTAGTGATGACAAATTTAGCCCACTTTTTATTAACTCGCCCAAATAGCCCATTAAATATGAGTTGAAAGAGTTATTTTAAATATGAGTAATATTTGGGCTTATACCCATATATTACCCATTAAAATTGGGTATATTATGGGTAAACTACGAGTCATATATGTGTATTCCAAGTTTTCTCTAAATTTTCAAAATACCTTCTGTTGCCTAGTTTTAGAAGCAATTTTTCAAAACTTTCATATATGGGTCCCTATTAATATTTCAACTATCGACCCCCCACCCCCAACACGCCCAAACAAAAAATTTAAAATTTATTTTTTAAAAAATATTTTAAACCTCAAAATTTCATTTTTCACCCCTACGCTCGACCCTTCAAACCCATCCACCTCCACCCCCCAAAAAAATTGAGTTTGTTTTAGAAAAATGTTTTCAACTTCAATTTATTTCTATCATCGTCCCCCCATCCCCCTACCAACCCCCAACCAAACCAAAAAAAAATTAAGTTGTTTTTAAAAAAACCCCACCCCCTACAAGCTCCCTACTCCCAACAAACTTTCACCCTTCAAAAATATTAAGTTTGTTTTTAAGAAATATTTTTAACTTCAACTATTTATTTTTTCACCCTACCCTAGAAACCCCCCTCCCCCAGGACTCTATCAGCCCCCACCCTACCCGAAACCCCGCTTTTTTTTTTTTTTCTTTTATAATAAAATAAAATTAAATGAAGTATTTTTAACAAATTTTATCTAAAAAAACTAAAATATCTTCTCCATATTGAATTATTAAGTAAAGAACTATTTCTTCATGAAATATAGGTAAAATATGGATAAACTAGTATTTTACCCAACCCATTTTTATCTGTATCAAATATAAACTCGTAGCTAACATTATTTTTGCTAATTCATTGCTAAATAAAAGTAATAATTAATTTTATTGCTTAATTAATGAAAATTTTTGTTGTTTAACTACAAAAGTTATCTATTATTAATTTTAATTTTTAGTACTGATTTTGTCATGACCCGAGACTACTCCCTAGTCGTAACTGATACTTAGAGTCACAAGTGACCCCAAGTTTAAATCATGGTCTAGCATGACACCAAGGTCTAGAATGACACAAAGTTTGATGTAACTGAAATGTTAATGCGAAATCTAAAACTAGAATTGTATTAAAAATAAAATAAATCAATATTGGATAAAACATAACTTGAACCTAAATTGACTTTTTGAAAGCGTATAGTGTAATGGGTTGCTTAGACAAACCCCCTAGCTAACTCCAACTGTTTGATAACTGAAGTAGAATACTGAAATAAGATAGAAGTCGTCCTTCAACGATGAAGATTCACCAACTAGCTAGTATGCTGATCAACTATTATATTATTCGCGACTTGAATGTTGAACGTATGAACCTATATCATCAAACAAGATAGGCAAAATGCATGCAGTCATTAATGTGATATACATAAATACTTAGAATGTTGAAATGTGAGAACACATTGATGCATTGACCAAGTAAATAACATGAAGTCTGACAAACGTTGTGTTCAAATAACTAAATACTTGTTCATGTAAAATCATTGAAAGACTAATTGTGAGAGATGCTAAAAGCGATACACAACCATGTGAGCTACTATATGGACTTTGATGTATAGTTTCCATCAAAAGATCCCAATATACTTTATAAAGATATAAAGATTCATCTGACTTAATATGTATCCACTAAGATAATGCATGTAAAAGACTAAGGGGTTGAGCTCAACTGACGGGATATATCTTTAGATCCTATGGTGGCACGTAGTTTTGAGACTTAGAATTGTTGCAAAAGACTTTGCTTAACATGTCACACCCCGAGCATACACCCTGAACATGGCTGACATTCGAGAACCATTACTGTCCCCAACCGAACCTTTGGCCTAACTCAACTCTCGGTGAAATACTTACTGAACGTCAGATAAACTCAAATACAAAGATTTTACTCAATATCTCAAAATAGATAAACTCAAAATGTTTTAAAGGTAACATTTAATTGGCCAATTATAAAACTCAAGTCTTTAAACATTAAACACTGGAAATGAAAAGACTCATGAATTACTACTGTCTATCTATCTATGTAGCCTCTAAAAACTATGATGGAAGTCAACAAGACTCACAACATTCTAACTGAACTGAAAAGTGAATGGAAATCCTCCAGAAAAAAGGAGACTTACCAAGCAAATCTTGAACTCAATTGAATCAATGAAGTCTTGGATGATGATCCAGGTTACCTGTATGTGCATCATGGAAGATGCAAGTCAAATGGTGTCAATATAAGGAATATATGATTATGTAAGGGGAACACTGAACATAACCTGCAATCTTGAACTAATAAAAAGGAAACCAAACTCACTTCAACTTAACTCAATTCAACTCAAGGATACTCAAACTTAGGAATACTCAACTCATTTCAGTATAAAAACAACAGTAGAGACGCATTAGAAAGAAAACTTTCAAAAGAGTAGATAACAACTCAATGTATTTAAAAATACAATCATAGTTCAGTTTTATGTAAAGATACAATAATAAATAAATTTGGGAGATTCTCTAACCAATAACCATCACCATGAGCTATGTGATGATACAACGTCTCGCCCACATTGCCAGAACTGTGCTATACCTTGCCGGAGCGTAAGATATCCTCCACGAAGTGGATCCACTAAGCTATGCTTAAAAATAAATAAGGAAAAGATCAAAGTACCACTCACTAATTCATGTAACTTTCCTTAACTGGACATGCTGAGTTCAAACGAGCATATCTCCCTCAAACAAGCTCGAAATTTGCAAACTTGGTGGCGTTGGAAAGAAGATTAAAATAACTTTAATTTTATATATTATGGGCAACCTAAATCATCTTATAATGAAATTTATGGTTGTTTGAATTTGACCCAAAACTCACAACTTAAGCATTACCTGCAAAATTCTAATTTGGGTTCTTTCCAAATTAGTTCTTTATAAATTTAGCTCTTTCTAAGAGGGTATGTTACAATACCTCCCTCTTGAGAACATTCATCCTCGAATGATATTACTTCAAGTATACTAAGTGTGATGACATCTAGCACCCAACTCAAACACCCAATATGCAATTTAACACAACATTTTAAATTAAAAAGTACCAAGGAAAAAATTAGTGTCTTGATTTGAATATTATCCGAAGGCAAAGAGATGTGGGTATTTCTTATTCATGTCCTCTTTATCTGCCAAGTATCTTCTTCAAAAAATAGGTTACTCCATAAAACATTGACTGAAGCAACTTCCTTGGTTCTCGACTGCGAACCTAACGATCAAGTATCTCAACTGGAATATCCTCATATGATAGACTGTTCTTAATATTAATATTTTCAGTAGGTATAATAAGTAGAATATTGGACATACACTTATTTAACATCAAAACGTTGAATACCGGATGGACTACTGCTAACTCTGGCGTGAGGCTACATTACCAATACTCCTGGATATCCTGTAAGGACCAATATACCGAGGACTGAGTTTTACCTTCTTATCAAATCTCATAACACCCTTCATGGGTGAAACCTTTAGCTAAACCCAATCATCCACCTCAAACTCCAAGTTTCTTATCCTAACATTTATGTATGATTTCTGATGACTGTGTTGTTTTCAACCTTCCTTAAATAATCATTACCTTCTCTATAGCTTGATGAACCAAGTCTGGTCCTATCAACCAAGCTTCACCAACGTCAAACCATCAAATAGGATATGAGCATTTTCTCCCGTAAATAGCCTCATAAGAAGCTATCTGGATGCTAGAGTGATAATTGTTGTTGGTAGAAAACTCAATGAGAGGTAAGTGATAATTTCTATTACCCTTGAAGTTAATCACAAACGCCTTCTACATACTCTCTAAAGTTTTAATTGTGTGATCTTCTTAACCATCATTCTGACAATGAAAAACAGTACTCAAATTTACCTTTATACCCAGACCTTTCTGGAAAGACTTCTAGATTATGCGGTGAGTTGTGCACCTCTATCGGAAATCTTGGACACCAAAACTCTATGAAGTTTGACTACCTCATAAATATATAACTCGGCATAATCTTCTGCTTAAAAGTTAGTCTTTACGGGTAATAAATGGGTTGATTTAGTCATCCAATCTACAATCACCCAAATCAAATCATGTTGCATGTAATACCATAACAAATCAGTAATAAAATCCTTATTAATCATCTCCCACTTCCTATCCGGAAGATATATGTCTGGTCCATACCACCGGGCCTCTTGTGCTCTATCATGCCTTGTTGGCAAATCAGGCACTTAGCAACAAACTCTGTAATACACCTATTAATACTACTCCACCAATAGACTTATCTCAAGTCACAATACATTTTTGTGGAATTCATATGGATAGAGTATCTGGAGCCATGAGCTTTCTCTATGTTCCTCTATTGGATTTCATCCACTTTGGGTACACATAATCTACCTTGATACCTCAATACGCCACCCCTCCCCCTTGTTCAAAAGCCATCACTTTTTTCTTATGAACATTTGCCTTAATTCAAGAAAAGTAGGATCTTGGTCTTGTTTCTCTTTCACTTTGGACACTAGTGATGATTCGATCTCATTTATCACCGCCACTCCACCTTCTTTTGAATCCATTAACTGAATCCCAATCATGCAAGCTTGTGCACATCTTTGGCTAACTCTTTCTTCACTTCCTTGACATGGTAAGTATTAACCATATATAACCTTCTCAAAGCATTAGCAACAACATAGAATACTCATGTCTTCATCCTAAAGTAACTCCAACCACATACTCTGTTTGAGATTAAGCTCTTTTTGAATGAACACATACTGAAGACTCATGTGATCTGTGAACACATCTACATGAACATCATATATATAGTGACACCATATTTTCAAAGCAAACAATACAACAACTAACTCTAGATCATGGGTTGGGTAAATCGTGTCGTGAAGCTTAAGTTATTTGGAGGCATAAGTTACAACCTAACAATTCTGCACAACACACAATCAGTCATAACACAAAGGCAGTAGTCAACCTAGTTTTTAATTCCCAAAAGCTCTTCTCACAATCTTCAAGCCATTGAAACTTTGTTGTCTCTAAGTCAACTTAGTAAACGGTGATGAAATAGATGAGAACCCCTCGACAAACCTCCTACAATAATGAATCAATCCCTAGAAACTCCTAATATAAGACAGAGATGTGGGTCTAGGACTGTTCTCCATTGCCTCAATTTTCTAAGTGTCAACTAAAATCCCATCACCAGAAACAATATGGCTTTAGAATGCCATAGAATCAACCCAAAAATAAAACTTAGAGAATTTATCATACTACTTTGTATCCTTGAGATTTTGAACTCAAAGGTGACCAACATGATCCTCCTCATCTTTTGATAGATCAGAGTGTCATCAATAAATACAATAATAAACACATCAAGATACAACTTAAACACATTGTTCATAAGATCCATGAACGTTGCAAGAGTATTAGTCAAACCAAAATAAATAACAAGAAAATCATAATGACCATAGCGGGTCCTGAAAGCTGTTTTTGGGATATGACTCTCTTATTCTTAATTGATGATAGCCCGATCTTAGATGTATATATTACAGAAGCAAGTGGCATTCTGAAGTTGATCGCAAAGATCATCAATTCTAAAAAAGAGATACTTATTATTTATAGTGACCTTGTTTAATTGGCGGTAATCAATACACATCCTAAGTGAACCATCTTTCTTCCTCACAAATAAGAGTGGAGCACCCCAAGGTGAGATACTTGGTTGAATGAAAACTGTATCAAGAAGGTATTTCAATGACTGTTTTAAATCTTTAAACTCAGCTAGAACCATTCTATATGGAGGAATAGAGATAGGACAAGTATCAGGAATAATATCTATATCGAAGTTTATTTCTCTCTTAAGACGGACTCCGGGAAGATCATCTGGATAGATCATTGAAACTCACTCAAAACAGGAAGTTTGGAACTGACTGAATAGGTGGTGTCTCAAAACTAGAGTGATTAATTCATTCTAAGTGATAGATGCACTCTATGGAAACTAACTTACTTGCCTTAAGGTACAAAATAAAATGACTCTTAGGCACTATTGAACTACTCCTCCACTCAAAAACTGACTCGCTAGGAAACTGAAACTTAACTACTCGAGTTCTACAATCAGCCTTGGCATAAGAAAAATGAAGTCAGTCTATACTGATGAGTCCAAGAGTTGGACTCATTTAGGGTTTTATTTAGATAGATTTTGTGTCATCAATGCTTGTTTTGTGATAATAACTGATGTAAGATCCTTGATTTCCAGGTACTTAGTTTAAATAACAAAGCATGGACACTAATTTGCAAAAAGGAACAAAGTGAGCTGAAAAAATGAAGAAATGAATGCTTGGTGATCACCGAGTTCTTTTGTCTAGTCGTTGAATAGCCTCTTGACCTCCTAAAGTTCCAGTGTGATAAGACCTGAAGCAGAAAATCAAATTATTTAGAGAATGGAGCAGTCGGCGTGTCGCCGAGTTGTTTTGTTGATGTAGTGTTAAATCGCCCAAATTACAGAACTTGAGGATGCTGAATGCTAATGCAAAAAAGGTGATGAAACTAACCAAAGGGAGGATCGACAAATTGATCGGCGATACCGAGTTATTGTGAGAATGGCCCTTCGTGGCATATTTTTGGCGACTATACATAGATTTTCAAACATTATGTTTAGTATCAAATTTCATTCTGAAAAGTATCATTAGAGTAATTTTTGAGTTTGAACTGTGAGTATTGAGACTAACTTTTCCTTAGTTTGAAGAATTAAAGTTTTTCATTTTTGAGAAATTTGAAGTGGGTCTTTGAGATTCTTCAATTTGGACGTTTGACGAAAATGTTCTTACCCAGTTGATGGAAACACAATTTGGTAACAATTTATATCTTTTTATAATGTCTAGCTAAAATTTCAATTCTTAGGGTGTGATTATGTGATTATGGACTAATTTAGCTCTTGGGTATGGCTAATTCTTAGTTTAAATGTTGTTTCAAAGTGATTTCAATCACTTATTGAGGTTTAATCCAAAGAATCGTAGTTGCAAATGCAGTTCAACCTTCATGTTTTTGGATTGCCTAAGAGAGACGTTTTAAAACTAAGATTTTATTGATGGTCCGAGGGTATTGTGTTGTCATGGGTTAAGCTCGAGAGAGTGAATCCTGAACCTCTTTTCACAGATCAGCTCGAGAGAATGAATGGAATAAAGCGTAGGTTGTTCTTAATTGTATGCTTGGTGGTGTTCGAAAGAAACCAACTTGATTTAGGGTAAATTGTTCGAGAGAAATTTTATCTCCACAAAGTCTAGCGTATTCACCGATTTACAACTATTTTCTAACAGTTGCAATTATCTATTTGTCTATGTTAGCCTATAATCGACTCACATCCCAAGAACTCATCTCAATACTACTATTTTCGTGTTTCTTGCTATTGTTGTAGCTGATAGTTAAAACCAAAACGCCTTTTATTTGACATTCGTGTCAACCCCTAATTTACATGATTTTTTATTCGATAATGTCTATTTCTATAAATGAATTGAGGATATTCGCACTTACTATTAAATCTTGAACACGTACCACTCACTATAGGATTAGACCCAACTCATTTAGTTGAGTTATTATAATGACTTGCGATCGTTAACACATAAAATTTGATGAAGTGTCCTTGAAGCGTTAAATTTAAAATGGTGCAGTCATCCGGGAGTGGTGTTGGTTAAGACTCTTTAGTTAAGTTTAATTTTGTTCTTTTTAGTTATAGATGAATCTACTTATTTTTAGTTTTGGTTTGCTCCTTTGAGTTATGCAATGGAATGTATGAGTGTGAACGGAAGCAATGATAGCCATGTAGGAGACCAACATGACATCAGAAACCTCAATGATGTTAATGAGCCTAATGATAATGAACCTATCTATGGGTGAACTTGGTGCCATTCGCTTGCCTTTAGTGGAAGGGAATGTTGTGTTCCATACTATAAGTACCATGTTGTAGCTCTTACAATTGAAAAGGTTGTTTTGTGGGTTAGCTCATGAGGGTCCCTAGGAGAATTTAAGAAATTTTTTTGATGTATGAGGGACATTCTCCTTCAATAATATATCTCAAGATTCGGTCCGGTTGAGGTCGTTCCCATTTTCTTTGATGAGACAAGCATGTAAGTGGTTCGGTGAATTACCGCGATACTTAATTACTTTTTGGCAAGATCTTATCATCACATTTGAAGTGTGATTTTTTCCTCATTAGAAGATGATGACTCTTCGGTAATACATCTAAAGCTTCAAGTGTTTGGAGGGTGAGCCAATTCATGAGACTTGGCTGTGATTCAAAAAGTTGGTGCTTCAATGCCCAAATCATGCTTTGCCTGACAATGTTTTGCTGCAATTTTTTTTACCAAAGCCTTGATTTGATGAACAAGGGTGTAGCTGACCAACTTTCTTCGGGAGGTTTGATGAAACAACCTTACATTAAAGCAACCCAATTTTTGTATGGTGTGACCATAATTAATGGGGCTTGGTACACTTAGGAAATTCAGGTCTCCGCTCTCACGTTTGAATTGACCAAGGAGCAGCTGGAGAAAGACCTAGAGAGAGACCATAACATGGCTATTATAATGATACAACTTGACATTTTTTGTCATAGGACTTGGGCTCGAAGTGTCAATGTTATGGGTGTCGGGTGTTTAACATCTCGTAACACGTAATATCTAAGACTAACCTAAGAAACTAAAATTTATAATTTTTGGAAGGAATAGGAAAAAAAAGAAACTAAAATTTATAATTTTTGGAAGGAATAGGAAAAATTTTTCAAACAGTCATAATTTCTAGCTGAAAATGAGTTAGAGTCAGTTCTTTATATGGTTGTAAAGCACTCGGAAAGTTCTTTCTAATGGCGCCATGTTTGCACGATTTTGATATTGTATGAAGGAGATATGCCTTCCGGAAGTTGGGCTGTTGAAGTAAAGAAAGTCCAATCCGAATTTTAGTAAGGGAAAACTTGTCTTTTCACCCATCTATTTCCTAATTCATTTTAAGGGTTTATTTGGGGTCAAAATAAGTTTGAGTTCAGAATAGAAAGGTTATTTACGCTTAGGACTTGGAGAAGAGAAAAGAGAATAAGGAAAAGGGAGAAAAAAAAAGAATTCATCAAGAAAGCCAAAATATTCGAGTGGAATTTGTGTGTGTGTGTGGGGGGGGGGTGATCCTTATTAAGGTATTTGAGATCTTTCCATGTTGGGTTAGTTCACCTACACACCATCTTGTTTAATTCAGCGAATTTTGAGTAGATTGAATGATCAAAAGTGAAGTTCTTGAAAAACATTGTTGAATTCTAGTTGGTTGAGTTGTTACATGCCTTTAGTTCATTTAATTCGTGTTTCCATGTTGTTTTGCGAGTCAAATATGTTGGATATTGAGGGAATTAATGATCCTAAGTGTTTGGGGAAAGAACAAGGGAAGTTTAGAGGGTTTAGAGATGAAATTGGAGAAGAAAAGTTGAGATGCCCGTCCGTCAGTCCTTGGCGCGCCGCACCAGCCAGATCCTTATAGAACATGCTTTCTCCGACAAGCCCTGATGTGTCGCGCCTGCCATAGTCCTTTAGGAGAAACTCTGTCTTCAGGCTCTAGCGCTCCATGCTTCTCACAACGCTAAGGACGCCTAGGAGACCTCATTCATTCCCCATGTTTCTGTACTAGTTCCTAAGTGATGTACCCACTTTTGTTAGTTGATTCCAATACTCTAAGGTACATCTAAACATTATGATATCATCCATAAACATTATATCATGATAATTAAATCCATAGTTCAATTAAAGGAAAGTTAAGATCAAATCCAAAAAATTTAAGAGTAAAGTCTAAAAGTTGAGAAGCAAGTCAAGGTAAGTTCTTAATGTTTTCAAGAGTCTTAAACAATCATTTAACTTTGTTTTAAGGTTCAAGCTACAAGTTGAGAAAAAAGTAACGAGTTGAGTTAAATTCTCAAAAAGTTATAAGGGAACTAAGTATACCCTAAGAGTTAAGTTACAAGTTAAGCAAAGAGTAAAGAGTTGAGTTCATTTCTCAAAAGTTTTAAGGGATTCTCTAAGAGTTACAAATGTTTTCACATTTTCAGTAAGAAAGGAAGCTGGACTTCCAATAGAGCCTTTGGCTAGTATTAGTAAAGACGAAACTATGATTTTCAAGAGAGCTTTTAAAGCTTAGTTTTACCAATTACCCCAAACTAGAGAAGAAGTTGTTTATAAAACATATAATAAGTATTTTGGGAGTATTATTGAGCATCGATATAGGTACGCGAGTTCATATTAACTCAAGACCCCATAAACCATGTAGCCAATATGGACAAAAGAAGAATCATGCTTTTTAGATGATTCCTTAGTGATTTTCATCATAGACTAGTGGATCCACTTAGTAATTCAGGTTCTATACTGACGGAAAGGTATATGAAAATCCTCTTGCAACGTGAGGTAAGACATTGTACCATCGCTTAAGGCTCATAGTGATGATTGTCGGTTAGAGAATTTTCCACAAAAACTATATTACTTTATATATAAGTAAAGTTGAGTTTGTTATTGTATTTTCTTTAACGAACTAAGTTGTTTTAATGTTTTACGAAGGGTTTTACATATCACATGTGTTTTGTTAACCTTACATATATATATATATATATATATATATATATATATATATATATATATATATATATATAGATAGATAGATAGAGAGAGAGAGAGAGAGAAGAGAGAGAGAGAGAGAGAGAGAGAGAGAGAGAGAGAGAGAGAGACAGAGAGAGAGAGATTTGAGTGTTCATGGGATGAGCAAAACCAATGTAAGTTATTCTTATTCTTTTACAAGATTTAAGTTTTCGTTTAGCATTCGAACTCCATATTCGTACATTTAATGTACCGATACCATTGGACCTGCATCGTCTTATGATGAAGACACAGGTAACAAGGATCAACATGTAGCGCCTCGTTGATCCATTTTAAGCACTTTGGGTCAATGTAGCGTCTCCTTGCATTCTAGAGGACACTTTCATTCGTTTTTTTTAATTTATAAGATGTTGTGTGGTCTATCCTAATATCCATCTTAGTATTGTAGAGGCTTCATAGACATTCAAATAGTGAGTTTTGAGTCTCTTATTAATTTATTTCAAACACTTTTTTATGAGACTTAACTGCCATTTTGACCAACTTATTATTTCTTTAAATTATATCATGAGACTATTTTATTGAGTTAAGTCTTCCGCTGAGTTTAGTAAGCCAGGCCAAGGGTTCTCTCAAGACCAGCGCAATGGTCATTGGGTACCGACCACATCTAGGGTGTAGGATCGGGGCGTGACAAACTTGGTATTAGAGCATATAGTTGAAGAGTCCTAGGGAGTCTATGAAGTCGTGTCTGTAGAGTTTTAGTTATCGGTGTGATGCGTGCCATATATATGATTAGGAGGCTAAAAAATTTAGGAACTCCTAACTTCTCTCATATGAATTAGAGTTTATCTCTAAAAGTCTCTATCTAATTCTTGCTTGCGCTTTTATTAGATAACAATACCTCCAGGAAGAGCAGCATGATGTCGCGCAACTACGCGAAATGTTTAACCTCAAGAATAAGAGTACCTAATGCACCTGAAGTGCAACACCAAGGTAAAGTTAGAAACACTGAGTTCCGTGAGGCTATTAGGATGCTGAGTCAGGATCTGACTAACCAGGTTGGTCAACAGAGAGAAGCTCGATGAGAATAGGCTGATACCTTGAGGATTTGTGAGTTCCTAAGAATGAATCCTCCAAGTTTCACCGGTTTCAGCACTACGGAGGATCCAAACAACTTTGTGGAAGAGTTAAAGAAGGTTTTTGATGTGATGCATGTCATTGCTGTTGAGAGAGTCAGGCTACATACATATCAACTGAAGAATGTGACTATGACTTGGTTCGACAAGTGGACTTGGCACCACATCCGAGTTGGACTTGTTTTTGGATAGGCTTTATTCTGGTGTTTCTTTCCCCGAGAACAGAAAGAGGCAAAGGTACGAGAATTCTTTACTCAGAAACAAGACTCTTTGAGTGTGAACCAGCAGGGATTGAAGTTCACCCACTTTTATCACTATGCTTCTCAGATGGTTAAGGATATGAGATGCAGAATGAGCTTATTTTTCGCTGCTTTGGGTCGTACATCTAGTAAAGAGGTAAGAGCGGTAATGCTGATCGGTGACATGGACATATCCCTATTGATGGTCTATGTGTAACAAGTTGAAGAGGAGAAGTTGAGGGACAAAGAAGAGTACTTGAACAAGAAAACCAAGACTGGAATGATTCTAAGATGCAGACAGGTATTTTGAATTGTCTACTAATTCAGAAACAAAAGGGGCATGCACCATCATATGTTAGTGCACCTACGACGAGAAATAGAGGTGAGTATAATGGATAGAATGCGCAGAACTTCAAGGCTAGACTAGCCCAGTCCCAAGGTAGTGTGGCACAAGGAGGTAGTTGGTATCCTACATATGGTAGTTCTGGTAGAAACCACGCTGGTAAGTGTCGTGATGGCAATTCAGGTTGCTTCAAGTGCGGTCAAGAGGGTCACTTCATGAAAGGGTTTCCTGAGAATAAGCAGGGTAATGGAATCCGAGCAATAGATCACAATCTTCATCTGTTGCTCTACCAGATAGAGCTGTACCTAGAGGAGCCAATTCTGGTACCGACTGAAGAGCAAACCACCTCTATGCAATAACTTGCCGCCAAGAGCAAGAGAACTCTCCAGATTTTGTCTTGGGTATGATCAATGTCTTTATTTTTGATGTTTATGCTTTGTTAGACCCAGAAGCAAGTTTCTCTTTTGTAACTCCTTATGTTACAAATCAGTTTGAGATTCTTAGTGAGAAACTGTGTGAGCCTTTCTGTGTTTCTACCCCTGTTGGAGAATCTATTCTATCGGAAAGAGTCTATCATTATTGTCCTATTCCTATAAATCATAAGAATACCATGGCTGACCTAATGGAGTTAGACATGGTAGATTTTGATGTCATTCTAGGTATGGACTGGCTTCATGCATTTTATGCATCAATCGATTGTAGAACTCGAGTAATCAAGTTTTAGATTCCTAATGAGCCAGTCACAGAGTGAAGTAGTAGTTTAGTAGTGCCTAAGGGTTTTTTCATTTCGTACCTTAAGGTGAGAAAATTAGTTTCAAAGGGATGTATCTATCACTTAGTCCTTGTTAATGACTAAAGTGATAAGGTACCTTCATTTCAGTCAGTTTCCATGGTAAATTAGTTTCCAGAAGATTTTCCTGATTATCTACCTTGAGTCCCTCTTGAGAGAGAAATACACTTCGACATAGATATCATCCCAGATACTCGTCCTATCTTTATTCTGCCATATTGCACGGCACCAATAGAGTTAAAAGAGTTGAAATAATAGCTGAAATATCTGTTAGATAAAGGTTTATTCGACCAAGTGTTTCACCTTGGGGCACTTCTGTCTTATTTGTAAGAAATACAGATGGTTCCCTTAGGATGTGTATAGACTACCGCTTTGAATACGGTTACCATCACAAATAAGTATCCTCTCTCAAGGATAGATAATCTTTGTGACCAACTTCAGGGTGCCACCTGTTTCTCGAAAATTGATGTGAGTTCAAGCTACCATCAGTTAAAAGTTAGGGAATGTGACATTCCACAGACAACTTTTAGAACCAGATATGGGCATTACGAGTTTTAGTCATGTCTTTTGAGTTGACCTATGCACCAGTAGAGTTCATGGATCTTATTAATAAAGTCTTCAAGCCGTATTTGGATATGTTTGTTATCGTCTTCATTGTTGACATACTAATCTATTCAAGGAATGAAGAATATCATGCTAGTCAACTCAGACTAGTTTTCCAGACTTAGAAAGATAAGGAGTTATATGCCAAGTTCTCTAAGTGTGAGTTTTGCCTTAAGCCTGTGGAATTCTTGCGCCACATTGTCACTACCAAGGAGCAACTTTTAGGCGTAAACAACATTTTTGTCCTCGGAGAGGACTTGGGAAAGCCCTTAGCATTCATCATAACATATCATAGGTCAATAAAGCGGAAAATTAAGACTTTTTCCATATTGAGTTATACATATACCTTTCACATATCATATATCGAGTTTACATAGAATCCTCGTTTAGTGAAGCTTACATAGGCTTATCGTTTAGGCAACATATTTAATACATAATAATTAGTCTAGTACTTCTTCTGACATTAAACCATCTAAAATGAAATACGGCATTCGGGCATAGCCCTATATAAAATTCATATTGCCACATAGGGTATCTAAAACAGATATGAACATAAAGTCATATCAACATGAATGGCATTATATCAAGATCATGTAACCATAACAACTCCCACATAATGTCATAACAACAAGTAATGTACAAGAGTTCATATCATCACAACATACAAGACCCTTACTCACAACCCTTTCCCAAGCCTACGAGTGCAATGCTTATGTGAAGCCCAATAATCCCACATAATCAAGTAAACCAAGTAAAGGATCATAAGCAATTTCTACATTTCATATATCTTCACATCATGCATATTCATAAATCATGTACATCAACTTAAACCAATAGCATGTTCAAACAAAATGAAACTAACATCATATAGAATTATCAACATGTAAAGTCATCATATACATTCCATACATATCATAAGTACATAAGAACAACCTCCTAGGACTTCCCTCAAGGTCAACTTGTGCCATGTATAAGTAGAGTCCCATACCCTACCTATACTAAGTAGAACCGAATAAGTCACCCTAGTTAGTGTTCACTTTATTACTTTCAGTTTAGTTTCGGGAACAATCGCCTTAACCGATAATAGACCATGTGAGTTAAACATGGAATCCAATGTCATGAAACCCTACACTGAAAGAAGATGGTCTACTTGCTTAGGTAGGACCAAAATATGAACATAACATTTTTGAGTGGATCCACTAGCTAGTATTCCTATGAAGGCAACATAGTTAAGAAACTAGGAGATATGTCTTGAACCCTCTGTATGCCCATTAACATAGGAGTCCTCATCTCATGAGAACATTTGGTGAATCTCCGTTCTATGGGGAGTCAACACTTCTCATCGTCAAGTTCACTCGGTGCTAAGCTAAATTCCTTTTTGGTATTGTTTTTAAGCTTCTGTTAATCATCATATCTTAGTATAGGTCATAGGAGACTTACCCCCTTGTAAATCACGTCATTAGTTTATTAGGTATAGGATGAGAACTTTCTTTCATCCCAAACCATAATTAGTGAGACCAACATATTGCATTCATATCATATAAGGAACACAAGAGAAACATATTAAACTAGTATTATCATAGCCTCACCATGATCTCACATTCAACATAATCATAACATGCCATCATATTCATAATATCATATCTTCTTAATCGAATCACATATAATTATTCAATTGCATAACACGATTAATTATAAGCCATCATTATTGAAGTAAAGATTCAAGATCACAAAGTCTTACCAAATAGCCTCCATGGCCTTCATCAATATATTACCTTCAATTCATCACAATTATCCGATGACCCACTCATAATTATCATAATATAATAAATTAAACAATAATATAAGCAATTCTAAAAACCCTAATCATCTACAAGTCCAATTCATAGCTAGGGTTAGGGAAAAAGGGTTCAAACCATGGATTCTTTCATAGAACTAGGTCAAAGAGTAAGAACAACAAAAATTAACCCATAATTCATAGTTTATCAATAATAATCAAAGTAAATAAAAATCAAATCCAATTGAATTATTAATTACGAAATTGGAATGAAACCCATGTTTTTGACATATTTTGAAATTAATTTGAAGAGCCTCTTGGGGAAAGAGATCTAAGAGTGAATAGCTTCTAAAACTTATGATTTCTTAGTTTTTGATGGATAAAAGATGAATTATTGAAGCCTTAGTGATCCTTGAACCTTGGTCTCTAATGGAGTCTTTGAATAGAGAGAGAAAGTAGAGAGAATTGAATTTCAAAATTGTGGGGTGTTAGATTAGTTAATGAGGTTTAAGTATTATATAGTCCCTTAAATAACATAATTAACCACCCTTTAAACCTTAATTTATCACCTAATTAATTAAATAACTGATTTCTTAACTTAATTTTGGACAACCCACTCAACATCCAGTTGATGAGACCCTACCTACGAACCATCACCTTATCAACGACCCCATACTACACCGGTGTCATTTGCGTAGAGTGGGGTTTTGACCAATTTTCTAAAAAAGTATAAGGATGGACCTATGACACCATCGACGGGCCATTGACCCATCGACGACTCGTCGTTTGGTCCGTCGTTTAGCCACTGTCAAATTTGACAACTTTGGTTAAATGCAAGAATCTTCTCCAAGGACCCTTAGGGTGGTCCTTGGGGAGTCGTACCCAAATGTTTAAACACTAAAAACACTCTAATACATTTTGCCTTTTTACCAAGTTTCATTAAATTCTGACTCTTAAAACCCCATGAAATATGCGAAAGCACAGTAGCACACATTTCATAATCCTCGAGACGTGATGGTCGTTTCTTGACGTTTTGACTCTAACACTTCCTAATTAGTTTCAATACATTATTTTAGGATTAGAAATAGTGTTTCAAGTCTTAGTTCATTATGTAAGTCTCTAGACCAAGTCATGGACTTTCGCAGTGTTACATTTTCCCCCCTTGAAAACATTCGTCCCCGAATGACACTAAAATCTTTTTGTAGGGGAAATTAGGAGACTCAATACTAGCAGCCCAACCAATAATAGATAATCATCACGAGTCACATCTCATAGGAGTAATTCATAACTCCATTTTAACACATAAACATGACATTTACACGTAGCAACTCAAATCATAATTTACCACATATAAGAGCTCAACATCACAACATTTGGAACTACCTTCTCAATATCAACATGAGCTCAACATGATCATCATAATTCACTTATGACACTTTCTTTTAAAACACATTAACATTCTCTATATTATTTCGCAAAGGCTACTATACACAAAACAACAATAAGTGCAAGTTAAGTAAAAGAACATCTTTACATGAAAACTCATTTTAGCATGAACCTATACCATAAATATACACATTTTAGTAGGCATTCAACATTATTTATTATTTTTAAGAGGATTATTACTAACCTCAACCTTGGTTAGAATTTTGAGGAAAAAATGAGGATAACAGGACTTCATGTCGGCCTCGACCTCCTAGGTTGCTCCCTAAACTAGGTGGTTTCTCCATAGGACTTTTATGGAGACCAACTATTTGTTCCTCAACTCCTTGACTTGGCGATCTAGAATTTCCACCGGAACCTCTTAATAGTGAAGGTTCTTATCCACACCTAACCCTTAAATAGAGCAAATAGATACGGGCTCGCCAATACACTTTTTAAGCATGTCGACATGAAATACCGGATGAACTGAAGCTATTTTTCCAGGTAATTTCAACTCATATGCAACCTTTTCAACCCATTGGAAAACATCACAGGGACCTACATACCGCGAAATTAGCTTCCCATTTTTGCCGATTCGCATTAACCACTTTATAGGTGAAATATTCAAATACAACATATCACCTACTTCAAACTCTATATCTCTTATTCTATTGTCGGCATAGGGTTTTTGCTGACTATAGGTTGTTTTCAACCTATCTATTATCACTCGAACCTTTTCCAAAACTTCATAGATTATTTTGGGATCAAGGAGTGAAGGCTCACCAACCTAAAACAACCCAACCGTAGACCTACATTGCCTACCATAGAGTGCTTCAAAAGGTTCCATGGAAATACTCGTATGATAGCTATTATTATAGGAGAATTCAATCAATGGTAGGTGATTGTCCAATTTCCTTTGAAATCCATCACACAAACTCTTAACATGTCATTTAAGGTTTGAATAGTAGGCTCCACTTGACCATCCATTTGAGGATGAAAAGTGTGCTAAGCTTCGATTGAGTACCTAACCCTTTTTGAAAAGACCTCAAAAAATGAGAAGTGAATTGAGCATCTCTATCTGAAATGATGGACAAAGGGACCCCATATAGGCTCACAATCTCATCAATGTATATTCTAGCATAATCCCCTCCACCGAATAAGTGGACTGGACGGGGATAAATTGAGCGGATTTCATCTATCCACAATAACCTAAATTGAGTCATTTTGCCTTAGAGTCCGAGGCAACCAACAACAATGTCCATATTAATTTCTTCCCACTTCCAAGTAGGAATATCCATTATTTGGGTTAGACCACTTGGTCTTTGATGCTCGACTTTAACTTGTTGGCAATTTGGACACTTTACTACAAACTCCGGTATGTCCCTTTTTAAATCATCCCACCAATATACCTCTCTAAGATCACTATACATTTTAGTGGCACCCGGATTAGGGCTGTCAGGGGGACCGGGATATCCTGACCCGACCTGCGTTCGCCCCGGACCGCGTCTCACCCTAGACCACGTCGTATGTTATAGGGGGTTTAAGGCGTGGGGGATGAGGGGACCGTTCAGGGGCCGGTTCACCCATGAGTCCCGATCGACCTGGCCCGGTTGAACCGCCCGGTTCGCGGGATCCCTCCAAGTTCTTTTTGGAATTCAAAAAAGTTATCGTTTTCAGGAGTTTGGAAAATGGCTAGTGGGCCCTCCCAATGGATTTTTTACACTTTTTGACTTCCTTAACACCCCCTACTTTTAAAATTTCAATTTAAACCCTCAAGTTATAATAATTTCACTTTAGCCCATTTTAATATTATAAATACCCCTTTATCCCTTACAATTTCTTACAAAATCATCTATTCTCATTTCTCTCATATATATATATATATATATATATATATATATATATATATATATATATATATATATATACATACATACATACATATACACACACACACACACACACACACAAAACACACACCACACACACACACACACATTATCTCATATTAGTTATCAAGTATTGGTTGGAGTTTATACACACACACACACACACACACACACACACACACACACACACACATTATCTCATATTAGTTATCAAGTATTGGTTGGAGTTTCAAATTACAAGTTACAACAAATCACAAGCTTCAAGAATCGGTTTAACGTCTGCTATTAACGCAGATATTTGGTACATTCGTTTCATAATATTTATAATTAATTTTTCGTATTTATTTTTATGTTATTATTATTTTTATATTACACTTTATATTTAATTAAGTATGAGTTATTGAAAAAAATACCGATAAAGGAAATGAGAAACAACAAAATAACGAAAAAAGTGGAATTTTTAAAATATTTAATTTTGGTAAAACAAATAGTAAAGAAAAAAAGAGTAGTAAAAGTGGTGGTACTTCATCTAAATCATCGTGTAGAGATACATTTAACCCAAATGATTCTACTTATGTTGATTATACTCCTTATGATATTAATCAAATGTTCAACTCGATCACGATAGTTTAGAATGATGTTATGGTAATATTAATCCTAATGTTGATGAAAATTCAGGTGAAGAAGTAGAAGCTGATTTGGGAGGAGGATTTAGAAGATACACCTACTAGTCCGGTGACACAAGTTCCAAATGAGACTATAAATTCAACGGAGCAAAATTGTGGACGTCCACCCGTTATACCTCCCACAAGGGAGAAGGTGAAGCATCAACACCCTAAAACTTCTATTGTGTGTCAATTTATGACTTTCGATAAATAAAATAGTGTTGTTACTTGTAATAAGTGTAAGCAACCTTTTAAACATAAACAAGGTGAGGGTCGAGGTGGGACGGGGAGATTAAATAGACATTTGTTATCTTGTGTGCTGATTCAATATAAAGAATCTAAAGCATTAGCCAATAGAAAAAAAGGAATTCCAATTGATGAATTTGATATTACCGGTAATGCATCGGTAGGGGCTTCTAACATGGTTTAAGGAACATTAGATCCTTCTAACCCCGGTGATCCAATAACACAACGTAAATATAATAAGGAATTAGATCGCAAAAATTTAGCTAAAATGGTTTCTGTTTGTGGTTTGCCTTATAGTTTTCCTTCACATTCCGATTTTATTGAATATACTCAAAAAAGTTATAATCCGAATTTTTGAGTTTTTTCAAGAAAAATTGTTAAATCTGATGTTTTTGAATTTCAAGGTAAACATTGTCAATTTCTTCGCTGTATATTTAGCATATTAGATAGTATAGTGTCTATAACTACGAACATGGGTCGTAGTGTTAATGCAAATGATTATTTAACTGTTAGCCCATTGGATTGATCATAATTGGAATTTGTAAAAAATAATATTAAGGTATAAACTATGTATAGAGAAAAAAACTGGTACATATTTAGGTTCAAATATTTTAAGTTTTTTAGATTATTACATGGTTATAGATAATGTAATGTCTGTCGCATTACATAATGCATCTAATAACACAAACGCTGCTAAAATGTTAAAAGTTAGATTATGTCCAACTGAAAATAATGCTTTTCATGTTAGATGTGTTGCACATATATTAAATTTAGTTGTACAAGATGGTATTTCATTATTTGATTGTGGTTGCATGAAAATTTAATATGCTATTGCCTGGATTTTTCATACCAACAATGCTGCTAGAATTAGGGAATTTAATGAGCGTTGTTTACTATGTGAATTGTCACCTAGAAAAATTTCAAAACATATTAAAACAAGGTGGAATTCTTTTTACGAAATGCTTTCAGTTGCTTACAAATATAGAAGACCCATACAAATGGTGTTTAATTCTCATAATGCTGACCCATTAGATAGAATTTGTGATGAATATTGGGAAGAAACTAAAGAATTATTACAATATTTAAGACTTTTTTTATGATGCTACAACCAAATTTTCTGAAATTTATTATCCTACTATTTCATCAGTATTAATAAATATTTGTGCTCTTACAATTCAAAGGTATGATTGAAAAATTTAAAAAATATTTTTTTCCTATTCCTCAAATTTATTTAACTGCTACTGTACTTCATCCTGATTATAAATTACGAGGTGTGCAAGGCTTTGTTGACACGTTTTATGAAAATTTAGAAATTTTACTGGAAGAAATTCCAAATTGTGAAATGTGTAAATCTACCATATAAGTAGAAGAAAAAATGTTGCATGAAAAATATAGAACTAGTGAAAATATTGAAGCAGAAGTTGGTCAAACTTCTAATCAAGAGATTGATTTTGAAGTTTGATTTTTAACTTATACGTGAGGTTTTCTTGTTCTTAATTCTACTAACCGTGATGATTTTGAAGAATATCTTAGTCAATCTTTAGAAGCATTGGAAATCAAAGACGGAAATGAAGATTCATTAGGATGGTGGAGTAGGCGAAGCGTTGCACTTTCAACTTTGAGCAAAATGGTTTGTGATGTTCTAGCTATTCAAGCTTCATCAGTTGCATTGGAGGCTGCTTTTCGTGAGGAAAGGATTCAAATTGGTGATCATAGACATTCATTGGCGCAAGACAGTTTGGAAGCATCATTTTTATTTAGAGACTGGGTCAATCCCGATACGAGGAATAATAATTTGCCAAAGTTAAGTAACAAACAAGCAAGTTGGATCAAACCGCAAATTGAATGCAGTGATGATGAATTAGAGTCACAAGAGTTTTGAGCAAGTTTGCCAACACCGGAGTATGTCACCATCGATATGATACGACAATTAGAATTGAATTTTAAAGGAGAAAACATATATTTTTAGATTACATACGAGAACTAATTGAAACAGAACCCTTCCTAGAAGGTGGCTGCGTAAAATTAGTTACTCATCTAATATCTGTAACAAATGTTACTTTTACTTATAAGAACTTGTTGAAACAGACCCTTTCCTAGAAGGTGACTGAATAGATTAGTTACCCCACTAATATTTGTTAATTGTAACTTCTAAGTTCTATTGAATAAATTCTAAGGTTTTAACTTTTATTCAAGTTTTTTTATACAATTATTGTCTTGCATTATTATTTTAATATATACAATTAAATATGTACTGAAGTACTAAACTAACTTTAAAATACTTAATTTAAAACATGTAACTTGACATTTGAAATTTCAAGTTTACGTTACTTTAAAATATTTAAAATACTAATGTAAACTTCTCAAATTTGAAATTTAAATCTTTAAAGTTGAAACTTGAAATTTGAAAATTGAAACTTGAAATTTAAAAATTAATTTGAAATTTAAAATTTAAAAGTTAAATTTAAAATTTATTAACTAAAAACATATAATTTCAATACAAATAAATAAGTATTTAAAAACAACAAAGAATCCCCCGTCCCGTCCCGTCCTCCCAAATCCCATCACATCCCATATATAGTGGGACGGGATGGGACCTATTTCTATCCCCCAAATCCCGGTCCCCCTTATCCCGATCTAAATCCCCATTTCCCGTCCCCCGTCTCGTACCGTCCCCCTTTGTCCCGTCCCCCAGTCCCCGTCCCTGTCCCCTTGCCAGCACTAACCCGGATGTATATTAACATCAGAACCATGAGCTTCTTCCAAAATTTGACCCCCCTTAAATTGTCAACATGCGGCACACACAATCTACCTTGGTACCTTATCATAACACCCCCCTTGGCAGAATGAATCATTAAACTTGCTAAGTATCGATTTTTTCAACTCCATTAATTGTGGATCAAGATGTTTCTTAGACATCACCTCAACCACTAATGATGAATCGGAGTTATGGTGGACCATAAAACTACCATTTGGATATTCTTCCAACCGAACACCCACCAAGCCAATATATGAACATCTTTCACTAGGTATTTCTTACCTTCTTCCACATGAGACACACAACAATGATCATACGACTTAGAGAATTCCACAACTACGTTGGCCTTGCCGGGGTGGTAGAGAACACTCATGTTGTATTCCTTTAAAAGTTTCAATCATCTTCTTTGTCGGAGATTCAACTCTTTTTTCAATGAACACATATTGAAGACTTTTATGGTCGGTAAATACATCAAAATGGACACCATACAATAATGCCTTCATATTTCCAAGGCAAACACTACGACCGTTAATGCAAGATCATGAGTTGGATAGATCTTCTCATACACCTTGAGTTGTCTAGAGGCATAGACTACCACCATACCGTGTTGCTTAAGAACACAACCCAAACCTTCTCGGGAAGCATCACAATACACCAGAAAACCCTTGGTACCCTCCGATAAGGTCAATACTAGAGTGAGTTAAGCCTATCTTTCAACACTTGGGAACTTTTTTCACAAGCCTCTCACCACTCAAACTTAACACTCTTTCGGGTCAAGATAGTCAAAGGAGAATCAATGGATGCAAACCCATCCACAAACCTCCTATAAAATTCGTCTAAACCCAAGAAACTTCTTATGACGGTTGGAGCAAAAAATCTAGGCCAATTCTTAACCGCTTCAATTTTCTTTGGATCGAACTCTATATCCTCACTTGAGATAATATGACCAAGAAATGGCACCGATCTCAACCAAAATTCTCATTTTCTATACTTGGCAAAGAGTTGGTGTTCCTTGAGGATTTGCAATATGACCTTCAAGTGGTCCATATGATCACCCTCACTCTTCGAATATACCAATATATAATCAATGAAGACAATCACAAAGGCATTAAGGTAATTATGAAACACTCTATTCATAAGGTCCACAAATTCCGTCGAGACATTAGTGAGAGTAAAAGGCATCATTAGGAACTCACAATGACCCGACCCGAAAGTACCCTCTAGAAGTTAGGGAGAACCCTTGTTTGTGACATGACGTACTTGACCCTTTGGGGTCTTGTACAATCCCTTTAACTATCGTTCATTTACATAAGACATGAAAAGTAGTGGGGAATTAAAACTTTTCAAGGCAGTTAAGATAAAAAGGAATTCTTTATAAATACTTCGAAAATCTCATTGTCACAAGTCAACTTAAGACACGACATAATAAACTTAGAGACATGGACCTATACATTTGAAAGAGATACATAATAAGTCTTAGCATAAAGAAACTAAGAAGATAGGAATTATGCCCTTGAATATATGAGTACACACTTTGCCTTGAGAGGAACTTTTCCAAGCTTTGCCTTCTAGACTTCAACCTTGCGTCCAACCTTTAGTTAGATAGTATAGAAAAGTATGGGGCTAGTACAAATAATGTACTAAGTACGACATATCAAAAACATGCAAAAACGGACATTTTAGTAAAATAACATTCATGCCGAATACTTAAAACATTCATAAATTTAGAAGTAAAACAACATAAGAAACATCATTTGACACTTAAAGAAGGAATTCAATAATTTTAACTAATAGACACCCTTTACAGTAACTTCCAAATTATTACAATAAGCTCATCTTGACATTACAGTGAACCATTTATAGCATTACAATGAATTCAACTTGAGCATTTACAATGAACTACCCTATTATAAAGGAGTGAACTTCCAAGGCCAAGCAAAGAGAATGTGAACTCGTTTCCTTAGGAGTTTCCCTACCTCACGATTGTCCTAGAATCACTAAGGTGAGACATGAAGGAAATATGCGTATGCCTCCTTCAATACACACCAAAGAGATCCTCAAGACTACCCCTTTCGGCTTACTCACCTCGGGAGAACAAGCCCCCCACATAATGACAAGACATTAGAAGAACACCCAACAAACCACCAAAGTCTTCCCTTTCGGAATGCCTACTTAGTGCAATGAGTAGATAGAATCCCATACCACCACCTACCCTAAGTAGCACATTTTTATAAAGGTTTGGCACCAAGACTTCCCTTTTGGAAGGTCCTACGTAGTGCAATGGATAGATAGCGTCCCATACCACCACATACCCTAAGTAGCACATTCTTTTAGAAGACTTAGTTCAATCAATTCACATAAGACTCACCAAGACTCCTCTTTTGGAAGGTCCTACTTAGTGCAATGGATAAATAACGTCCCATACCACTACCTACCCTAAGTAGCACGTTATTTTAGGAGACTTAGTACTTTCATTACTTTTGTGGGATTCATCTTAAATGACATAAACCATGAGATCTAGACATGAGATCCCGACATTAACCCCTATCGAATGAGGGATCTTCACTTGCCTAGAATGAGATCATTCTCTTAGCTTTTATATGGCTTGCCCAATAGCTACACCTATGCGGGCGCATAATTTAGGGATAAGGAGATTGCTACTAAGTAACTTATACTCTACTAACGAGGAGTACTTATCTCAAGAGGTACATTGGAATGCAACATCTCAACTCACAAAGTGTAATCCACCTCTCCTTCATATCCTCTCGGTGCTAGGCATAACTTCCCACAGATTCTCAACATTATAAACTATAGGTTAAGGATAACTAGTGAACACCACATCTCAACTCATGAAGGGCATTCATCCTTCAACCTATCTTAGAAAGCTCATCCGGAATAGTGAGGTTGCTACTAAACACTTCATCTCAACTCACGAAGAGTGTTCACCGCAAAACTCTCCTCATTGATATAACTTAGTTTCATTCATTCATTCATTCAAGGGTGAGTGTGTGTACATGTGAGCACACCTTGCACATAAGCATCATTTCATTTGCATTTCATTCTATACATGCTTAGACCTTCTTTCATCACATCACACACTTTATATACTTCACATAATCATATAAGTCGACATAATCCTGAGCATACTTTTCATAACAAGCTTCATAAAATAATTAACAAGAATAACTTCATTTAAGCATACTCGCTAACCTACTTCACATAATAGTTTCATAACGCACATTTAACAAGAATAACATTATTATCATATTATTTCACATAACAAGCCTTCATGGACTCATTCACAATAAACAAGTAACTTCACATTCATACAATTCAAGTAAACACTGCCACCAAGAGGGTGGACCATAGTACTCAAGAACATTTCAAAATTTACGCTAAACAACATAACCAATTTACCCTTTAATCCAAGATTTAATTACCTTTAACATTTTACTCAATATTTCATCATAATAAGTCCCTTTGGCCAGTAGCTAAACGACAATATCAACTATAAGAAACCAAAGCTCAAAGCCTACCAAATCATGCTCATTTAACCCATTTCTTAAGTCAAAATTTGATGAAAACCTTTAACATGATTTCATTGAAGTTTTAACCTTAAATTCGTCAACTAACATTAGAAACATCAAGATACACAATCGCTATCTAAGGCACACCTTTCGAACGTCATGGTAGTTCTTGGACGTTTTACCTCCAAACATAACCAAACTCCACACACTGCCTAAGATCACTAATGTAACTCATTATAACTTCAACGTAACTAAAGAAACACTCACGAGGCACTAGTTTACCTTAGTTCATTTTAGGGCGTTACACATAATGACCATACCTAGTTTGGAATGCTGTTTTAGGTAAATTCTCACCTCTCACCCTAAGTTTGTGATACCCCTACCTCAAGTCAATCTTAGAAAAGTAGCTTGCCCCTTGGAGTTGATCAAAGAATCATCAATCCGAGGGAGAGGATACTTGTTCTTAATGGTGACCTTATTAAGTTGACGATAATCAATGCACATATTAAGGGACCCATCCTTCTTCTTGATAAAGAACATCGGAGCTCCCGATGGTGAAATATAGGCTGAATAAAACCCTTGTATTGATAAGTATTTGAGTTGAAGATTTTCAGCACCGCCGGAGCCATCTGGTAAAGAGGGATTGAAATGGGATTTGATATGTTAATAAGTTAATACCAAAGTCTATTTCCCGTTCGAGAGGAATTCCAAGCAAGTCATACGGAAAGACTTCTGGAAAATCCTTCACTACAGGGACTGACTCTAAGGAGGAATGTTGGACTCAAGATCCTTGACTCTCACAATATGGTAGACACATCCCTTAGAGATCATTTTACAAGATTTTAGACAAGAAATGATACGATCTCTAGGGATTGAGTTACCCCACTTCCACTCTAAGACGGGTTCACTAAGAAGATTAAACTTAACTACCCTTGATCAACAATCAATGGAAGCAAAACAAGAATGCAACCAATCTATTCCCAAAATTACTTCAAAATCAACCATATCAAGTTCTACCAAATCCACCCATGTAACTCTATTCGACAAAGATATAGGACAACTCCTAAAGTCTATTCTCACCATAACAGAGTCACCCACCGGGGTCGTAAGCCGAAAATGGCATCGGGTAGAATGTAAAATTTTTTAGATACTAGAGGAGTTATAAATGATAAGGTAGAACTGGGGTAAAGTAAAGCATAAACATCAATAGAGAATACTTGTAACATACAAGTGACCACATCGGGAGATTTATCTTGCTCACCTCTAGTGCGAAGAGTATAGAAGCGGTTCCTCTTTGAAGCACCGAAACTAGGAACGATTACTTGAGCTTGGATACTCCCATTATCTTGAATCCTCACATTAGGACAATCCCTAACTTTATGACCCTCTTCTTGAACCTAGGCTAGTCTTAAATCTCAAGCCTAACCTTGGAAGTACCTCCCTCATAAGACTTGTCCCACTTGAACTCCCTATTTTTCCTCTTGAGTCTAGTCTCCTCAACTTATTGTGCATGCAACATCAACCAAGAGATATCCATATTGTCATGAAGTATCACCCAACAACACTCTTCAGCAAGATCATCAGACACTCCCGTCACAAAGTGTCTGATGTCATCCCTAGGATTGGATACCAAGGAAGGAGCATACTTGGACAATTATGAACTTTAAGGATTACTCTTACACACTCATACCTTATTGACCAAGGTTGATGAACTCTTACACTTTCGCCTCTTTTTATCCCTTGGAAAGAACCTATCAAGGAAAACACTTCGAAACACCTCCCAAGATATAGGACTTTCTCCCAAAGCCGTATTATCTCTCCATTGGGTATACCATGTTTTAGCTACATCTTTTAGTTGATAGGAGGCTAGCTCGGCCTTCTCATTTGAACTCACCCCCATAGAATATAGGATCTTTTAGACCTCATCAAGAAAGTATTCGGGGTCTTCATTAACCTTTGGCCACAGAATATTGAAGGGTTCATCCGTGTGAAGTCCCCCAACTGGGAAGCCATGGTATTAGCATTTTATTGAACACGGGGTCCAACCTCTTGATTTGCTTGAGATGTCATGGATTGAGCTTGAGAATCTACCTCTTGATCTCCAAGCTTAGAAAAGCCGACCTTATCTCTTTATCCGTCATAGGTGGAGGAACGAGCGGAGCTTGGTTCTCTTGGGGAAGAACTCTTGCATTAGCCAAATTTCCCTCCACTCTCCTTGTGGCTGCCCTTCTCGTAGTCACCGCCTATAACCACAATAAAAAGGGTTAGAAGAAAGGGAAACATAGAGTCCACTCTTGCGACACTACTTTCAAGATAACCAAAAAGTTGAGAATTTTCTTAAGGATCATATAACCTCTTATTCGTAAGTGTGGCACTCTTCACATCTATAAATAAGACTCTACGTAGACGTTGATTAGTGAGACATCAATCCTAATATTACTTCAACCTCATGCTCTGATATCAAGTTTATCATGATGGGGGATTACCCCTTAGACGTAACCTTGGAGAGGATTTGGACAAGCCCTTAGCTTTCTTCATAACATATCACAGGTCAAAATTACAGGAAATTAAAACTTTTTATATAGAGAGGTATACAAAGATCTCTCACATATCATATATGGAGTTTACATAGACTCCTCGTTTAGTGAAGCTTACATAGGCTTCTCATTTAGGCAACATAGTCAATCCATAAAAAATAGTCTAATACTTTGTCTCACATTAAACCATCTATAATGAAATACAACATTCAGGCATAATCCTTATACAAAATTCATATTTCCACATAGGGTTTAAAATAAGTATCTTCAATAATAGGGAAGAAATGAATGTCTTAAGACTGTTGAAATACTACTTTGGTAGAACAAAGGCACCATCCTTGAACTTGAGGACCTACCAAAAACTTGGGGAAAAGTCCAAGTCTTATTTCAAAGCGACCTTGGTATTCAATGGCCCGAACCTATATTATTTGGGAAAAGAAAAAGAATATGGGTTTGTACAACCACATGTACTAAGTATGGAAAAATATGCATATAAAACCATTTAAATCGTTCTTAAAAGGACATTTAGTTCAAAACCATTCTAAGTCACTTTCAAAAGCCTTTATGCACAATTATGATCATATACAAGCCAATGATCACATATTCACTCAAAACAAGTTCATATCAACACAAGACCAACATCATCATAAGTCAACAATCATAATATCAATATAAAGTCATATCAACATGAATGGCATCATATCAATATCATATAACCATAACAACTCCAACATGATGTCATAAAACATATATGTACAAGAGCTCATATCATCACAACATATAAGACCCTTACTCACAACCCCTTCCTAAGACTACGAGTGCAAAGCTTATGTGAAACCCCATACCCCACATAATCAAGTAAACCAAGTAGAGGATAATCAACAATGTCTACATTTAATATGTCTTCACATCATGCATATTCATAATCATGTACAACCACTTAGACCAATAGCATGTTCGTAAATGAAACTGACATCATATACATTCCATAAATATATAAGTACATAAGAACAACTTCCTAGGACTTCCCTCAAGGTCAACTTGTTCCATGTATAAGTAGAGTACCATACCCCTACTAAGTAGAACCCCTTAAGTCACCCTAGTTAGTGATCACTTTATTACTTTCATTTTACTTTCAGGAATAATTGCCTTAACAAAAAATAGACCATGTGAGCTAAACATGAAATCCGGTGTCATGAAACCCTACACCGAAAGAAGGTGGTCTACTTGACAAGATAGGACCAAAACATGAACTTAGAATTCTAGGTGGATCCACTACCTATTATTCCTATGGAGGTAACATAGTTAAGGAACTACGAGATATGTCTTGAACCTTCTATATGCCCATTAGCATAGGATTCCTCATCTCAGGAGAACATTTGGTGAATCTCCCTTCTAAGGGGAGTCAACACCTCTTATTGTCAAGTTCACTCGGTACTAAAATAAAGTACCCTTTTGAAATGTCTTTAACCTTTCTTAATTATCATATCTTAGAATTGGTCATAGGAGACTAGCCCCCTTGTATATCATGTCATTAGATCATTAGGTATAGGATGAAAACTTCCTTTCGTCCTAAACATCATTAGTGAGATCAACATGTTACATTCATATCATCTAAGGCACACAAGAGAAACATATTCAAACTTGTATTATCATAGCCTCACCATCATCTCACATTCAACATAATCATAACATGCCATCGTATTCATCATATCATATCTTCTTAATCTAATCACATATAATACTTCAATTGCACAACACCATCAATTATAAGTCATCATCATTGAGTTAAAGAGTTCAAAATCACAAAGTCTTACCAAATAACCCCCATGACATTCATCAAGATATTACCCTTAATTCATCACAATTATCCAATGAACCACTCATCATCATAATAATATAATGAATTAAACAATAATATAACTAATTCCAACAACCCTAATAATCTAGAAGTCCAATTCATAGCTAGGGTTAGAGAAAAGGGTTCAAACCATGGATTCTTTCATAGAACTAGGTCAAAGACTAAAACCACAAAATTTAACCCATAAAAAATCCTAGAATATCAAAAATAATTTAAGTAAATCAACATCAAATCCAATAGAAAGATCAATTATGAAATTGGAATGAAATGCATGTATTTGACATCTTTTGAAATCAATTTTAAAGAGTCTATTAGGTAAAGAGGTCCCAGGAGTGAATAGCTTCCATACCTTAAGATTCCTTATTGTTTGATATAGAAAATATGAAGTCTTGAATCCCTAGTGATACTTAAATTTTGATATTCAATGGATTATTTGAATAGAGAGAGAAAGTAGAGAGAAGTTGGAAAGAATTGAGTTTGGGAACTGTGGGGTGTTAGGTTAGTTTGATGAGGTTTAAGTTTTATATAGTCCCTCAACTACTTTCATTAACCACCATTTAACCCTTAATAATCTAACTAATTAAATAATTAATTCCTTAACTCAAATTTTTTACAGCCCACTCAACCCCTGTAGACGAGACCCCGACATGCTGACCATCACCTCATCGACAACCATGTTCTGCATCGGCATCGTTTGCGACAGAGAATGTTTTTTTCACCACTTTTTGAAAAATGGATAAGGCTGGACATACAAAACCATTGAAGTGACGTTGAACCATTGAAGGATCGTCATTTGGTTTGTCGTTTGGCCACTGTCAAATTTGATAGTTTTTGATCAAATGTAAGGATGCTCTCCAAGGACCATTTTGGTGGTCCTTGGGGAGTCGTACCCATAGGTTTCGACCCTAAATACACTCTAATAAATTTTTAGTACCTTTTTACCAAATTAATCTAAATTTTGACTCTTAAAACACCATGAAACATGCCAAGGCACACTAGCACACATTTCACAATTCTCTGGACGTCATGGTCGTTTCTTGACGTTTTGACTCTCACACTTCCTAATTAGTTTCACTACCTTATTTTAGGCTTATAAATAGTGTTTCAAGTCTTAGTTCATTATGTGAGGCTCTATACCAACTTATGGATTTTCGGAGTGTTACAAGCATAGTTTTCGGTGATGGGATTAGCATTGATATCCAAAAGATAGAAGCAGTTCATAGTTGACCTAAACCCATATCTCCAACAAATATACGGATTTTATTGGGTTTGACATGCTATTATATAAGGTTTGTTAAGGTCTTTTCACCTATCTCGTCTCCCTTGGCTAAGTTGGCTTAGAAGACAGTTAAATTTCAATAGTAGTGAGAAAGCCTTTCAGGAATTGAAAAGGAGGTGGACTACTGCCTAGTTATGACCATACCAGAGGGTATTCAAGGTTTTGTGATGTATTATGATGTATCTAGAGTTGGGTTGGGCTGTGTGTTAATGCAGAATGACAAAGTTATAACTTATGCCTCCAGATAGTTGAAAGTTCATGAAAAGAATTATCCAACCCATGACTTATAATTAGTTGTTGTAGTTTTTGCCTTGAGGATATGGAACTACTACTTGTACGGTGTTCATGTTGATATATTCAGTAATCTCAAGAGCCTACAATATGTGTTCACCTAGAAAGATCTCAACCTCATACAAAGGAGGTGGCTAGAACTACTCAAAGATTATAACATAACTATTCCTTTCCACCAAGTTAAGGCTAATATGGTTGTTGATGATTTAAGCAGGTTATCCATGGGAAGAACCACCTATGTTGAGGAAGAAAAGAGGGATTTAACCAAAGATGTGCACAAACTTGAACTCTTGGGATTCAGACTTATGGATTCCACAAAAGGAGGAATACTGGTGACTAATGGGGTTGAATTGTCACTAGTGTCAGAGGTGAAAGAAAAGCAAGACCAAAATCCCATTTTCTTAATTTGAAGCCGAATGTTCATAAGTAATGAATATTGACTTTTGAACAAGGGGGAGATGGTATGTCGAAGTATCAAGGTAGATTGTGTGTACCTAGGGTAGGTGAACTCCAAGATAGGATCATGGAGGAGGCTCATAGTTCTATATATTCCATTGATCTGGGTTCCAAAAAGATGTACCAAGATTTGAGAGAGGTATATTGGTGAGAAGGTATGAAGAAGGACATTGTTGAGTTTGTTTCAGGTTGCCAGCAAGTGAAAGTAGAACACCAAAGGCCTGGAGGTTTGACTCAAAATATAGAACTTATGGAATGATTAATATTGATTTCACCACAAGCTTGCCAAGGTCTCGCAGACAACATGATTCAATTTGTGTAATTGTCAATAGAATGAAAAAATCACCCCACTTCTATCCCGTAAAGACCACTTATTCGGTGGAACATTATGTCAAGTTTTACATTGAAAAAGTGGTAAGCTTCATGGAGTCCCAGTTTCAATCATTTCAAATAGAGGTGCACAGTTTACTGCTCAGTTCTGGAAGTTTTTCAAAAAAGGTTTAGGTTCAACGGTGAACTTAAGCACCATTTTTCATCCTCAAACAGATGGACAAGAAGAACGTACTTTCCATACCCTAGAAAAAATGTTAAGAACCTGTGTTATTGATTTCAAGGGGAATTGGGATGATCACCTACCTCTCATTGAGTTTGCTTATAATAATAACTATCATTCGAGCATCCAAATGGCTCCATATGAAGCTCTTTATGAGAGAAGGTGTAGATCTCCTATTGGGTGGTTCGAGGTTGGTGAAGAAGGGTTGATATGACCAGTTCTAATTTACCAAGCCATTTAGAAGGTGAAGGTGATTCAAGAGAGATTGAAGATGACACAGAGTCTTCAAAAATCCTACACACACATGAGGAGAAGGCCATTGGAGTTTAAAGTGGATGACTGGGTATATCTAAAAGTTCTTGCATGAAGAATGTTATGAGGTTTGTTAAGAAAGGGAAACTTAGTCCCTTGTATATTGGTCCTTATAGAATATCCAAGAGAATTGGTGATGTAGATTATGAGTTGGAGCTACCACAAGAGTTATCAGCAGTTCATTTGATATTTCATATCTCCACATTGAAGAAGTTCATGGGTAATCCTTAATTGATTATACCAACTAAAAATGTTGGGAATAAGGATAAATTATCCTATGAAGAGATTCCGATTCAGATTTTAGATTCCCAAGTTCACAAATTGAGAACAAAGGAGGTTGCATCAGTCAAGGTCCTTTAGAGAAACCAAATGGTTGAAGAAGCAACTTGGGAAGCTGAAGAGTATATGAAGAAGAGGTATCCGTATATCTTTGAATCGGGAGAGAATGCAGATCAAGGTACTAATTCTCTTTTTAGTACTTTATAAACTATAAGTAATCATGATTCTTACTTGTTTTTGGATTGCTGAGTGTTAAAATTGATGTTACCATTCTTAGCGTAGTGAAAGAAATCTCATTCAAAGATGAATGTTCCCAAGGGGGAGATATTATAACATCTCATAACTCGTAATAGCCAAGAATAAGCTAAGAAACTAAAATTTATCATTTTTGGAAAGAAAAGGAAAAAATCTGGAAAATTTCCTAAGTTGAGTTTTGGTAATTTTTAAACGGCCATAACTTCTAGCTCAGGATGAGTAAGAGTCAGTTCTTTAAATTGCTGGAAAGCCCTTCCAAAAGCCTGAGTTTGTATGATTTTGATATCGTATGAAGGATATATGTCTTCCTTAAGTTGGGCTATTAAAGTAAAGAAATTCTAATCCAGATTTAAGTAAGGGCAAACTTGTATTTTCACCCATCTATTTCCTAATTCATTTTAAGGGTTGGTTGGAGGTCAAAATAATTTTGATTTATGAATAGAAATGTTCTTACGCGTAGGGCTTGGAGAAGAGAAGATAGTAGAAGGAAAAGAGCGAAAAGAGCAAAAATTCATCAAGAACGCTAAGATATTCGAGTGGAATTTGTCGGGGTAATCCCTATTAAGGTATATGAGATCTTTCTATGTTGGGTTAGTTCAACCACACACCAACTTGCTTAATTCAACGGATTTTGTGTAGATTGAATGATGAAAAGTGAATTTTTTGAAGAACATTTTTGAATTCATCTTGGTTGAGTTGCTACATAACCTTTAGTTGCTTTGATTCATGTTTTCGGGTTGTTTTTCGATTCAAACCCATTGGGTATTGAGGGTATTAATAATTCTAAGTTTTTGGGGGAAGAACCATGGAAGTTTAGATGGTTTACAGATGACAAAATAGATAAGAAAAGTTGAGACGCCCGTCCGTCAGGCCTTGGGGTGCCGCGCCTGCCAGAGCCCCGCAGGACAGGCTTTGTCCGACAGGACCTGGCTCGATGCGCCATCCATAGTCCCTGAGGATATCCTCTGTCCATCACGCTCTTGCACTCCATGCCTGTTAGAGTGCCAAGGACGCCTGGAGACCCTATTCATTCCCCATCTTTTCGTACTAGATCCTAAGTGATGTACCCACATTTCTTAGTTAATTCCAACACTATAAGGTACATTTAAACATCATAAATTATCCATAAACATGAGATTATAATTCTTGAATCCATAATTCAATTCAAGAAAAGTTAAGATCAAAGTTTAAGAAGTTAAGAGTAAAGTCTAAAAGTTGAGAATCAAGTCAAAGTAATTTCTTAAAGTTTTCAAGAGTCTTAAACAAACATTTTAACTTTATTTTAAGGCTCAAGATACATGTTGAGAAAAGAGTAATGAGTTATGTTAAATTCTCAAAAGTTATAAGGGAACTAAGTATTCCTAAGAGTCAAGTTACAAGTTAAGCAAAGAGTAAAAACTTTAGTACATTTTTCATAAGTTATAAGGGGACTAAGTATTTCCTAAGAGTTACAAATGTTTCCACATTTTGAGCAAAAAAGGAAGCTGTACTTCGAAACAGAGCTTTTTACTAATTTTAGTAAAGAGGAAACTATGATTTCCAAGAGAGATTTTAAAGCTAAGTTCGAGTAATTACCTCAAACTAGAGAAGAAGTATTTTTAAGATATATGAGCTTAGTATTTGGGAGTAGTATTGAACACTGATATGGGGACGCGAGTTCATATTAACTCAAGCCCTCATAAACCCATGTAGTCAACATGGACAGAAGAAGGGTCGTATTTTTTAGATAATTCGTTAGTGATTTTTAGCATAGAATAGTAGATCCACTTAGTAGTTTAGGCTCTATATTGACGACAAGGTATAGGTTGGTCCTCTTGCAATGTGAGGCAAGATGTTGTTCCATCATCTGGGGCTGATAGTGGTGGTTATCGGTTAGAGAATCTCCCACATAAACTATATTACTTTCATATATAAGTAAAGTTGAATTTGTTATTGCATTTTATTTAACAAACTATGTTGTTTTACAATATCACACACACACACATACATACAGACACACACACACACACACACACACACACTATATATATATATATATATATATATATATATATATATATATATATATATATATATATATATATATATATATATATTGAGTTGAATATTCATTAGATGAGAAGAGAAAAGGTAAGTTCTTCTTATTCTTTTCAAGCTTTAAGTATCTGTTTAGCATTTTAACTCGCATACTCATACATTCAATGTACTGATGCTGGTCGGCTTGCATCATCTTATGATGAAGATGCAGGTAACTAGGATCAACATCCAGCACCTCGTTGATCCAGTTTGAGTATTCAGAGTCAGTGGTGAGTCTCTTTGTATTCTGGAGGACACTTTGATTCGCTTTTTTGTATTTTATTTATAGGATGGTGTGGGGTTTGTCCCAACATCCATCTTAGTATTGTAGAGACTTCATAGACAGTCAAATAGTCAGCTTTTGAGTCTTCTTATTTATGTATTTCAAATACTTTGTTATGATATTAAGTGCCATTTTGTCCAACTTATTATTTTATTAAATTATATCATGCGACTATTTTGTTGAGTTATGGCTTTCAACAGGTTTAATAAGCAAGGACAAGGGTACGCTCAAGACCAACAATGGTCATTTGGTGCCGACCACATCTAGGGTGTAGGCTCAGGGCGTGACAGGGTGTGTTAATCCTGATGAGGCTATGTTTGTTACTTTATATAGTGAGGAGGTAAAATTCTTAGACAACCAAGGAGGTGGTTATCGTTCAAACTAATCGAGGCACGGTGGTAACCAAGGTTAAACAGTGATGAACGTTTGAAAGATCGTGATAGAGGGTAAAGGGATCCAATCCTATTTGGAAAGAGAGAGATGGTAGAAGGGTACATATGTTTTCCCCATGAGATCCAAAGGCTAAATAATTCTAAGGGAGGTCAGTCGGAGGATATTCTTTCTCATATCCTCAACAGGGTTGAGGGTTCAGACAACATTTAGTAAGACATGAAATATTTGGGGACCCAAATTTGTCATATTTTGTTTTGTTTGAACCCGAAACAACAAAGGGGGTTGCATAATGATACTATGCCCAACCCTAAGAATGAAGTTTAAATAAGGATTTGCGTTGTGCCTTAACATTAACTAAAGATCTGATTGGGAGGCAACCCATGTCTTGTTTGCTTTATTTTTAATTTTGAAATAATAATGTTTTGATTTTGCAGGTCATAGTGTTGGATGTGTTTGAAAAATGAAGTTTAGCGAGCTAAAATTCTAGTCGACGACTCTCCAAAGAGGTCGGCGAGCTCAACTTGGCCCAATATTAGACTCAAGGAAAATTTGAGATTAAAGGTTGTAAAACTTGGCGAGCCAAAGAACTGATTTATGAATCGCCGACCTGTGTTGACTATCCTTTGGAACCCTAATTTGATTGGAGGTCCTATAAAACTCGGTGAGATAAGTGCCCAGTTAGCATCTTGCCGAGTAAGTCAGCGATCAAGACAAATATCGCCAAATGGGCAAGAACTAGACGATTTCTAAAGGCTAAAGGTGCAAGCTTCCAAAATCTTTCACTTTCCCTCACTTTTTACATTGCGAAACTCACATCCGCACTATATTTCCATATATTATTGCATTTTAGTAGCGTCTTAGTAGTCAATTATGTCTTTGGGTTAGATATCATTGTCACTTAGCTTTATAACTTCATGTATTTGGGTTATGTGGTTGGTTTTCCGAACCCCGATTCTTATTTAGCAATTTTTACTCTTATCCAATGATCTTTAAATTTTTGATATGTGCTTGACCTCTCTAATCGTAATTGTATGCTAGTGTTCCGGTTTTAATTTAAATATTATGCTTGTAACGCCTAAGTTGGTAAATTCTAGATTTTTTCATGCTTAAAAGTAATTAAAATTGTTGGGTATTTCTTGAATATTGTTGAGTTTTGTCGGGTTAAGTCTTATTAACCGGCATTTTTATCAAATAATGTAATTTTCCAAACAATAGAGTGATTGACATCATTCCTAATGGAAAAAATCATCAAATGGAAAAATTTGGCCAAATCGAGAGAAGTCTAGTATCTCAGGGTCATGGGTGTAATGGGTAGTAGTTTAATTGAAACAGGGCATGTTTTGATATTGTGTTTAGGGGATGCGGGGTTCAATTTTTGAAGTTGGGGTTGAAAGTAGACATGTTACGCCATTTGGTGAGCTGGGATGAGCTCACCAGACCACTCAACGGTTCACCGAATTACCCGTTATTGTCTTTTCTTTCATACTTAATCTTGAGTTAGATTTTGTAACTTTCTGCGAGAAGTTTGAGTTTACTGACTACACTCAGCGACTTACCTATGGTCTTCTTTGATCACCCTATTTGCGCCCCTAATCCCTAAAAGCACAGTGACTTTTGGAGGGCTAGTATTTGCTCGCTGAATGCAGTGGGAGATTCATCCAAAGACCCTTCCCACGGTTGACATGCAAAATTTTCTAAGAATTTTTTAGCCAATCCTTTTGGCGAGTTCGATCTAGCTTGCCAAAGTGATTTGGCGACTTGCCGACCAGGTCGGTGAGTCTATCTGCAACTATCTTTCTGTAAATATTCTTGAATTATATCTAACCCTTTTTGATGTATTTGCGGATATTATTAGAACCAATCTTGACATGACTTCCCATAAGAACTCACAAAGGATTGTGATTAATTATGGGGGAGCCAATCCTCCCAAGAAGGGAAGAACACAACCTCCTAGGAGAGGTAAGGGAAAAGACAAAAGTATAGCATATGAGGTTTCGAAACATAACTATTATAGTGAGGGCTCTCATGCTACATTATTTGACCCGGACGACAAGCATCCATTACAATCCTCGAAAGCGAAGGTACAGTCTGAATCTCGTTCTGACTTAGCTAGAGTACAAGTTGCCTCTTCCCCAAAATATACAACACCAGCTCCAACACCTATTATGGTTCCAATTTCACCAATAGTTCCTCCTCCCCAACTGCTTAATAGGTTATAATTTGATGGGTTGCGAACTATTCTCGAGGAGAAGTTGTTATCCATGGAGGGACTAGAGGGAAGGTACTCCAGTGTGAGGGATATAATGCAGTGGCACAAATTCGAGATCTTCACAGGCCTATATATCTTTACTTGTGTGCGTTCTACTTTATCTATGGTGATTTGGTCCCCAAGGGAAAAAGGAAATTATTTTAATACCAGTGAAATTAGTATGGTTCTAGGTGTAGAAGTTGAGTGCTGCAACGATCTCATAAACGCTGCCCTTGAGAGAGCCATAGGATTTGAGCACGACTATGAAAGACTGGCAAAAACTTAGTCCCCAAATGACCTGAAGGGATAGCTTGCCCCCTTTATTTTTGACACCAACCCAAGGTGTATTAAGGGGGGAGTTAGATAGAGAAGAAGCATTTGAATGTAGTTGCTTAGGATCGTTCTGATTCATCAACAACTCTATCATGCTTTCAGAGAATAAATCCTTCCTCCGTCATACAAAGGCAACTTGTTTAGGATCAATCTTAGAAATGAGGTGGATTAACTTGGGACTTATTATTGAGCAGGAGATAACCATGAGGTGTAAACAGAGGAGGACTTCCCTTCCATTCTCGATGTTGATCACAGAGTTTTGCCGACGTGCTCGAGTTTGTCGGGCTGCTATTAGAGACTTTGAGGTTACTGCTTCATCCTCCACTAACATCTGGCGTATTGAGGTTGAGTGCACTCAGGAGTAGGCCAACTAAGGAGAGCAACTCCAGTGGATACCTCTCTGGAGGTGGACATTGACTTTATAAATGTAGAGGCATTTTTGCCTACTCTGGCCTTCTGGCCTTCACGTACATTTGCTCTTACTTTTTCTTCCGAAGCTCTAAGTGCTTCTACCTTTCGTCAACTATCCAAGATTATTCAGGCTATGATCCTAGAAATAGGGAACCTGGCCCATTTAGCTCATGTTAGGGCTACCCGACTAGAGGCAAGTATCTCATGGATGATTGAGAGTGACTTGGTGCAATAACCATCCTCCATGATTTTATTGATGACTTGATATAGAGTCTTTGCTAGTGAGAGTATATATGGGGAGTCTTCTATTGTATGACTATGAAAGCCAAAGTAGAAGATATGAGGAAGGATGAAAACTATCTCAAGCCGACAAACTTCACTTCATTATAAGAGGCAGCAAATGATCTAGATGACCCGGGCACTTTTGAGATTCCTCTGGCCACCACAATATCATATCATAGGGATGGAATAACAATCATTGAGTCCAAGACATAGACCAACAAGAGTTTATAGAGCTGCGGGATGTTGAGGTGTATGATGATCTGCTGACCTTGAGGATGCGATGTTCGAGACTACACGCTAGATTTCTTTGAGAGACACCACCATGTGTGGATCTAGTGGAGTCTATAATTTTGAGGTGACTTTAAGCATTGATGCCTAGGATCAGAGCACTACACTGAGAATTGATGCCACGACATGGAGTGACTCTGTGGACAGGACCCCACTTTACTTCCCTTTCTATCATTTTTATTGATTTTTGGATATTTTTATTTCATTTGAGGATATATTGCTTTTTGTTTGTGGTGGAGTGAGTTATTTCCATACCTACCTTTTGTTTAATGTTATTTTCTACACATAGTAGCTTTTGTTTTGAAATTTGTGTGTTAACACTATTTTGTGGATGTTTGAGCTTGTAGCTCCTTATTTTGAATGTAAATGATTTTTTGATCCTTTCAAATAAATTTGTGCCACCTCTAGTGTATTTAATTATGGTTGTTCTTGTGCAAAATTGAGTGTCGATTGTAATTAATACCAGTGACTTGAATAATGCTCTCAACCAACAAACACGACTGTAAGGCTTCTATGAGGCCAAATAAAGTTGTACATGCAATGCATGAACTTTTTGTATCTCGTTGGACTAGTCAATTGTCAAATTGAGTCTATTATGATGAATATTGAATAATAGAGAAAGTGTGGAGTCTTATTTGGCATTGGTTTCAATGCCTTAAGTGATGAGCTTTCCGTGAACCATGTGTGATGACACCTGGAATTTGCCTCGTTGGTTCGGTTTATCAAGTGATGTGAGTTTTAGAAATGATCTAAGGCAACAATTTTGAAGAGTGAAATAATTTGACATTATACCTCTTTTGTGGCCTACCTTATTATTGTGTGATCGTTGCTTGAACACGCTTTGAGACTTATCCTTTTCTTGATGGAAACTTGATAAAATTATGACCCTTATTTATTCCTTCACCCTTAATCCTCATGAGATGTGACTTGTTTGAATATCCAACTTAAGCCAAAATCCTAAGTTGGGGGTGTGGTGTAAAGAAAAGGTAATTTTAGAAATTTGAAGGAACTCACTTCAACCTATGGTTTTGAAAAAAAGAAGATGGAACCCATACATACAGAAAGAAGAAAGAAAAAAAAAGAAGAAAAAAGAGAAAAAGAATGAAAATTTTTTGAAATAAAGTTGCAAAAATAAATGAGGTGTCCAAAGTTTCACGGAAAATGAATAAGGGGGTGAATTTTGGGCATGCGTGAGGATGAAGCATAAAAGGAAATAAAGTGTTATTTAGCCCACATTTCATGGAGATAGTAGTCACTGAGCTTAAATGAAAGTACCTTTAAACTTAGCCCTGTTACAAGCCTTGGAAAGACCTTTTTGATTTTAAGTGAGCTAAAACAAGCGTTGATTGGAAAATAAGCGCAAGCCTATGGGTGAAGTCATGCATGTGTTCATCTTTGTAAGTGTGAGTATTGATTGTGATTTTGGGGCTATAAACTGTAAAAAATAGTGTGGAAATATGGGATGATTTTTTGTGTGAGTATTTGAGTATCTTTGTTGTACTTGAACTTGCATCTGAAGAGTTGTGAGCTATCTTTGATAATGGTGAGTCACAACTTGAATATTTGAGTGCAGAGTTGATCCTTGCATGAGTAATTTGAGTTTTGTTGTGTGCAAAAATGATTGAGTCTTGTGTAGAATTGTTTTATACATCCTTTATGAACTATTAAACTTGAGTTTTATGTGAAGACAAACAGAAATTTAAGTTGGGCTGTTGATGAGTCCAAGAATTGGACTCATGTAGGGCCTTATTTGGATAGATTTTGTTTTCTCAAATGCTTATTTTGTACCAATAAGTGATGTAAGATCCTTGATTTTTAGGTATTTAGATTAAATAACAAAGCATGGACACTAATTTGCAAAAAAGGATGAAGTGGGCTGAAACAAAGAAGAAATAAAGTTTTGGTGATCGTCGAGTCCCTTTGCCGAGTTTATGAATGCCCTCTTGATCACTAAAGTTCCAGTGTGCCTAGCCTTGAAAGAGAAAGTCAAGTTTGTGAGAGAAATGAGAAGAAGGCTAAAGCAAAAAGGCGATGTAGTATTGGATTACCCAATATTACAAAACTTGAGGATGTTGAAGGCTAAAGAAAAAAGGCGATGGAATTGACCAAAGTGCGAATCGCCCGAATTTATTGGCGAGCTCGATTTATTGCGTCAAATGGAACTTTGCAAAAAAATATTTTTGGCGACTATAAATACAATTTCAAACATTATGTTTAGTGTCAAATTTTATTCTGATCAATCACTAGAGTAAATTTTGAGTTTGAACTCTCTAAGTATTGAGACTACGTTTTCCTTAGCTTTGATGAATTGAAGTTTTCCATTTCTGAGAAATTAAAAGTGGGTCTTTGAGATTCTTCAATTTGGACCTCTGTGAAGACAAAATTAATCTTACTCAGTTGATGGAAACACAATTTGGTAAAGATTTCTATCTTTTTATGATGTTTAGCTTAAACCACAATTCCTTGGGTGTGATTATGTGATTATTGCTATTTTAGATTATGGATATTGATAATTGTTAGTTTAAATGTTATTTAGAAGTGATTTTAATCATTAATTGAGGTTTAATTCAAAGGAATTAGTTGCAAATGCAGTTCTACCTTAGTGTTTTTGGCTTGCTCGAGAGAGAGATTTTAAAGTCAAGATTTTTGATTGATGGTTTGTTGGTATTAGGTTGTCATGGGTTCAAATCGAGGTAGTGAATCCTAATCCCCTTTCTTCACATTCAGCTTGAGAGAGTGAATTGACTAAAACGTAGTTTGTTCTTAATTGCATGCTTGTTGGTGTTTGAGGGAAACCAACTTTAATACGAGGTAAACTGTTTGTGACAAAGTTTATCTCAAGAAAAGTCTATATTATTCTTTATTATCATGTTACTCCACTAAAGTCTATAGTTGCAATTACCCATTTGTCTATATTATCGTATAGTCGAATCACATCCCAAGAACCTATCTTATTACTATCATTTTTGTGTTACTCGTTGTTGTAGCTGATAGTTAAAACCAAAACCCACTTTATTTTATATTTTTGTCAACCCCTTATTTACATGATGTTATTATTCGATAATTTCTATTCCCATGTCTGACTTGAGCATATTTGTATTTTACTATTGTATCTTAAACACGTACCACTCCCTATGGGATTTGACCCCAACTCTGGTTATTATACTGACTAGCAATCGTTGACATTTAGAATTGAATGAAGTGTCCTTGAAACTTTATATCACATACCTAGAATAACATCAAAGTCTACTATATTAAATCTACTAAGTCAGCCATGATGTCTTTGTGAATGAAATATTTGGTATAATAATGATAAAATCTTTCTACTAGAATAGACTTACAAACAGGTGTGGAAACACTAAAGGGATCAAGAAATGGCTCGAAAAGGATATTAAATCTCATAGAAATACATGGAGTCGCAAAAGATAGACTCGCGCCTAGATGTAGCAATGCATATATATCGAAAGTGAAGACTTTGATCATACCAGTGACAACATTTGGAGAATTCTCTTTCTCTTCACAATTGGTGATAACATGCAAACGTTTTGCTTCTCTGTCTATCCTTGAAGTAAATCCTTTGGGTGCTGTTTTTTATGGCAGAGCCGCTGAAAAAGATTGGGATCTATTGCCCCATTACCATTACCCTACATGTTATTAGGACATTCTCTCATGAAGTAACCTATCAGACCGCACTTAAAACAACCTTGAGACTATTTGGTGGTTCCTACCAAACGTAGCTCATATATGAGTCCAAATACCTCCTTGTGCCACAATACCTTGACACCGTGCTGTCCTAGCTATGAAGTTTTGAGAATTTTGATTGTTGATTCACCTCTGTTCTTTGGTGCAGGTGCACTAGCGGATGATGGAGCATGCCCATTTGGCTTTTGCTTAAAAGATGATCGTTTCGCTTTACTCTTCTACTTCCCAGACTTATTTCCTATTGTCTTAGCCTTTTCATTTCGGAACTTTTCTTTATCTCTCAATATCTTCCTCAACCTGTTGCACATGAATCATAAGCCTTACTATGTCCATATGTCCTATCAATATAGTTGCCTTTCGCTCCTTACTTGACAAGTGATACAAGCCATATACAAACAAGCTCATCTTGATCCTCATATCAGAACCTATCTCCGTAGCATAACGGGAAAGTTGGGTGAACTTGAGGTTGTACTTATACACACTCATGGATTTCTGCTTAAGAGTAAAACATTTCTATGACCTTTGCCTCTATCAGCTCACGGGGAAAGAAATGCCCCATGAAGGCACCTTCAGATACATCACAACTCACAATTGGTGCTCCTTCAGCTCTACTCTTCTTCCATTGGTCAAACAAGATTCTAGTAACACCCTTCAATTGGTATGCAACTAGTTCAACACGCTCATCATATCCAATATGAGTCACCTCAAATGCTTTTTGCAAGTCTTTCACAAATTTTCTGGATCCTCAATGACACTTAAACAGATGAAATATGGAGGATTCATCCAAAAGATTTCATGGATCATGGATGTATCCACATCCTATTGAATCCTTCTATGTTTCCCAGTTTTGTTGGTCAGCACTTGCTAAACATCCTGATAGCATCCCCTGACTCAGCATTAGTGACCTCTCGTAGGCCTGCACTTCTAATGCATTGGGAACCCCTTGATCCTTGAGATCAATATTACTTCTAGCAAGATGACCTCAGAAAACTCTTCGTTGAGGTATAATCGTAAATGTACACGCAGACACGAATTAGAAAGAACTTTATAGAGTTGAACCAATCGCAAGAAAAGAGTATGAAAGAAGCGAGATAGTTCTTATATGTCACAACCTCCAAATTATATATGTCGCCAACTTCACACCGATAAGCAAGACTTTACAGACATAACTTTATAAATACACTAGGACACTTGAACTTTGTATACTGATACCAAGTCTATTACGTTCGAGCCTACACTCTGGACGTTGATGTCACTCGATAACTATTGTTGGCTCCAAGCAAACCCTTGGCCTAGTTCATTTCTCTGCAGAAGACATACTTAACATAAGATAAACTAAAATATAAATATTTAACTCAATATCTCAAAATATATAACGTAATGTTTTAAAGGAAACATTCAACTGGACAAACAAGCAACTCAAGTCTTTAAACATTAAACACTAGAAATGGGAAGATTCATGAACTACTAGTGTCCATCTATGAAGCCTCTAACAACTATGATGGAATACGGGAAAATACACATGATATCTTAACTGAATTGAAAATTAAATGAAAATACTTCGAAAAAAAAGAGGCTCACCAAGAAAACCAGGAACTCAACCGGATCAATGAAGACTTAGATGATGATCCCGGTTACGTGTATCTGCATCATGAAAGATGCATGCCAAATGATGTCAGTACATGGAATGTACAAACATGTAAGGAGAACATTGTACATAACCTGCAAGCTTGAACATATAAAAAGGAAACCAAACTCATCTAAACTTAATCGAATTCAACTCAAAGATGCTCAAACTTAGGAATACTTAACTCATTTTAGTATAAAAGCAACAATAGAGATGCATTATAAATAAAACTTTCAAAATAGTAGATAACAACTCAATGTATTTAAAATACATTAATAACTCCATTTTTATGTAAAGATACAAAAATAACTCAATTAGGGAGATCCTGTAACCAACAACCATCACTATGATCTACGTGATGATACAATGTTTCACCTACGCAACCAGAACTGTCATGTACTTTGCCGGAGTATAAGACATCCTCAACTAAGTAGATCTAATAAGCTTTATTAAAAATAAAAAAAATCATCTAAAAAGTAAGACCTCTTACATTTTTACCCGCATTGACTTCATGGTTGATGAGGACATTGAGTTATCTAAACTCATCCCCATAACGGTGGTCAATACTACTCCCAAAATAAAACTTAGCCCATGTGATTAAAACAAATTTCTCATCGTTAAATTTGAGATTATTACTCAAAATGTTTCTCTTCAAAGAGATATTACTCAAAACTCTTCATACTCCTATCGGTGTTTCCCCTTAATTTAAATGTAAAAACATTTACTCTTGGGAATACTTAGTTCCTATATTTTTATTTTTAAAAATGAAACTCAAATCTCCTTATCGTCAAACTCAAGTACTCAAGTCTTTAAGAGAAGTTTTAGAAGGTTGTAAAAGAATTCTAAAAATGACTCGATAGAACTCTTAAGATTTTACTTTTAACTCTACCTTGAATTTAAATTATGAATTCAAGGATTATTATTCATGTTATGAATTACATATCCATGTATAAATTTATTTTAGAGTTTTTAGAATAAGAAAGGAGTAAAGGTACACCTTAAAGGACTTAAACGGAGCAAACGACTAAAAATAGGACGGGGCAGGCGACCCTGGCACACTGACTGGCTGGCGTCCCGCGCGGGGTACCAGCTTTCAAACTTTAGAGAGTCACTTCTAGCGCACTACTGGTGTGGCGCACCAGCCCCTACCCAAAAATACCGACACATTTTTCTCTCTCGTTTTCTGACCCTAATTTGCCTAGAATCAAATGGTTTCTTCCCGACCCACTAAGATTCATTTTATAAAGTTACTTACATGAAAATCTACTTGAAAACAATCAAGAACAAAGCTCATTGACAAGGTCCTCGCCTCAAGAACTCAACCAAATAATCATTAAGTTAAAGAACGAAAGCCACTTCAAGAACACTCATTAAGAATTCATCAAGAACTCAACATACCAAATCTTATGGATGAGTTTTGAATAACTATATAATTACTAGTGTGTGGTAAAATGAACCCAACACTATAAAAACTTATAAACCTCTATTTGGTGAAATAAATCCTCGATTCGCAAGAGATCTCGTTTTTTCTTCCTTTTCTTCTCTTTTCCTCTTCTTGAGCACCTCTCAAAACCCTAATCGTAATTTAGGATTGTCAAACTGACCTAAATTTTATTTGAACCCAAAAAATACTAAAGATGTTTTATGCATATGGGGTAAGGTAAAGACCAAAATAGCCCTCACTAATTTGGGTGACTTTGTTTAACTGGGAAGGCTAACTTAAAATGGGAAAATCTCTCTCATACAAGCTCAAAATTTAGCAAACTCTATGTCTTTGGAGAGGGAATTCAAATACCTTTTATCTGATATCTTATGTGCAACCTAAATCATCATATACTAAGAGTTATGGCTGTTTGAAGTTGATATGAAACTCACAACTTAAGTATAACTTGCAAAATTCCAAATTTGGGTCTTTCCGAATTAGTTCTTTCTAATTTAACTCATTCTAAGGCGGGATGTTATATGACTGACGAGAAAGACTTCCTCCCTAGGTTCACTTGGCGTTAATTGAGCACGCAATTAAACTAAAGATAATAGCAATATGATAATACTAACATATACTAATAATGGATAATTATTGTGTTTCCCATGAATCATGATAAAGCTGATAAAATATTGATAATATATAAACAATACTTTATTTGAAAGTATATACAATAATGAGACTTGATAATCCCAAACATGCATGATCAGAATTAATATGATTTTGAAACATAGAAATACCTAATTTTAAAGGTTCATGAAAATACTACATACATACTAATTTGTTGATGAAATTACATGATTTCAAATTTTTATAAAGTAGATTGAATAAACAATGAAGAAAGAATGTTTTTTATGAAATCCCAGGCGTATCAAAAATTATAAATTGAAGAACTAGGTTTCTTTGGGACTCACTATATGAAAATATATCATTGATGAAATTTGACATACTTAGAATTGAAGCCCTATCTGAATTTCTTGAATAGAGACTTGAAGCTTTGTAATCCTAAGTCTTGCTTTAGAGAAACTTGGGAGTAACGATCATTATTTTGAAAGTTATGCATGAAATAATTAGCTCAACTAATTGCCTTTAATTTTCATTAAAATAGTACAAAACGACGTAGTATTGGGGTTTAAAAAGCAGGAAAAGACTAAAATGGTACTACTAGAGATTTAGATTCAATAGGTTCCACAAGGGAATCTACAGTTTGTGGTTCCTTCTACGGACTATTTAATCCTATTTATAGAAATCAAGGAAAAAATGATGGGTTTATGAAGTTCAGACCACGAGATCCAATTACGGTCCTTGGTTCACTTTAGGAATTGTAAAAATCTCAGAGGAAACTCTGAGTTTCAAGACTTGGGTCAATGGGGTAAGTATATGGTCCGTAAAATAATTTATGAGTCACGAACCTAATCCATATATCTAAGAATGATTTTCCTTACCGAAGTCCCATCAAATCGCAACTATGATCCGTAGTTCCATAATGATCCTTAGATGTTGTTCATAAATCCTAAAAATCTGCAGAGTTAGAATTTTTGAGTTTCTCCTGATCTATTTTCGAGCTAGGATTTTGTGAGATGTTACAAGTTTATAAATTTAAATATTTGTAATCCTTTATGTTAATGAAACATAAAAAATTTGAACTTCATTTTAATTAAAATAATATAATGACAGTTATTTTTTACAAAATTGATTTGTGAGATATGCATGAACTATTTAGTTTAAAAACATCAAGTCTAATGCTCTCAATTTATTATATCAATTTTTTTATTTCTGATTTTGAAAATAAAATAGTAGTACTGAGGACTTAAATGAGATATAAACATAAATTATATTTTTATATTACAAAGTAGTAGAAAGGGCAACGTGGATTTAATTTTCGCAAGGTAGAATACTAAAAGAAATCTTGAAATTGTGTCCAAATTATTATTTGTACATCTAAATTACTTGTATTTTTAAGTAACCCTAATTTAGTAAAATTTACCTTTTTGATGTTGACATGATAAATATCTTGAATAGACTCTCTTTTAAGTGTGTGTGGTGATCAATAAATTGATTAATTAACTTTTAGGTGGGTGGGGTGGGGGTGGGGGGTTCAACTGTTAATCATCAAGTAGTCATATACAATGATTTATTTATTCTGTTTTATGTAGTGTTTCTTGTCTCTACTTACTATTGAATGCATATTTTTATCCAATTTTGGATTATAATTATTTTTAAGAAACAATTTTTTAATTCCAATGATTATTTGTGTCAACTATTTATCTTTTCATTTCGGGTCAAATTTATAGAAGTATTGGTCAAAATTTCATTATTTTGAGTCAAATAAAAGGAGAGCTAGCTAAAACATTAAAGTATTGATTGTGTGTTTCTTGCGAGGAGGAGGAAGAGGAGCATAACAACACGAAGAAGAAGAAGAAGAAGAAGAAGAAGAAGCAGAAGAAGTAGAGGAGGAGGAGGAAGAGGAGGAGGAGGAGGAGGAAGAGAAAAAGAAGAAGAAGAAGAATAAGAACCACAAGAAGAAGAAGAAGAAGAAGCAGGAGGAGAAGAAGGAGGAGGAGGAGGAGGAGAAGAAGAAGAAGAAGAAGAAGAAGAAGAAGAAGAATGATATTGGTACTCTACTTAAAGAACTAAAATTACTTTTTATCCAAGGCAAGCATACCATTCAGACTTCTAAAGATATATAAATAATGTTTATGATTGATTTTAAGGGTAATTGGGATGATTATGTGCTTTTGATTGAGTTTGCTTATAATAATAAGGGATAATGCACAAGTACCCCCTCAACCTATGCCCAAAATCTCAGAGACACACTTATACTATACTAAGGTCCTATTACCCCCCCCCCCCTGAGTTCATTTTATTAATAATTTTCTACCTCTTTTCGGCCTATGTGGAACTATCTTGTGGTCCTAATGTTGGTTGACTCTTTTTTCAAGCTAGTGCCACATAGGCCGAAAAGGGGTAGAAAATTACTTATAAAATGAGTTCAGGGGGTAATAGGACCTTATTATAGTATAAGTGTGTCTCTGTGATTTTGAACATAGGTTGAGGGGGTACTTGTACCTTTTTACAAATAATAACTATCATTCTACAATTAGGATGACATTGTTTGAGGTTCTCTATTGGTTGGTTTGGGGTTTGTGAGGTTGCTTTGATAGGGCCTGAGTTAGTGCATAAGGCTATGGAAAAGGTTGAGTCATTCATTTAGCTTAAGGTACTAGTTCCTCATGGTTCATTCTTTTGGATTCACTTGTGTTAGATATTCTCATATTTCCATATGCATACATGTTTATGAAAAATTATATTGATGTTATGATTTATCTTGGAGTGATTCTACATGTTAATGTAAATTTTTTTATGAAATTATATTCATGTTGGGTTGTTCATTTCTCTCCTACTAGATTCGTGTTAGATTGATTCCTATTTGAGGACGAATGTTCCAAGGGGAAATACTGTAACACCCCAGAAGTTGGAAAGTTGAGAAAGAAAAAGAAAAGTACATATAATTTGTTGAAGTTGTGAACTACGGGCCCAATCTATAGATCATAGAAAGTTCTACGGGTCGTAGAAAGGCAATCGTAAAAGGTGGGATTGAGTTTTGAAATCTTAAGTTTGTGAAGTTTGACTTACGACTGGACATACTGATCCGTAGAAAGTTTGACACGTCATATGACTGACTCATGGGAATGATTCAGAGTAGTCAACTTGAAATGTCAGTTTATGAGAGGGATTAGCGAATCATAATATTTTCTACAGGTCATATGAAACACTTGTAGAAGTGATTCAGACTAAGTGAAATTTTGAATTGAAAGTTGAGGTCTACGGATGGGTTCTACGGACCATGGGATTTTAGACGGATTGTAGAAAGATCTCATCGAAAGTAAGGTAAAATTTGACTTTCTAAAGTTGGTTCTACGGTTAGACAGTACAAATTGTAGAAAATTATGGACTATAGGTCAAAACTGTAGGATCCATCAGATAGTTATTTTAAGGGTATTTTGGTCCTTTCCTATGCATATAATTATTATACTACATCGTTTTTCTTATAAATAAGCTTTTGTAACTAATTTTTAGTCCTAAAATCTACCCATTCTCCTAAATCCCAATATCCTCACCAATTTCTCTCTCAAAACCCATGGAAGAAGAAAGGGGATTCTACGGTTCTTCAAGTTCAAATCTTTTTCCTTCACCAATTGCTTAGGGATTCAATACCAAGGTATCCATGGAGTTCATCAATGAGTTTCATTCAGTCATCGAGTCCCCCAAAATTTCTCTAATTTTCCAAATCAATTGCACTAAATTGGTTATGTTTTTATTCAATTAACATGAGTTCTACTTAGATGAATTAAATTGATTGATTTTATCATATTAAGATTGTTTTAACTCAATTACATGTTTTCCAATTAATTCCATATGAACCTATACATAATCTATGATTTTGACTATGAACGCAAAAAGTGTAAGAATTTATGATTGAAGTTTTCACAGAAGACATACATGGTTCATGGAAAAGAATTGTTTGATGATCCAGGTTGCTTTAAAATAAGCATCAATGAAATTTTGAAAGGTTTTCTCACATATGCATGAAAATGTGAAAGGTTTTCTTACATTAAGAAATCATGGATGTTGAAAGGTTTCTTACACATTGTTTAAGGAGTTACTTTATGATGTTTTAGCTTGAATTATTAACTTAATTGTGCTTTTCCATGTACAATGATAAGTTTATATTTATGACTAATTCCATCGGAATTTTACTTACTACAATAAGATATTTAGATGGAGACTCTCCCATTAGTAGAGGTCGGGTCTCTAGAAGCAATCTCGTTGTCCTTAACTACGTGACCTCATAATTGTCTTAAGTTACATAGTTAGTGGATCCACCTAAGTTAGAAGTTTACGGTACTTGCATTTCAGGAAATATCTTTTCAATATGGGAGTAATACATAAGATTTCATGGTATAACTCACATTATTTATGTTGGTTAGTAATAAATATACTACAAAACGAACTAAGCCGCTTTCAAATGTTTTAAGAAGCTTTTATGATGATTTTAAGATACATTGACCATGTTGATGATTTATGATATCTTCTAAACTTTACCATGTTTAGCTTGGTCATGTATTCCATGTTTCTTTCTTATTTCCTCTTATGATCATGTTTTTATGTTTTCATGCATATCTCTCATACTTCGTATATTTCAGGTACTAATGCATGCTTGTTTCTACGTTATTTCACTAATGCAGGGCTTGATGACTCCCCTTCCCCCGTTTGTGTCTAGTTCATTATTAGAGATTTTGAATATTTGTTGGGTACTTTGGCTCTGATGACAATGACTGTAAGACATTGGACTTAGAAATAGCTAAACTGATATCCGTACAAGTTACTCTTCAAATTTTGAGTTTTTGGGTCAACTTCAAATGACCATAACTTTTAAAACATAAATAATTAGGAGGCCAATGAGATAATAAATCAAAGATATGTGAGTCCTCTTTCCAACACCAACAAGTTAGATAAAAATTGAGTTTGGAGGAAGGATATAAGCCTGTTTGAGTGTAACCTCTTTAGATAGGGCCTTTTGATCCTTTTTATGAGGAATATTTTTGTCTTTTCCATACTCACTAGACCTAAATGCTTTTCTGTCTAAGATGATTGAGATAAGTTTTTCATTCTTTCTAAAATGTTTAAGGAAGTTAGAGAAAGTTCAATAGGATAAAAAGGGAGATTAAAAGAGTTCTTTAAGAATTTGGGGATAACACCAATAACTTATTTCTTTCAAGGTATGTAAACTTTTATAGTGTTAGGGTTTTTTACCCTCACGTCAATCATGAGTTTCCATTTATGATTTCATCCATGAGATTGTGTATATTGAGTTTCTTGAGGTTTTGTGTTTCATTCTTTTACACTGGAGTTTTGTTGAGTTCTGGAGGTTAGGATCTTGCGTGTGATTGTTTTTCTTAAGGAATTTTCAGTAGATTTTTGATTAATTATGTTGGATTTATGTTTTAATAGATTTTGGAAGAAACCAATTGATTTAAATGAATTAGGACCAAATGTGAGAAGGAAAAATTGTTAGAAATTTCTAATTTTGGGCTGGGATGACGCGCCCTCTAAGCACTAGAAGGATGGCACCCTGTGTCTGCAGTGTTCCCCACACCAGCCCCAGTAAATTGAGGGCTGGCGCGGTGACCCACTAATACACTAGGGGCGTCAGGCCCCTTTCACCTCCATTCTTCATTTTGTATGCATTCATTTATACCGTGTCCTCAACCTCTTCTTATTACTACCTATATAAGACTTTATTAATCATTGAGATATACTATATATCCTAATCATAAATCTTGAATTCACATTCCAAATTTTAGGTAAAGTTAAGAGGGAAGTTCGAGAAAGTCATTTTGAGAAGTCTTTTACAATATTTATAAGTATTTTGAGACTTGCGTAAATAAGTATCAAAATGAGGAGATTTTTGTTCCATTTTTCATAATGAATATAAGGGGACTCAGTATTCCCTAGTGTAAACACTTTTGGATTTAAAATGAGAGGAGACCTTTATTTCTAAACAAGTTTATGAGAAGTTTTGAGTATTATCTCTTTTAAGAGAATATTTTTAGTAATAATATCAAGTTGAGGATGATTTATGTTTTTAAACATTGAGCATGAGTTATATATGATACTGGAGTAGTATTGAGCATCAATCTGGGTATGAGTTTAAACAACTGACATTCCTCATAAACCTATAACCAACATGGTAAATGATCATAATTTATAGATGATTCCTTATTGCTTTTAAGAATAGATTAGTGGATCCACCTAGTTTATGAGTTATATACCCCGACATGTATAGGATAATTCTAGAAGCGTGGATGAGATATTGCATCATCATGGAGCTCATAGTGATAATTGTCAGTTAGAGAATGTCTTAAATAAAAGTAAAGAGTCATTATTATATTTTTATACAGTTTGAGTTCTTATATGTTGTCCACAAAGATTATATATTGCATTTTATTATCCTGTCTTTCATATTGAGTTGACTTGAGTATTATTGAGTTGAGAAGACTTGAGATAAGTGTTATGTATATGAGTTGATACGAGGTGATTATGCCTCCTTTCTATCCATTCAAGCTTGTATTTATGTTTTAGAGTTTCCCCTTACATGATCGTACTGACGTCATTCAGCCTGCATCTTTCATAATGTAGATAGAGATATTAAGGTCATGAATAGGCGCTCTTTTGATACCACTTAAAGTTCTAATTATCTTTGTTGAGTTTGCTTGCTTTCATAGGAATCCACATTCACTTTTCGAATTTTTATGATATCGTGGGTCTTGTCTCAACTTCCATCACCACAGTTAGAGGCTTCATAGAGAGTAGTATTTTGACAAAACTTTCCATTTCAATTGGTTATGTTCTAAAACATGAATTATTGTCTTATGGCTAGTTGATTATTTCAAACATTCTGAGTTATTTACTTTGAGACAATTGAGTTAATCTTTGCATTTGAGATCCTACGTTTTTGAATGAGTATTCCACTATGTATTAAGCAAGACCAATTGTTGTTGACAAACCAACAATGATATATGAGTGCTATTTAGGATCAAGATGTGCCAGTTGAATGTTGACCCACAAGTTCAAAGGGTAACCAATGTAACAAAACTGCAATCCCCCAAGGAGAGGTCACTAATATTGAGTTTTGGGATGCCATTCAAATGTTGATTCAAGTTGCAGTGACTCAATATGGTAATCAAAGAGGGGATTGTCAGGATATATGTGATACATCCAGGATCTGTGAATTCTAGAAAATCAATCCTCTAAAATTCACAACGTTAAATGTCATTGTGGATTTGGAAAAAACTTTGTGGAGGAACAAGAGAAAGTGTTTGAAGTTTTGCATATTATTGATGTTGGGTGTGTAGATTTAGTTTCATACAAACTCAAGGGTATTTCTAAGATCAACTACGAGCAATGAAAGAAGATTAGCGATGAAGAGGCGCCGATAGTGAGTTGTATTATGTTCGAAAGTGCATTCGTGGGGTGTTTCTTTCCTCGCTAGCTATGGGAAGAGAATGTGAGGAAATTTTTACATGAGGACAACCTCAAGTTCACTCAACTATCTCATTTTGCTACGTGGATGGTTTCTAATGTGAGGATAAATATGAGCCTATTTTTTTCTTTACTATCACGATTGTCAAGCAAAGAGGGTAAGGATATTATGTTAATAGGGGACATGGACATAGCAAAACTTATGATATATGCGCACCAGGTTGAGAAAGACAAGTTGATAGAGGGAGGAGTTTTGTAACAAGAAGGCTAAGACAACATGTAATGAGTTCGGATAGTAAAAGGTCAGAAATGTAAAACGGTCATCATTTCAGCAGTGTAATGTAGTACAAGGGTCCAACTAGACTCCTACATTTGCTAAGTATAGTAGAAACCACCCAGGAGCATGTCGTGAAGTCTCCACTAGCTATTTCAGATGTGGTTAGACAGGTCACTTCATAAAAGAGTATCCTAAGAGAAGGTAGGGTAATGTTAATGGGGGCAATAGATCTCAATCTTTTTCAATGGCTCCGGCATACAGAATGGAACCTAGAGGAGCTACTTCAGGGATAGGCGGAGGATAAAACCATTTGTATGCTATCACCAATCATCAAGAGCAGAAGAATTCACCAGATGTTGTCCAGGTATGATCAAAGTGTTTAGTTTTGATGTATATACATTACTTGATCTAGGTTTGAATCTATCTTTTGTGACTCTATACATAGCTATGAGTTTTGATATTCTTCTCGGACAACTTCTTGTTCCCTTTATTGTTTCCACACCTTTTTGCAAGTCTTTCCTAGTTGAGAGAGTTTATCTTTACTATGTGATCTCTTTCAATCACAAGGATACCATGGATGACTTAGTTAAGCGACACATGGTGGACTTTGATGTTATTTTAGGCATGAATCGGCTTTATTTTTGTTATGTCTTAGTTAATTATAGAATTTGATTAGTCAAATTTGAGTTTCCTAATGAGACATTTGTAGAGTGGAAAAGTAGTTCAACAGCACCTAAGGTTTCTTTCATTTCATACATTAACGCTAAAAGATTAGTCTCCAAGGGGCACATCTATCACTTAGTCTGATTTAATGACTCTAGTGTTGAGACGCCACCTATTCAGTCAATCCCGGTTGTGAGTGAGTTTCCAAAGGTCTTTCGAGACGATCTTTCGAAGTCTCTCCTAAAAGAAATAGACTTCAATATAGACATTCATCATGATACTCGACCTATGTGTATTATGTCATGTAGAATGGCTCCAGCTGAGTTAAAAGAGTTATAAGAGTAGTTGAAAGATCTTCATGATAAGGCTTTTATTCGACCTAGTGTCTCACCTTGGGGCATTTCAGTCTTATTTTTTTTGGAAGAGAGATGGTTCTCGTAGGATATTGACTACAACCAATTGAACAAGGTCACTATAAAGAATAAGTATCTACTTCTAAGAATTGATGATTTTTTCCATCAACTTTAGGGTGCCACTTGTTTTTCTAAGGTATGTCTTACATCATTCTATCATTAGTTGAGAGTGAGAGAAAGTTATATCACTAAGATAACATTCAGGACCCATTATAGTCATTATGAGTTTCTTATTATGTCTTGTGTTTTAACCAATGCTCTTGCAGCGTTCATAGACCTTATGAACAGAGTGTTTGAGTTACCTGTGTACATGCATGTTATTGGGTTTATTTATGACATCCTAATTTATTCGAGGAGTAAGGAGGATCATGTTATCCATCTTAGAGTAGTTCAGAGTTGTAAGCTAAAATTTCTAATTGTGAACTTGTCTTGATCCCATGGCATTCTTAGGCCATATTGTGTCTGGTGAAAGGATTTGAGTTGACACTCAAAAGATTGAAGCTGGGAAGAACTGACCTAGGCCCACATCTCCAACCGATATAAACAGATTATTGGGATTGGATGGTTACTATAGAAGGTTCACTAAGGGTTTTTTGTCTTATTTTTCCTCGATGACTCAGAAAATAGTTAATTTTAATGGTTTGAAGCTTGTGAGAAAAGATTTTGGGAATTCTGATGTGTCTAAAGTTGGGCTTGGTTACATATCAATGCATTATGGAATTTTTATTGTTTATGCCTCCATATAGCTTGAGATTCATGAGAACAATGATTCATGATCTCGAGTTGTCTGGCATCACTATCTCTATAGTGTTCATGTAGATAAGTTCACAAATTACAAGATCCAAAAAGATCTTAATCTCAGACAGAGGAGGTGGTTTGAATTAATCAAGGACTATGACATGAGTATTCTCTATCACCCAGGTGAGACTAATATTGTTGATGAAGGACAAAGAGAATAAGCCAAAGATGTACATATACTTGCACAATATGGAGTCTCATTGATTCCAATAAATGTGGAGTGGTGTTGATGAATGAGGTTGAATCGTCACTAGCGTATGAGCTGAAGGAGAAACAAAATCAACATTCCTTTTTGCTTGAATTAAAGGTAAATGTTAATAAGCAGAAATTGATGGCTTTTTAATAAAGAGGAGATAGTGCGTTGAGGTATCAAGATAGATTGTATGTACCAAGGGTGGATGACCTCTGAGAAGTAATCATGGAAAAATCTTATAGTTCTATATATTCAATTCATTTTGATTCCATAAAGATGTACCATGAATTGAGAGAAGCCTATTGGTGGAGTATAATGAAGAGGTTTATTGCAGAATTCGTGTATAAGTGTCCAAATTGCAAAAATATCAAGGTAGAGCACCAAAGGTCTAGTAGTATTGATCAGAATATAGATCTTCCATAATGAAATTGGAAAATTATTAATATGGATTTCATTACTTGTTTGTCGGGGTCTCTCAAACACCATGATTCGATTTGGGTGACTGTAGATTGGATGAATAAATCAACTCATTTCTTGTCAGTGAAGTGACCAAATCAGCAGAGATTATGCTAGGTTGTATATTCAAGAGATAGTCTAACTTCACGGGGTTCCTATGTCAGATAAAGGTGAACATCTCACTTCTCATTTATAGATGTTTTTTCAAAAAGTTTTTTGATTCGAACGTGAATTTGAGTACTTCTTTCCATCCTTAGATTGATGGTCAAGAAGAACATATTTTTCATACTTTACAGGATATATTAAGGGCATGTTTGCTCGACTTCAAAGTTAATTGGGATGATAAGTTACCTCTCATAGAGTTTGATTACAATAATAACTATCACTCAAATATACAAATGGTTCCTTAAGAGGATCTTTACGGGAGAAGATATAGATCTTCTATTGGATGGTTTGAGGTTGGTGAAGTTGGGTCTACAGAGCCAGGCTTAGTGTATCAAGCCATGGATAAGGTGAAGATTATTCAAGAAAGATTGAAAACAACGCAATCATTAAAAGTCCTATACAAATGTTAGGAGAAGATACTTAGAGTGTGAGGTGGATTATTGGGTTTACCTGAAGGTTTCACATATGAAGGGTGTTATGAGGTATGGCAAGAAGGGAAACTTAGTCCCCGGTATACTGGTCCTTATCAGATATCCAAGAGAGTTTGCAAAGTAGCACATGAGTTGGAGCTACCATCAAAGTTAGCAACACTTTATATGGTATTTCACATATTTATGTTGATGAATTGTATGAGCGGTCATTCACATATTGTACCTTTTAAGAACATTGGTGTTAATTATAGCATATCCTATGAGGAGTTTCTTGTTCAGATTCTTGATCATTAGGTTTACAAGTTGAGGAATAAGAAGGTTGGATCAGACAAAATCCTATGTAGAAATCAATTTTTTGAGGAAACTACTTAGGAAGTGGAGGAGGATATGAATAAGAGATACCCTCATCTCTTTCTTTCGGAATAAGCTCTAGACCAAGGTAATAACTTTTGTTAATAATTTTACAAATTGATATGCGAAGTTGTGTTAAATTGCATGTTATATGTTTGAGTTGGGTGTTAAATGTTTCCAACCCCATTTCTACTTAGAATGATCTCATTCGACGACGAGTGTTCCCAAGGGGGAGATATTGGATCTGAATTGAGATTTGTACAAATTACCCTCAAATTTTGAGTTTTTAGGTCAACTTCAAATGACCATAAAATTTTAGAACATAATGTCTAGCACAAATAAAAGATCTTTGAAAACTTTTTCTAATGTTGTTCAGTTTGCTAAAATGCGACTTCAGATGAAGGAGATACGACCATTTGAGTACAACCTCTCTAGATAGGGCCTTTTCATCAATTTTTATGAGGGGTATTTTTGGTGTTTTATTATCCCACTAGGCCTAAACGTTTTCCTCATCCAAAAGGGGTCTAAGATTATTGAGATCAATTTTTTCATTCCTTCTAAAACGTTTAAGAAAGTTAGGGAAAAGTTAAAAAAGAGAAAAGCTGAGGTTTCAAGAGTTCTTGAAGAATTTGGAGAAAACGCCAACAACTTAGTTCTTTTGAAGTATGTAAGTTTTCATAGTGTTGTTTTTGTTTACCCTCACGTCAATCATGAGTTTCCATTTATGAATTTGTCCATAGGATTGTGTATATTGAGGTTCTTGAGGTTTTGTGCTTCATTGCTCAACAATGGAGTTTTGTTGAGTTCTTGAGGTGACGGTCTTGCGAATGAGTCTTTTTCTTGAGGGATTTCGAGTGTTCCAATTAATTATGTTGGGTTTGTGAATCTAAGGAATTTGGAACATATCAACTGATTATAGATAAATTAGGACTAAAACTTGAGAAGTAAAATTTGTCAAGAAGTTATGGGTTAGGGCTAGGGGGGTGCGCCCCCGTACCGATAGGGGGCTGGCGCCCTGTTCTTGTAGTGTATCGCCAAATTAGACCCAGTATATTGAGGGCTGGTGCTGCACGCCATTGATGCGCCATGTGACTAGAGCTTTTTGTAAAAGTTTTGGAGTGTCGTATGAGGGTTTAAAATCATAAAAATTATTTCCTTACTTCGAATAGGGATTTAAGGGTTAGGGAGTCAAGGTATGTCCCCCCAAAATACACCGAAGGGGTCCTGGATGAGGACCTAAAAACAACCCAAAAATTTGTCAAACTTCAGCAATCAGCGATTGCCATCTATTAGTCGTGGATGGACCCACGCCCCGTGATTTGGGGTCGTGGGTATAGCCTGCACTGGCCAGCAACTTCTAAGCTTCATACCCCAACCACGAGACTAAATGATTTACATTATACCCATCTACGGTCCGTGGATTCGTGGGGAGTAGCTTAAGCAGTTTCGAAGTTATTAGTTTTAGGTTAGGTGTTTGGGAATTGATGAGTTAACTAATTAGGGATTAATGTAGGTCGGTTATTAAGTTAATTAACCTCCTATATAAGTTTAATATTCTCCTAAACTAATCACTGAACTAATTCATCTAAGACCCCAAATTACTCTGAAATTCTCTCTCTAGAAGCAAAGAAGAAGAAAAAAATGGAGGCAACCTCAGTCGTTTTAACCATTAATTAAAAGTTTATTTAGGGAATTGATTAAATTTAAGTTAATCTTATTCATACATGGGTTATTCTCCAAGGATACCCCATAGTTTTCCCCCAATTTTAAAGTCAAAAACTCAATTCTATCGAGGGTTGTGCTTACATTGTGGGTAGGGATTCGGCGTAATTCCAATATATTGGATAACATCGAATTATGATTGAATTAGATTTTTTTAGTGATATTATGATGAAATCATATGATTTTTATGGTAAACCCTAATCTAAATTTAAGAATGTGATTTTTTGGGTTGATCCCATTAGAAGTGAAAATAAAGGTTCATGAACGACCTTCTTGAATTAATGCCATGTATGGACATTGGTCAAAGTTAAGATCCTATTACTACGAATTGAATTAGACCTTATTGAATATGATTTATCTTGATATGTAAAGTTGAATTTGAACCTTTGTGGTCAATTGTGACTAGAATCACATGCTAATGAGGGATAAATTAGAATACCTTGAAATTTAGGTATAAAGAGAGGTTAAACAAGAAACCTTGAGAGTAAAAGTTGTGATGATAATAACTAGGTCTTGAGGGTGAAGATAATGAGATTACCTATTGAGGCTAAGGCTTTGGAAGTAAAGTCTAAATGTGAATATAAGCTTGATAGATAGAGTTTTGGTGGAGGATCTTTACCTACCTAATTTACCCAATAAAAGCTTGAAAGTGTGAAATTATAAAATCATTTAATTCATGAGGATACCAATGTCTAATGTAGAATATATTCTAGAAATGATTTTATGCATGAATAGGATATGATATGAAAAGGTTCTCTCACATAGAATGATTTTAGGTTGAAAAGTTATTCTCACCTAAAATGAATCTAAGTCCAAATAATATGAACATTATGAGGTTGTGTTGATTACCCTAAAATCCTTTACATGATAGGAATGTGCGGTGAGTTCCATTACTCCTAATAATTTAAGCATGGGGAGTTAAGGGTGATTACCTTTTTGTATATGTATGACTCCCAAGGCAAGAAGTGATTACCCATTAGCCTTTTCGTTGATCATATAGGCGATTAGCTATGATTCTTATGTGATTATGTGGAGGTGAATACCTACATTACACATAAAATTTATATGGCGGGAAATACCTATATTACCTTATAATGAATATGGAGGTGAATACCTATATTCCCCTAATAATGAATTTGGAGGAGAATACCTATGAGTCATTAATATGTACGACTAGAGCCTGTCTTTATAATTCCATGATATGTGTAGCTTGAGGTGACTTCCCTTGTCCTTCATGATTAACTAAACATTTATGTCTGCATTTTGAAGATGAGCATAATTAACTTGGATAGTAGCTCTAGATAACTCTCCAATACATGTATGGCTAAGAGGTGAATACACTTGTCCTTATGATATTATGTTAATATATGATAAACATGAATGATGAACCTAAAGTGTCTAGCTTAGCATTGGTAGGATCATGGGCTCGTGTTTATGCATGTCAAAAACTTGTCATAAAGTGAATCATGAGATGTCTTCTCTTATATGATGTATTCTTATATAGGGTTTTGCTATTGTTTCCTTCCATGAAATGATATGATTGACTAAGATGATAGTTTCCTTGTCTATATGAAGCAAGCTAATAATGATACCAAAGTAGGGTGAATATGACTCGGTGACTCCAAGGTTATGCTTAGTGTGAAGGGTAGTATGGCATATCTTTCATACATTGCACAAGTGTGCTTTGAGGTTACTTAGGAGTATGGAGCCCTTATGGTATAAAAGCTTAAATGCTTAAACCATGTATATAGGTAATGATTAAGATGACATGAAAACCCTAAGACTTGACTATGAATGTAGACTATGCCCAAGAATCACCTAAGACAAGTACTTAGCTTGGATAGTAGCAGTATGGCACAAGTATACTTGGTGGTGGGTTGTGAAGTATTTCTCTTGTAATATGAAAGACTTAATGTTAATGTATGTAACCATGAAAGTTTAAGTAAAGACTATGACATGAACATGACTTATCTCCTATGCTCATTAACTATGTCTTATGTTGACTTATATTTATATGATGCTTATGTAGGACGATTATGCTATGACTATGATGATTATTTTATGTCTTTGTTATTATCTCTTATGCTTATGTCTATGTAATCTAACAATTTTGAGATGCTCTTATGATGTTGTGCTAGTTTCATACTTGGTACAGTTTGTATTAACGCATATGTCCTACATTCTAATCAAATGTAAGGTTTGGAGACTTAAGTGCTACTTTGAATATAGGCTGCTAAGGAGCTAAGGAAGATTGAAGACTTGATGATTCCTCATAGCTTCTAGGATGAACCTATTACCTTTCTTATGTAATTTACATTATGTTTAAGACTTTGTATGGGTTGTGTCTTGAAGCATTATATCCAAAGTTAGTTAGATGGTTTGAGACAAAGAGTATGTTAAGACTACTCTTTGAACTTTATGAAAAGACTTTGATTGTATGTTTTAAAAGTTTTACTATTTCCCGTATTTTCTATTATCTTATGTTTAAATTATCCTAAGGGCTTGTATACGACCCCTTTAGGGTCAAGTAAACCATGTTACTTCTAGGGAGTAACCCTGGGTCGTGATAAACTTGGTAATCAGAGCACATGGTTTTAGGATGCTTGTAGGATTATCTCAAACCACGTATAGTAGAGTCTTGTTCATAAACGTGAAACACACCACATTTATAAATAGAAGGCTATTATATGTCTATAAAACCTCACTTCTTCATTATCTAAATTGTGTCATAGAGTTCGGCTTTAGTAGGCCCTTCTCTAATTTGTGCCCTTTTTTGCATGGTATGACTAATATAAAGGCTAATGATGGGAGAGGTGAGGAAAGAAACAAGGAGCAAGGGGTTCCTCCCCAAAGTCTTAAAGTTCTTCAAGCTCCTAATGATGAGGGAATATGAAAATTGTGGATATAAGGTCGACTCTCCAAACTTCGATTCAAACCATGATGGATAAAGTTGAAGTCGTGAAAACTCAAGCTTAAGCAAATAGGAATGTTCGGCCCCGTGTGAACTCTAATGTGAATCTCGCAAGCTTAAGAATGATGGAGTTATTTAAGATAAAACCTCGAGAGTTTCATGGCTCCAAGGTGAAGTAAGACCCTAACGAGTTTATAGATGAGATGTGTGGGATTTTTTATATCATGGAGGTGACTTTGGTAGAGAAAGCGAAGTTAGTCGCTTACAAATTTAAGGGGTATCCCAAATATTGTATGGTCAATCAAAAGGGGGTAGGCTCGTATGTAGCACCCCGAATTATTTTTAGCTAAGACTTGAACGATCCTTCGTAGAAAGTAAGTTTTTATCAAGGAAATTAAAATTTCTTCAGTGTTAAGGTCATGTCACTAGATGTAGCACCTTGATTTCTAAAACAATTAAATTGGAAATAACAAAAATCTGAAATTTTGAGAGTTAAGCTAAGTATGAATTTTTGGTCAACTTCAAACAACCATAAATCCCAACACATAATGATTTAGGTGTTATATAGGAAACCTTAGGAAATATCAGTGAATTAGCTTTCCAATGCCACCGAGTTTTCTAATATTCGAGTTCGGATGAGTGAGATATGATCTTTTGAAGTAAGGTCGTCCAGTTAAGGAAAGTTAGCTGAAAATAGTGAGGGGTATTCTAGTCTTTTCCTTACCCAATTAGATTTAGTTCATTTTCAGTAATATTTTAGGGGTATAATCCTATAAATTTCTGTTTTATAATCCTAATATACACTTAAGGATTTAGTTAAGAGTTCAAGAAGAGAAAAGAAAAGAAAAGAGGAGAAAAAAGGAGAGGATCAAGCGTTCGTCAAAATTCCTGCATGGTGTTGCTGATTTTCACCATGAGTTTGATCCATAAGAGTTAAAAAAGCTTTCATATTGTTGGTATTTTTCACCCTCACACCAATCATGTTATGTTCAGCACAATTTTATTCTTAATTTTGAAAGATAAGAGTTCTTGATAGGTGTTCTTGAAATTCATTCTAAATCTTCGTCTATTGGGGTTTTGATGATTTCTTGATATAAAAGTGAGTTTTTAAAGGGATGTATTTATTATATTAGATTTTACTTATGTTAATTAATTTATTCTAATTGATTTGGCAAAAAACTGTTTGATTCTAGGCGAGATAGGGTAAGAAAACAAGCAAAGAATTTTGTTGAGCCTTCTGGGTTGGGACATGGCATGTCACACCATATAGAGTGCCCCAAAGTATTATCTAAACTTGAGGGGATGGTGCCCCGCTCCACCCATAGCCCCAGGTTCGCCTACCCCATCCAGTTTGCAATCAGTTGTTTCATTTTAGTTCTTTCGAACAGTAGTTTCAATCTTTTTTTCGATTCTAACTACTCTAGGATAATTCTAAACACCTAAAATCATTCCTAACATGATCATAAACTTGAATTCATAATTCAAACTCAAGGTAGAGTTGATAGTTAAGTTTTCTGAGTACATTCAAACCTACTTGATAATGTCCCTTTGAATCTTCTTTTGAGGAGTCTTTTACAATTCTTTACAACTTGTTTTAAGACTAAAGTAAGTAAGGAGAATGTATTCATGAGTCTAATTTATCATTACAAGATCCTTCATATCATGAACCATAACTGTTTAATTTATAATTCACATTCAAGAAAGAGTTAAAAGTAGAGTTCAACAAAGATTTTAAGTTTAATCGTGAATCTTTTGAGATCAAGTATCGATTTGAACTAAGTTCTGAGAAATTAAGTATGATAATGAGAAGAGTAGTATAAATAATTTCCTTATTGATATTTTGACCCTTGAGTCGAGTCGTTCATGCCCATAACTTCCACATGAACTCTTTCCGTTGGGTACCTTTGATTGGGGTAGCATCTTCAAGTTCTACGTCTTGAGTAATCAGTTTATAACCAATTTGAGTTTATATTTCTAATCATGAGACTATTACATGTTACCCATGAAGTCCTTCAATTGAATTGCTCATGCCCATAATTCTGCATGAACCCTATAAGTCCACTAGTTTTGACGTCGTTGAATTGAGTAGTTCATGCTCATAATTCCGCATGAACCCCCCAAGTTGATCATTATTGAAATAAGTAGTATCAATTAAGTTTTTAATTTCCAAGTATTGAGTTATATCTATGGTTATTGAAAACCTTTCATTAAGTCGTTCATGTCCATAATTCAGCATATATCATATTTTAAGAAACTTTTACAAACTTTTAAACTTTGTTTTAAGACTAAAAGTTCAAGTCGAGTAAAGAGTAAAGATTGAAGTTCATTTTTTTCATAAAGGTATATGGGGACTATGTATTCCCAAAGAGTTTTAAAATGTTTTCACATTTGACCAAGTGAGGGAACATTGATTCCAAGAGAGCTTTTAAGCTAAGTTTTGAGTAATTATCTCATACCAAAGAAAGAAGTTCATTTTAAAAACTTATGAGGTAACTATATTTTGGAAGTAGTATTGAGCATCGCATGGGGATGTGAGTTCATATTATCTCAAGTCTCCATAAACCATGTAATCATCATGGGTAGTAAAGGATCATACTTTTTAGATGAATCCTTACGATGCTTTTAGCATAAGCATCCACTAAGTTAAGCATCCAATATGTCGGCAAAGTATAGGGAAGTTCTGGCAGCATGGGCAATATGTTTTTATCACCACTTAGGCTCATAGTGGTGGTCGTCTATTAGAGAATATCCCATATAATTATATTTCCTCCATTTCAAAAATAATGGTCTCCTTTTCCATTTTAGTCTGTTTCAAAAAGAATGAGCTCTTTCTATTTTTGGTTATAACTATCCACTTGGCATGTTTAAGACCACAATATTAAAGGGTAATTTTGTACATTTGACATAACTTTAATTTTGGACGACGTAATCAAAAGTCTTCTTTATTTTCGTAAACTCGGTGACAAGTAAAACTAGATCATTCTTTGTGAAACGGAGGGAGTATTATTTATTATATGAGTAAAGTAGAGTTTTTTATCGTATTTGATTTTAAAAATTAAGTTCTTTTCTATTGTTTTAAAAGCTTTCATTATATTGCATGTGTATTGTTACTTTATTTTGAGTAGAGTACCCAGAGTCGAATATCATATCTTTGAGTTGGGTACTAATCTTTGAGTTGATTATCTTAGTTTTTTAGTGAAGTTAAGTTGAGTGAGCTGAAAAGAGGTAAGTATGTTTATTTTTTACCAGTTCAAGATAACGTTTGTGCTTTAGAATTCCCCTTACATGCTCGTACATTCCACGTACTAAGCTATTTAGAATGCATTCTTTCATGATGAAGATATAGAGATGCAGGGTTATCAACAGGAGCTTCGTTGATACATCCGGGAGTTTGAGTTAGTTATGGTAAGCCTCCTTGTTTTAGGAGGAATTCATTTGCTTTGTAGTTTAGTAAGGATTTCATGGGTCTTGTATCGACTTCCATATTTTTCATTTATAGGCTTCATAAATAGACTGTAGAGTTTCAAAAGACAGTATCATTTATTTTGGTAAATGTTTTAAAGACTTAAGATGTCTATATTATGGCGAGTTGAATATATTATTTCATTTTGTATTTTCTTCTGAGTTAAAGCTTTGTATGCCAGTTTCATGAATTTTATTTAGGTTTAAGCTTCGTATTCTTCAGTTATTCTTTCGTTTGTAGTCAGTCAGGATGAGGGTTTGCTTGGGGACCAACAATGATTCTCGAGTGTCAGGCACGTTTAAGGTGTAGTCTCGGATCGTGAAAGGTAGAGTCGGATCCCAAATAGTGCGTGGTGTTTAAATAGGCATTTCTTGATAAGTTCTTCCCCCTAGAATTGAGGGAGGCTAAGATGTAAGAGTTTATCAACCTTAGGCAAGGTAACAAAAGTGTTCAATAGTATTCGCTAAAGTTTACGCAACTCTTTCTGTTTGACCCAACTTTAGTGGAGAACTCAAGGGTATAAATGAATAGTTTCATGATGGGAGTATCCGAATTGGTAGAAGATGAATGTCATGTGGCAACTCTTATAGTCTACCAATTCGTATAAATTATATGGATATCTCATGTCTTATGGTTTTCGTCCAACGAATGGAAGAGTCAAAATATAAGAAAGAATCTAAGTTAAAAAAAGGTGTAGATTGGATGATGATGAGTCTGATGGACATGATCTCCCTAGGTTTAGACAAAACTTCCTCGGGCAAGGTCTCTCAAGTACTCCAAAGTTCAACGAAAAGATGGTGTCTAACCCCAAGTTTCAAGAAAGGGGTAGTGAGATTCTATTGGAAGGATGTAGAAAGTGTGATAGAAGGAATGATGCTGAATGTTTAGGGGTCTCTAATGCTTGTTTTTGTTTTGGTGAGTTGGGATACAATATGAGCATTGCTCGAAAATTGCTACAAATAAAGAGGATAGTCATCGGAGGTCCCAACCCTATCCTTTCTCCGGTACACCTGGTTTGGGTAAAAGTCTCCAAAGAAGAATATATCTTAAACTATAAAATTTAGAGAAGATCAAGACTGATCTCCTCATGTCTCTTCTAGTATGTGTTTTATGCTTTATTAAATTTCTGCATTTCTTGTCTTTAGTGACTTTTTATGTTTGTTAAGATATGATACTGTCTTTAGTATAAATGATGTTTCATTATTGCCTTTATGTTCTTAAAGATATTTAGAAGGATTTGTGTGGATTTAATCCCAAAAGGAAAGATATTTATCTAGTAAGGTCATTGTGTGTAATATTTAGTTGGTGGTAGAACCTGACTTAGTCGTAAATAATTTCTGAGTATGTTGTTAGATTGGTTAAATATGGTGTTGAAGTAATGCTAAGTTAGGATGAGTGAATAGAATCCTCTAAGAAAAGTAGAAGTAAAATTCACCATGGTTTAAAATGATCTTGTTTGATGGATGTAAAAGCTTAAGTGATGACTTTCTCCGGCCTTATAATTGAATGAAAGGATACTTAAAGAAGTTTGTATAGGTTTGCTCCCCGGGGGAATAATGTGCTAAGATAGCAAGACCGTTGAGCGCCCTTGATGTTCATGACTTAAGTTTGCTTGAAATGCTTGCCTTGATAGGTGTAGAGAGTATAAGAAGTTTTGTCCCAGTTTGTTAGGCTCATGTGAGATCTTGAGTGGTGTTAGTAAGGTTTCTTGTTAGCTATATTTCCTTAATGAGAACCACTATAATTTAGAAGTATCAATAGAGGTCTTAGATCGACAAGTTAAGAAATAGAAGAACAAGGAAGTTGTCCCATAAAGTGGTAAAAAGTGTTATTTAGTAATGATTTTGGTTAAGAGTGCTATTTGGGAGGCTCGGGAAAATGAGAATTCCCAATATTCTCATCCTTGCAAATGAGAATTCCCAATATTCTCATCCTTCTTCCTTGTTTTCCTCCCTTAGCATTTAAGATCTTGAGATGATAAGTTCCTCTTATTTGCTTTGCATGAGTTTATGTGTGAATAGTATATTTCCATGATTTTCTTGTGTGATGTTTGTTAATCAAAATGCTTAGGTATTGTTAAAAACTACTTATATGCATTATTTTCCTAATGTTGTAGTGCATTTGAGTAAAGTTTCATATAGACTTCGTGAGATGAGTAATTTAAAATCATGAGATGATAGGTTCCTCTTTATTTGCTTTGCATGAGGTCATGTGTGAATATTATGTTTCCATGATTTCCTTATGTGATGCATGTTCATGAAAAGGCTTAGGTATTTTTAGAAACGACTTATATGCATTGTTTTCCTCATGTTGTAGTGCATTTGAGTAAATTTGCATATAGACTTCGTGAGATAAGTATATGAGCATTTTTTAGTTTCGAAGCTGAAAGATGCCTCCTTGAGTAAATGCTTTTTGAGACCAAATTTCATTTAAGCTCCATGAGTGTGTGTTGAACATGTTTTTAGCTAGGAGAAGTTAGATCCTCTTTGAAAATGAGTATATATAGAATTTCATGTATTTTGAGTTGGTAGATGTAGTTCCTACTCCATTGTATTGCATTGAAAGGGTTTAGGTGGGAATTGCAATCTCCTTGTTTTGTTGTGTGCATTTAGATGTATTACATGCATTATGGGCTTCTAGTCTTGATTTATAACTATAAGAAGTGTTTAGAATCATCATTCAAGGGAGAATGATCCCTAGAGGGAGATAATGTAACCCCCCCCCCCCCCCCCCCGTAATTTGTAAGTTGAACTAGTGAGTACTAGATCGTGTCGCAAGTGTATTGGGGTGTCGTATGAGGTTTAAAAGTCGTAAAAATGATTTGAGATATTAGAATAGGGGTTTAAGGGTTATATCATCAAGGTAACACCCCCACGGACGACCCAAGGGGTCCTTAAAGAGGACCACAAAACAGCCCCAAAATGTTTCAAATTTCAGCAACCCACAATTATATTCTACTGGCCATGCATGGATCCACGGGTTGGGGTTGTGGGTCAAGGCCTTAAAATTCTATGTTGGAGACCCCTACCACGAGACCAAATTACGGACAGTATACCAATCGACGGTCTGTGGATGAATGGGGTGTAGTCAAGAAGTTTTTATGTTTTTTTGTTTAGGTTAGGTGTTTGGGAATTGATTATTCAGTTAATTAGGGGTTAATGTAGGCCAATTATTAGATTAAGTAACCTAATATATAAGTTTAATATGCCCCTAAACTAATAATATTAACTAAATCATCTAAGACCGCAAATAACTCATAAAATATTCTCTCTCTGGAAGCAAAGAAGAATAGAAGGAAGAAGGCAGCAACCTATGTTGTTTTTGCACCATTGATTAAAGATTTTTTCAGGGAATTGATTTAAGGTATGTGAAGCTTATTCATCCATGGTTTCTTCCCCATGGATCCCCCTTAGTTTTCACCAATTATAAAGTCAAAAACCCAATTCTAGCTAGGGTTGTGCTTGTATTATGGGTAGGGATTGTTTGTCATTCCAATCTAGTGGATAACATCCAATTATGATTGAATTAGTTATATTATGATAAATTTATGTCATTTCTAGGGTAAACCGTAATCTAAATTGATGAATCTGATGTTTATGGGTTGATGTCATTAGAGGTGAATTTGAAGGTTCATGAGTGACCTTCTTAAATCAATGTCATGTATAGAAATTTATCAAAGATAAGATCCTTGTTAGGATCCTATAACTATGAATAGAACTAGATCATATTGAATATGACTGATCTTGACATAAAGTTGAATTTGAACCTTTATGGTAAATTATGACTAGAATCACATAGTAATGAGAAATATGATTAGAATACCTTGAGAGTAAGGTTGTGATCATAATAGATAGTTCCCTAGGTGAGGCTAATGTGATTAACTATTGATACTAAGTTTGTGAGAGTAAAGTCTAGATTTGAATATAAACTTGATAGGTAGAGTTTTGGTGGAGGATATTTACCTACCTAATAAAGGCTTGAGTGTGTGAAGTGATAGAGTCACTTAGGTCATGAGGATACCAATGTACAATGTATAATTCTAGATATTATTTTATGAATGAGTAGGATATTATATGAAAATTTTCTCTCACATAGAATAATTTTAGGTTGAAAGGCTTTTGTCACCTAAAATTAACCTGAGTCCAAAGACTATGAATATGATGAGGTTATGGTGATTTTCTAAAAGACCTTTACATGATAGGAATGTGTGGTGAGTTTCCCTTACTCCTAATAAGTTAAGCATGGAAGTGAGGGGTGATTACCTTTTGTATATCTGTGACTCCCAAGGCAAGCGGTGATTACCCATAAGCCTATATGTTGATCATGGAGGCGATTACCTATGATCTTCATATGATGATGTGGAGGGTAATACCTACATCACATATCAAAATTTATATGGAGATGAGTACCTATATCACCTTATAATTAATATGGAGGCGAATACATATATTCCTCTAATAATGAACATGGAGACGCATACCTTAACTAATATGTATGACTAGAAGTGAATAACCTTCTCTTTATGATTCCATGATATGTGTGGCTTGAGGTGACTTTTCTTGTCCTTCATGATGTACTACACATTTATGCGTAGAGGTGAATTCCCCTTGCATTTAAGAAGATGAGCATAATTAACTTGGATAGTAGTTCTAGATAATTATAATACATGCATGAGTAAGAGGTGAGTACTCTTGTACTTAAGATATGATGTTAAGATATGATAAACATAAATGATGAACCTAAATTGTCTAGCTTATCACTGTAAGATTATGGATTCCTGTTCGTGCATGTCAGAAGCTTGCCTTAATGTGACTCATGAGATGTCTTTTCTTATAAGATGTATGCTTATATAGGAATGTATTATAGTTTTCTTCCTTGACATGATATGATTGGCTAAGGTGATAGTTTCCTTGTCTATATGAAGCAACATAATAATGAGATCAAAGTAGTGAGAATATGACTAGGATGACTCCAAGGTTTTTCTTAGTGTGAACGGTAGTATGGGATGCCTTTCATACATTGAGCAAGTGTGCTTTGATATTACCAATGAGTAGCTTAAATAATTAAAACATGTATATAATGTGATTAAGATGATATGAAAACCTAAGTCTTGACTATTAATGTGGACTATGCCCAAGAATGACCAAGGAGAGGTACTTAGATAGGATCGTAGTATGGGATATTATCCTTGTATTGCATAAATGCAGTTATAGGTGGCTTGTGAAGTAGTTATCTTGTAATATGAAATACTTAATGTTGATGTATGTAACCAAGAAATTCTAAGTAAAGACTATGTCATGAACAAGACTTATTTCCTATGCTCATTAACTATGTCTTATGTTGACTTATGTTTATATGATACTTATGTAGGACGATTATGATATGACTATGATGATTATACTATGAATTTGTTATTATCTCATATGCTTATGTTATGTTGACTAAGCATTTTGAGATGGTCTTATGATGTCGTTCTAGCTTTCATACTTGATACATTTTTTACTAAGGCATATTGTCTACAATCTAATCAAATGTAGGGTTTGGAGACTTAAGTGATACATTGGGGATAGGTGTCTAATAAGGTAAGGAAGATTAAAGATTTAGTGAGTCCTCATAGCTTCGAGGACAAACCTATTACCTTTATTATATTATTTACTTAATGTTTACGACTTTGTGTGGGCTGCGTCCTAAAGATTTATATTGACTTTCGCTTTGCACTTCATGGAACGACTTATATTTTATGTTTTGTAAGTTTTAAATTTTTCCATATTTTCTATTATATTATGTTTAGGATATGCTAAGGGCTTGTACGCGACCCCTTCGGGGTCAAGTATGCCATTTTACTTCTACAAGGTAAACCCGGGTCGTAATAAAGTTATTAATTAGAGCACAAGATTTTTGAATGGTTTTAAAATTGTCTAAAACGTCTAGTAGGGTCTTTTTCATGAATGTGAAGAGTGTCACATTTATGAATAGGAAGCTGTTAGATGTCTAGGAAACCTCACTTCCTCATTCTCTAAATTGTGACATATATTTCGGCTTTATTAGACCTTTCTTCTAATATATACTCATTTTCAGGGTACCGCTAATATTAGTAGAGGGGAGGAAGCCAATGAGAAGAAAGAGGTTCCTCTCCAAGTTCCTCTAGTTCCTCAAACTCCTAATGATGGGGGGCTAAAACAAATGTGCAAATAAGGTGAAATCTATAGACATTGACTCAAGCCATGACTGCTCAAGTTGAAGTTGTGACAACTCAAGATCAAGTTGTGGTGTCTCAATCCAATAGGTATATTGGGTCCATGTGAACACTAATGTGAATCTAGCAGCCTTAAGAATGAGGGAGTTCCTTAAGATGAAACCTCTGGATTTTCATGGATCCAAGTTAGAGGAAGCCCCCTAAGGAGTTATAGATGAAATGTGTACTATTCTTGATATTGTGGGGGTGACTTTGGTAGAAAAATAGGAGTTAGCTGCTTACTAATTAAAAGGGGTAGCCTAAATATGGTATGGTCAATGGAAAGGGAGTAAACCGGTAGAGTTGGGTCCCATAGACTGTGAGGTGTTTAAAGAAGCAATCCTTGATAAGTTCTTCCCCCTAGGGTTGATGGAGGATAAGATGCAAGAGTTTATCAACCCTTGTCAAGGTAACATAAGTGTTCAAGAGTATTCCCTAAAGTTTACTCAACTCTATAAGTATGCCCCAACTTTAGTGGAGACCTCAAGGGCACAAATTAAAGATTTTATGATAGGATTATCCGAATTGGTATAAAATGAATGTCATGTGGAAATAATTATAGATGATATGGATATCTGACATCCTATTATTTTCGCCTAATGGAAGAGTCAACTTACAAAACAATCTAAGGAGAAAAAAAGGTCTAGACAAAAGTTTAGACAAAAGTTCCCCGGGCAAGGTCCCTCAAGTACACCTAAGTTAAACCAAAAGAGTGTGTCTAACTCCAAGTCTCAAAAAAAGGTAGTGAGATTTACTACCGAGATGTAGTAAGTGTGATATAAGGCATAAGGTTGAATGCTTAGCAGGCTCCAATGTTTGTTTGGTTGTGGTCAGTTGGGACACAAGATAAGGCATTGCCCTAAAATTTATAGAAATGAAGAGGATATTAGTCGGAGGTCCCAACCCTACCCTTCATCTGGTTCATTTGTTTTTTGGGCAAGGCTCCAAAAAAGAATCGATTTTAAGCTCTCCAATCTAGAGAAGATCAAGAATGATCTCCTAATGTCCCTTCTGGTATGTGTTTTATACTTTAGTAAATTTATGCGATGAGACCCCTACACCTTGTAGAATATTAATGTCTACCACCCCTAATATGTACAGCTAGATCCTAAAATTTTGCATAATGTTTTATCTTGTTTTATTTTTTTCAACAATAGGATGAAGTGGTGTACTCCACTTGATTAGTTTTTTGCTATTTATGACTTATGATGTTGGTAGATGAATAGTTTGTTTGGACCCCTCCATTCAATTTAAAGAATTTATTTAGATAGTATAATACACAAAGCATTTTTTTTACATTTTTTAATTAGATTTCTTGTCTTTGGTGACATGTTATGTTGAGCTATGATTTTGTATTTAGTATGTATGATGTTTTATTGTGTCCTTTATGTTATGAAAGATATTTAGTCTTAAGTTTGATAGAGTACACTTCTACATCTAAAACAAACATGTGCATAATTATTACTAATCCTAGTAACCAAGTTCAAACCCAAGTGGCTCTAAGAAGAGGGCGAATTGAAGCAGTTTCACCAAAAGTCTTCACTAAATCAGAAGCGATTCGTGTAGGTTGAATACTCAGGGGAAGATAGCGTTTCTATATAGAAAGGTTATTGTGTCTTATGTTTAGTTAATGGTAGAACCCTGCTTAATAATGATGAGTTTTTGAGGTATGTTGTTAGATTTGTTGAATAGGGTGTTGAAGAAATGCTTAGATAGGTTGAGCGAATAGACTCATCTAAGAAGGGTAGAAGTGTATTCACCATGGTTTAGAATCATCTTGGATGTAAAGGCTTAAGATGATGACTTGATCCGTCCTTAGAATTGAATGAACAGATGTCTAAAAAAGTTTCTATAGGTTCGCTCCCAAGGGGGAGATATGTGCTTAGCTAGCAAGACCGTTGTGTTGGGTTATGGGTCTTTTTCCCTTCCTATGTGGATAAATAAAAGCCCAATTTGGACCAACCCATTTTTGCCCATAGGACCATTCTTATTAGGCAAATATAAGCCTATTTAGGTCTTATTTTCAAATACACAGAGAGTTTTTTCAGCAGCCAAAAAGAGAGAAAGAGAGCAGTTTTCGCAGTCAAAATTCAGCCCTAACAGCCAACTTCAAATTGCGATTCCCGCTTCGTTTCTTGTCCGATTGAGCTAATTTTTGGACAGCATATTATCTTCATCTAAATCTTTGATTAGGAACTAACCGAGTTGGATTTGGTGGCCTGCAGCTTCAGTTTTGCTGTCGTGAACAGTAGCTGCGAAATTGGTGATTTTGCTCCTTTAATTCTCTAGATTTGGTGCAATCTTATTTTGTTGTTGCTCGTTGTTTGGCACTTGTTTTGTGGCCGATTTTAGAGAACAATATTGTAACTCTTGGTGATTATTGTGGAGCTTTTGGTCCCGTGGTTTTTTTACTCTTCACATCGAATGGTTTTCCATGTAAATCTTGGTGTCTTGTGTGATTGGTTTATTATTGCCTTGTTATATTTGTTTGGTTGAATTACTTGCTGCCTTACTATCATATTGCTTGTGGTTGTTTTTCTTCTCTTGGTTCAAATCGAAAAGGGAAAGTATAGACTTGGGTATTTTTCCGCTGTTATCCTGTCAGGCATTCTTTGTTAGTGCCTTGTCTTTCCCAACATGTTGAGTGTCCTTGATGTTCATGAGTTAGGTTTGCTTGAAATGCTCACCTTGATAGGTGTAAGGAGTATGAGAAGTTTAGTCCCTGTTGGTTAGGCTCATGTGAGATCTTGAGTGGTGTTAGTAAGGTTGCTTGTGAGCTAAGTTTATTAATGAGAACCTCTTTAATTTAAACGTAAACCTAAAGGTCTAAGACCGGCAAGTTAAGAAATAAAAGAACAAGGAAATTTCCCATAAAGTGTTTAGGAGTGTTCTTTAGTAAGAATTTTGATTAATAGTGCTTTTGGGGAGTCATACTGCCAATGAGAAGTCCTATTATCCTCATCGTTCTTCCTTGTGTTCCTCCCTTAGTATTTAAGATCTTTAGATGATAGGTTCCTCTTGATTTGATTTGCATGAGGTCATGAGTAAATAGCATGTTTCCTTATGCTTCTTTGTAGGTATTCAAATAGCACCTACAATTTAAATTTGGTGAAAATAAATTGCAGGTGTTCAACAATATGTATAGTTTCTTTCTTTTATGCTTCATTCATAAAATCCTCAACTATTTTTTCTTTTGTCATAACTCAAAATATAAATCATCAATGTCGATGTTTGATTTTAAAATATCCAAACGTTTTTTGCTATAAAATAAAACAATAATTGAATAATTGAATAATTTTAACTTTATCATACAATTTATGTTTCAATAAAGAAGTCTCAATTGAATCCTCATATATAAATATGACTTTGCCACAGCTTAAAACAACTAGAAGAATAATTAAATTTTTATTTTATTTTACTTGAGTTAACTATTCATTGTTTATTGATACGTAAAAAGATACCATATAAGTTTGCATGCATGTCGTAAGACCAATCCTAAACAATTTATTATGTTAATGTGCACTTCGTATATCATTTAACATCAATAAGTGTAGCATATATACACTGGTAATATAAGATATTTTATATTATCTTAGAAATTAACATAGATAACTATAACTATTTAGTAGTAAACTAAGAATAAGACAACTAAAGTAACATAGAATGATTGTCACTAATAAAAAAAATTACATTATTTGCAGTACATATTTGCGAATATGTTTTCCGATCATTATATCATATATTATTAGAAGTGGAAAGCTCCCAAATTAGAATTATACTAAATTAAAATATATTTCCGTTCCATTTCTTGTGAAAATGCTTTTAATTATGAAATGACCATTTACCCTATACCTTAGTGTTTACATGATTAGTTTGTCTTACTGAAACAGTTCATGTGGCCCCGATGTGATCGTGTGTCTTTTTGATGATTTTGATATTTTTGAGTTAAGTAATTATTGGTATGATTGACTTTAGTCAATATTTTGACTTCTGAGCGTCGAATAGAGATTGTGTAAGTTTCATTGCGCTCAAGACGCCGATTGAGCTAGTTAGGTGGTTGATCAAGGTTTTGAGGCCTTGGATTGAGTGTTTAGTAGTTAAGGGGAAGTTGAGTTTTAAGCTTAAAGAGTGGTCTGGGAGGGTAGTTTCGTGATTTTAACTTTTCTTTAAAATTCAAAGATTTCATTCAGCCTAGAATGTAAAATTTGGTGGGGAACATGTCCAGTTTATTTTTATCAAATCTCGAACAATTTTCAAGAATCCATTCAGAGGCTTCTTTTAGTTGAACTATTGATTTTTCAAATTATGGTGCAGGTATAGTAGACAATCGCGATAGAAATTGATGGGTTCGCATTGAGAATGAGTCACCCTTCTTGCATTCACGATTGCATCTAGAGGCCTCGCGTTCGTGAATAGTCCCCATTTATAACCTTAACGATCACAGTCAATAGACTCGCATTCACGGTGTGTTGTATTTGTGTTCCTCACAATTACAAGAGATAGTGACTCGCGATCACAATGAGTATTTTCTGAACAAAACCTAAATTTAAGGATTCTTCGCATTTTTTATCATCGCCATTGTCAAAATCTTGAGGTTTTGGGGAGGTGAATTCTTGTCTTCATTTGTCAATGCTCATGTGGGTAAGCTTTCTCTACCAATTTCTTGAATTCTTATCATCCTAAAACTCTTTTAAATCTTGATTCAAGGTTGGTTTTGGGGTTTCCGTCCTAAGTTGAAAATCCGGTATTTTCTTGATTATAAGATCGTTTCTTGCTCTATTTTTATGGATTTTTAAAACTTAAGTTTCTCTTGAGTTATAGATTGTGTTTTGGATATAACAAAAATCTTATTTTACCCTTTTGATTTCTGAAGTGATTTTTGGACTATTTTACCCTCAATTCATAATCTTGTCGTTATGGGTATCAACGGACTTCTTATGAACCTTTTTCATTCTTGATCATTGCGGCTAATTTAGGTGATTATTTGGTAGAGGGAGTGCTTTGATAGAACTGTTAAGATGAAGTTTCGGCCTTCAAGGTAGGTTTGACTATCCATCTATTAGACTAAAATTAGTAACTAATCTCTATTAAGATGTCAATTTTGGAATGATTTATTATATAAGTTTTAGAGGTTGGTAAGTGTCAAATTTTTTATTTAGCCTGTGCGAGACCCATTTGTGATGCTAAGTCTATGTTAAGGCATAGTGTGATATCTTTGATTGTTGTGGTTGAAAATATGTGATATTTGAGAATTAGCCCGAGTGAGAATTTGTGTGGTTTATTTTAATATTTGACATTGAGATGTCCGAGTTAGGGGTTCGAGTTGTTATTTAATCATTTTAAAGTGAAGGAAAAGTTTTTTTAATGGTAAAAAATGGTTTCAAATGGATTTATTTGTTAACCCTATCATATGAGGACGTGTTTCTGAAAGTAAAAAGGGGGTGAATTAAAATTAATTCTCCATTCGACTTTCTTATTGGTCCAGTCGAATCACCTGTAGGTTAGTAACACAATATATAAAAGAGTAAAAGCGGAAAATAAAAAGACACAAAAGTTTTATGTTAGTTTGGAACACCGGTGTGGTGCCCACGTCCTGTTCCTTCGGATTCAAAGGTTTCCTTGAAAGCAGTTGGAACTTTTGGGATTACAGAAAGTTAAAAGAAAGTTCCTTAATGTGTAAATCAGATATTCTAATTCACACAAACTTTACCTGTATAACCTACACTCAGATCTTTTTTTTTTCTTTTTAAATTAAATACTCTCAAGAATAAAATGCTTTTATGAAAGATAATAGAAGACAATTGCATAAGTTTAAGTGAAGTGTGTAAGTACAACTGTGGCTGAGAGAACATTATATAGCTTTGCTCTTTTTTGGAAACCTAAGGGTATATGAATCAAGGATCATTTGTCATATCCTTGATTCGACACTGATTGATTTGTTAAAGTAATGTCCATATAAGATATGTGCATGAGAAAATTAGGGATGATCTCTTTATTGACTTACGGCTAATCTTGAATCCTTTCTTGCGTATTGATATTTTTCTTGATCTTTGGTTGATCATGTTCCATTGATTATGTCCTTTATTTATGCATAATATACTCCTAGGTCGAGTGACTTGAAGTCTTCACTTTTTGTTGATCTTGTTTCTTTGTGTATGTCCATTGATATATGTAGGCTTGTCTTGATTGATTTAAGCAAGTATATTTCATTTTCTTTCTTATGTGTTGTGTGTTAAACCTCAATTGGCAAAAATCATTCCTTAGTAGTTTGGTGCTTGACTATTTCTTCTCTTTCTTTTCTTGCAATTAAGTCAGTTAAATATTTGCATTATTAAAACTTCTTCGATTTCAAAGGAGCTAACAATGTCCACTTTTTTATAATGACAACTGACTTATTAAGGAGATTGATAAAGAGACAAGGAGACTTCCCTGATATTCTGAAGCTTCCCCTCTCTATATGATTTCTCTGTACTTTTATTTTCACCTTGGTTTATGTGCTCCTTTGTGAGGCTCATTCTCCCCCTTAGGCATAATAAAAAAGAAAGAGCAAGAGAGAACAAACCAGAATATGCATAAAAGCTAAAAGAAAAGGCAAAAGTATGAAGGTGAAAAGCCTTCATAGTATAGTCAAAAAGAGATAGGGATGTTAGAAAGTTGTTAAAATGAAGCAGTAAAACACATAACTAACGATTTTTACCCCAAAACTATTTTGATGGTGTTGATAACCCATTCACTGAAGGAGTACTAGGAACACTCCATATTAGTGAATAAGCAAGAGTAGGAGTTCTAAGCATAGATAGAACGCTCATCATTGGAAGAGCTGACTCCGATTTTGAGAGATTCGACTTGTCTGATCAGCTTGTTAACAGTTGAGATACCTTCTTGCTTATTTATGATCATGGAAATTTGAAGCTTAGCAATATATGTACTAGTTTCATTCTTAAGCCCGAATACCTTCCTAACAGCATCATGAAGAGTTTCTAAACCACATTCCACAGCAGTGATGCGAGTTTTGAGTTAATCAAAATCTTGAAGCAGGATATCAGCTGACTATGTATAGATCTTAGTTGATTTGGGAGTATTATCCTTTCTTATACAAAATCTTTCTTAACCCACCTATAACCTACCTCCACATACCCCATATAGGCAAAAGTACGAGAATCATAGGTTGCATTAATTTCAATGGGTTTGAACATAGAGAGGTCCACTAATATGTCCACAACGATTCGCGAGATGAGTATTCCACATGGTAAGTTGGAAGAGAGGTGAGATCTCTTAACACTTAACCACATGTATTCCTTAATCCAGGCAGCTCAATTTATTCGACATTTCATAAGCAGGCAATAAAGCACAAACACATCCATGTTAGAGATGTTGCTCAAAAAACCTTTCCTGGAAAAAAGAGTAGTATAAATGATTTGCTTTACGATACGATTCTCAAAATAAAGATAAAAAAGACCAAAATCAGACAAGTTTGCACCGGGTTCATCCACACCTGACCTAGCACCTTCAAGGGTCACTTCAAAATCATCAGGCCAAGAACCCATTCATGTACGGAATTACACCAAAGAACTTAGTGCCAAAAACATCTTCAAACAAGAAATCATTAAGAATAATACGATTACCCAACAAAAGGGTTTCCAACTCACCACTATCATTTGACACACGAAGATTTTCATAAAATAAACGAACAACTTCTTCAAAAAGATCGAATCCACATAGACTAAAGAACAGGGAGAGCTTTTGAGCCTTAAGGAACGAGCTTACCGTACAAGGAAATTCGCACAACTGATTGAGATTAACCACCCTACTAAGGACAATGGGTCAAGACTTAAACCTATCATACGTGATTTCTTGTTTCATGCCCCAAAAGCAATGCATATCCATAGGAGAGAGAGTTCCAGAAAAATGGGGTTTGGATTTTCTTTGAACCTTCTTCTTTAGCACATGGGCTTCTCGTTTTAAAGACTGAGAACAGTTAGCAATAAAATCATCAAACGAGTCTGAGGAAAATGGGAAAATGTCTGGAGAGTTTGTAGTGAGACTGTCAGAATTTTTAAAAGAGGCCATTGATCGAGTTTTAGGCATAGTGAGATTGAGGAGATGAGAAGAGAGAGAAGTATAAGTAGGGAAGAGAGAAGGGAGAGGAAGGATTTAATTGATTTGGAAAAGTCATAAGAGGAAGAACAAAAAGATGTAAGGAAAATATTTTGTGGAGAAGAGGAAAAAACAGAGAATAATGATAGACACACTGAACAGGAAAGAAATATATAGTCATAGTTAAAAAATGTACAAAAAGCAAAAATAACAATAAAAGGCATTAATTAAAGCCAAGAAATTATGAAGAAAATACAATATTTCCAGGAGGTTTTGAAGTAAATTGAATTTTTCTTCCAGTAGGGGTTTGGTGAAAATCAGTTGATTGATTTTCTGAATCAACACTTTCCAACAAACAATCACCATTTTCAACATGATCTTTAATATTATAGTGCTTAATATTGAGATGCTTAGCCATGGAATTATGCACAGTATATTTAAACATATTAATAGCATTGGTATTATCGCAAAAAAAGGAACAACTTCAAATGACAAATATTTGTCAAGTAATTGATGCATCATACATAATAATTGGGTACCACAGCTACCCATTGCTAGATATTCAAACTCAGTGGTAGAAAGAGCAACAGAGGTCTTTTTTTTTTGTTGTGCCAAGAAATATGGATTATCCCAAAATTTGGCATGTTCCACTTGTGCTCTTTTTATCATTCTTGTCACCTTCATAATCAACACCTGAAAATATAATTAGATCAAAATGAGAGGACTGAGGATACCATAGGCCCAATTAAGTGGTGTCAATTAGATAACGAATGATACGCTTGACTGTAGTGAGATGCGATTCTTTTTGGAGCAGCTTGGAAGCGTGCACATTCGCATACACTGAAAATTATGTCTGATCGACTTGCCGTTAGATATAGTAGACATACAACCATTTCTCGATATATTTTTTCATCCACTTTCTTTACCGGTGCATCTGTTTTGAGACATGTAGAAGGACTCATGGAGTCCCAAAAGATATTCCTATTTCTAGTCCAAACTTCTTTACTAGTTCTTCTGTATACCTAGTTTGACTAATGAAAGTTCCATTAGTTCAATCTTGATCTATAATCCAAGGAAGAATCTGATTTCCCCTATTAAGCTCATTTTGAATTCTTTTTTCCTAAAATTTGCAAAATTCTCACACATAGAAGGGTTAGGGATACCAAAATATAATATCATCGGCATAATTTTAAAAATGAGAACATATAAAATGGATCTTTGAGGGAAAAGGATTGTATCAACCCCCCCCCCCCCCCCCCCCCGCCTTTGATTATTATTTTGAAGTAAAAAGGTACTTAGTCTCTCATATTAGGCTTTTGGAACCTGTTTAAGGCCACAAAGTGATTTGGGAATCTTGTAAAGAAAATTAGGGCAAGAAGAAATTTCAAACCAGGGGGGTTGTTTGACAAAAACTTCTTTTTTTTTAAACAATTTAAAAAGGCATTTTTACATCCATTAGAAAAAGTTTAAAATGCTTAAAAGAATCATAAGCAAGTAAATACGAATCGATTCTAACCTTGCTATAGGAGCAAAACATTCATGATAATCAATACCTTCCTATTGAGAGTAACCTTGAGAAACCAGTCTTGCTTTGTTCCAAATGACTTATCCATTTTCATCTAACTTATTTTGACCCGTTTGGTTCTGATTACTGACAATTATTTGGTCTCTCTATAAGGGTCCGTATTTGATTTTTTTGAATTGATCAAGTTCTTCTTTAATTGATGTATCGATGATTCATCTTCCATGGCTTCATTTATTTGTTTGAGTTCCACTTGAGATAATAAGGCAACAGAAGCTTAATTTTTTTTTGAGAAAATCGCGTTTGGATTCTGTCATCAGGTTTCTCGAGAATAAAATTTTCAAGGTAGATAGCATTATAGCACCATTCTCTTAGGAATATTGGTTTTGTCAGCTGGAGTAGTCAACTCTACCTCTGCGGTAGTTGACTCTTCATTATTGTTTTCAGAGTTAACAACTTCTGTATTTTTTGCTGTTTTTAAAGAAGTTATTTCATCATTATCGGCTTCGACTTCCTGTACTCTTGGGTTAGTGTCATCAAATAACACATGTAAATTTTCTTCAACACTTAAAGATTCTCTTATTAAAAACATGAAAAGTTGTACTTATAGGAGCATAGCTCAAAAATATACCTTTGTTGCTTCTTGGATCGAAATTACCAATATTATTCTTATTGTTATTTTGGATGAAACACTTACATCCAAATGGATAAAAGTAGCTTATATTTGATTTCTTACCTCTCCATAATTCATAAGGAGTCTTCTTTAGGATCGGACTAATCAGCTACCTGTTAAGAATATGACAAGCAATGCTTACAGCTTCTGCACAAAAAGGATCTGGTAAGATTCTATCAAGAAGCATTGCTCTGGTGGTATCTTATAGTGATTGGTTTTTCCATTTAAATACTCCATTTTGTTGTGGAGATCTAGGTGAAGATATGTTCTGAGTAAATCCATTTTGAGCGTAGAATTCTTCAAAGGTTTTATTCTCAAATTCACCACCATGATCACTATGAATAGTTGTAATGAAGTATCCTGCCTCTATAATAACTCTTCTACAAAAAGATTCAAAGTTAGAAAAAGCTTCATTTTTATGAGTTAGGAATATTACCCATGTAAACCATGAAAAATCATCTAAAATTTTGAAAGTGTATCTTTTACCTCCAATATTAACAGTTCGAGTGTGACCAAACCGGTCCATATGAAGAAGTTGTAAGGGTTTAGAAGTAATAACAATATATTTTCCTTTGTAGGATGAATGAATTTGCTTACCCATTTTGCATACGCCACAAATGTGATCTTTTTCAAACTTTAGTTTGACAGCCCAATGACTAGTTCGAGACATATTTTCAAGAGCATGCATACTTGCATATCCAAGCTTTCGATGAGATAGCCACGGATCGCTTTCAAATGTAGTAATACATGTGAGAGATGGAAAATTAACATTATTTAATACACATATATTATTTACTCGACTTTGATAAGACTCGGTCTTTTCTCAAGATATTTAATTATACAACTAGCTATATTGAAGGTGACTTGAAATCCAACATCACATAGTTGACTAATGCTGAGAAGATTATGTTTAAGTCCTTCAACCGTGTATACTTCAACTAGATTGCATGATGAGCTGAGTGTAATAGTCCTGACTCCAGGTACTTCTCCTTTAGCATTGTCTCAAATATAACATATCCTTCATCTATTTTTTTTTATTATTTTGAAGATTTCTTTCTTCCCACACATATGTATGGAGCATCCATTGTCAAGTACTTGCATTCCTTTTTTGTAGGTTTTCTTGAATTGCTCCTGCAAAATAATAGTTTCTTTTAAGTACCCAAGTAGTTTTGGGTCCTTAATGATTAGCAACTTTTGGTCTCCGAATTCACTTTCCAGAAGAATATTTTCTACAATTGAATAATCTATGACCAAGATCACCCCAAGTGAAACAAATAATTTTAGCAGAAGTATTAGAATAATAAGAATTAGAGGTAGATCTATTTGATCTATTGGAACTATGATTTGGAGAATTTCTCCTATAAATTGTAGTTCTGTTAGATCAAATAGAAGTGTGGCATAGAGACTTTCTGAAGTTGTTTAACTGCATTTTCACCTCCTCCAGTTATTTTGTCAGTAAGTCGACTTCAATCTGACTTGCATCATCGATGGTTTCTCCTTGTTCCCATGCTCCGAGACTTTTAAATCTTTATTCCTTCGATTGTTTCTTCTAATCCGTTTTGGAAAATTTTGTTTGATGTGTCTTGGTTATCCGCGGTAGCAAAAGAGATCATCATTTCTTTTGAAGTCGTTATTCTTAAAATCCTATTTAGATCTTTGTAATCTTTGTCTAAGCATTTGTCTTACTCCACATTGATGACTGTCATTCCTTCGTCTTGATTTTCATTGGCTTCCTCTCCAATTTTAGATGTTTCAGCAATAAATGTCATCATTTTTTTTCATCCTTATTGTATTAATTAATATGATTCTGTTCATATGCCATTAAGTTGCCTTGAAGCTCATCATATGTCATTTATCTTGTAGATCTCCATCTTTAAGAATGACAGGTTTTGTTTCCTAAGCCTTGGGAAGACTTCTAACGAGCTTCTAGACTTGTAATTCATTTGAATATACCATTTTAAAAGTTTTTAGTTCTTAGATAATTTTGCTAAATCTTGAAAACATAGATTTAACATTTTCATCTTTGTTCATTTTGAACAACTCATATTCATTTACGAGTGAACTGATCCGAGCTTTTTTTACTTTGGTGGTTCCTTTATACTTCACTTCTAATTTATGCCACATTTCTGTCGCAGTTTCACATATTGATATTTTGTCGTATTCTGCTTCACTCACTGCACCATATAATAAACTTATAGCTCTAGCATTATTTTAAATTACATCTTGTTAATGTCAAATTAATTCATGATCAGATGGCTTTTCAGGGTCATCCTTTTCAGTTAGTCCAGGAATAGGCTTTGGGCCTTCTTGATCACTATCTATACTTGATGATCAGTTGAAGAAACGAAGATTATGAATCTATTTTTCCAGTGAGAGTAATGTTGTCCATTGAAGTATAGTGGTCGATGTGAAGAGTGTTCATCTTGAAGTAAGGCTCCAAAGATATGATAGTGTGCAATTTTAGATCTTTGCTCACGTGTGGTTAAACACTAAAATAGTGAGACCTGCTCTGACATCAAGTGAAAGTAAGAAGGGGTGAATTAAAATTAATTCCCCAGTCGACTTTCTTGTTGGTCCAGTAGATTCAACTGCAGGTTGGTAACAAAAGATATAAAAGAGTAAAAGCGAAAAGTAAAAAGACACGAGAGTTTTATACTAGTTCAGAACACCGGTGTGGTGCCTACGTCTAGTCCCCTTGGATTTCAAGGGTTTCCTTAAGAGCAGCTGGAACTTTTGGGAACACAAAAGGTTAAGAGAAAGTTCCCAAATGTGCAAATCAGATATTCTAATTGACATAATCTCTACCTCTATAACTTACACTCAAATCTTTCTTTTTCTTTTCATTTTCAATTGTATACTCTCAAGAATATAATATTTTTATAAAATATAATAGAAGACACTTGCATAAGTAAGTGAAGTGTGTGAGTACAACTATGGCTGAGAGAAGTTTATATAGATTTGCTCTTTTCTGGAAAACCCAAAGGTATTTGAATCGAGGATCATTTGAGTTATACTTAATTGGATTTTGGTTGATTTACTGAGTCATGTTCATATCAAATATAAGCATGAGAAAATCAAGGATGATCTCTTTCTTAATTTATGGCTGATCTTGAATCCTTCCTTGTGTATTGATCTTTTTCTTGATCTCTGGTTGATCCTATTCCCGTGAGTATGTCCCTTGATATATGCAGACTTGTCTTGATTGATTTAAGCAAGTATATTTCCTTTCCTTTCTTATTTGTTGTGTGATGGACTCAATTGGCAGATTTCTTTCCTTAGTCGTCTAGTGGTTGACCAGTGCTTCTCTTTCTTTTCTTGCAATGGTAAAGACAGTTAAATATTTGCATTATTAAAATGTTTTTTATTTCAAAGGAGCTAACAGTTTCATGACTTATTGAGCTTGGAAAAACTTTGTGTTATTCGAATCCTTGATTAATTGATTATGTCTTTGTTTGTATGTGTTGTGACGCATTTATCCTCATTCAACATATCATTGTTCATGGGAATATGAGAAAGTGGAGAAATATTATATTGAGAAGGAAAATGGGACACCTTTCATTGATCCTTGACCATGAGTTAGGAGGAAAATTGATGAGATTTTAAGATTTGGTATATGGACAACGATTCCCCCATAGGTCCTTGTCTAGAAGCTAAAGCTCGACAAGGTGTATACGAGAGGTGGTGTGAAAATGTTGATATCACCACATATTTCATCAATTCATTACATTGCATTGGTCAGGTTTGTTGTGTTGTGTAACTTGCTTATTTATTGATACGAGTATTATCTATAGCCTTATATGTTTACCTTATTCGCGTCTTTACCATATAAATGGTGGCACCAATACTGAATGTGACATTTCTGTATGCAGGTGCAAATGTTTCATAGTTTATTTCTTAAAGTAGATTATACTCAACTGATATAACCTACTGAGTATAGTATGTGGATTATACTCATTCCTATTTCTGTTATCTTTTTTATGCAGATTCTAGTCACTGTAATTTTTATAGCAATTGATCAAATCTAGTGATTTCTTTCCCTCGATATGTATTTCATCATGATCTTAATTTTTAAATTGCAACATTTTCATTCATAATCTATTAACCAAAGTGATGTATCAATAATCAAGTCAGTCAAGCCAACGTAACATGGTCTTGAGTCTTTACACTAATTAAATTAAAACTGTCACAATTTTTTACAAATTCACCTATTTTATCCCCTCGTCAGTTACAATTTTACACATAGATTTTCATTGAAAATAAAATATTGTTATATATTATCCGAAGAACGTGAGATCCAAAAAAATCTTACAAAATTAACATTACCTTTCATTTTGCTAATTGGTTGTTTTTTCCCTTCCTATATTTGGGTTCGTTTCTTTTTTATAAATTCTTAATTTTTTATTATGACATTTTAAATTTCTTTGCAAAGTTATTTACAACTTCTTATATTATGTAGTTATGATATTAATTATTTTTATTTCTCATCTTTTCTTCGTTACTTTTTGACATTCCCTATTCTACTCTATAAAGGTCTACAATTAGATGTCTTTGTCCTATTATTCTTTGTTTCTTAGTGCTTCAAATACATTTTTCTTCATGTATGCATATTATTTGATATACCAAGTATATATTCTGTTTACAACATTAATTTTTTGTTTGTGTCTTTTCAATATTCTTATTTGTGTATCATCGATAAATGCATGTTTTTTGTTTTTTTTTCATTATTATTGTGGTTGTTTTTATGATCAGATCAGTGATCTTTCATCCATTTTTTTTTTTTTTGCCAAATATATATGAAGTAAGTTGTTAGAAAATCCAATCTTGATGAGCAGGAATATAAACTGCCTCCGGCAATTTAGAGCTGGTATAAATTGACTTATTTTAAATATTTTAACTATTTTTAGTGTTTGAATAAATAAAAAATATATATTTATAAGAATTTAATTTTACGAGAAAATGCTAAAAATAAGTCAAATGTCATAAGTTAAGATTTCTAACTCATAAAGTCAAAAGTCAAAAGTCAAAAGATATGAGACTCTTATCTATTAGTTATTCCGCTAATGTGTCCTTAAACAATTTTGCAAAAATAAAAATTATTCCTTCTATTTTATTAAGTCAAATACAAACCTTTTAAGCATATATACTTGAAACCGTAAAAGTATGATGGTTGTCTTAGTTAAATTATAAATTTGGTAAATGACACATTTGATAAAATACTTTCTGATAAAGACAATTATGTATAAGCAATGGTTTGATGGGGTGCATGTCAAAATTAATTTATTCAATTGAAAATTACATCTATTATCTAAGAACAACAATATATCGTTCAATATATATTTTCCAATTAGTCTATAATATTTATGTGGAACAGTGTAATATACGTATTCAAAACTAGTCACTATAATAAAGGTCCGCTATTTAGGCTATTTGGATTGCATATGAAAATTTCAGTTTGGATTTTTAATTTTCAAATTCAAGAAACTTAAGTCTATATCCAATTAAAAATTAAAATAAGTTAGGTTTTTTTTTGGATTAATTTATTTGGTTGTTTTTTATTTATTTTTTTAAAAGTTGAGCTTTTAAGTTGAATTTGTTTCCTTCTTATAACTGAACATGCTGATAAAATATGCATGTCAAATTGCATTGATAAGTTCTCATTCCCATCGCAATCTATGAAACTATTATCAAGTAAATTCATAGCTAATCTAACCAAGTAAAATCATGTATAAATAGATCATGCTACACTAATTCTTAATCAAGTCAATGACTACTTAGTCATTTAAATTTTTATGCAATTTAAACATCAATTCATTTGTTTCCTTAAAAGGCCTAGTGTCAAAGATCTTCAAAACAAAAATAAAAAATACAGTCAAATGCATCTCATATTTTATTATTCATAAGCTTAATAGGATATATTGGTATATGATCTTATCTAAAATCGTTGGGAAAAATAAAAACTATATAAAAAAAGAAGTTGTATTTCTGAAAAATTCAAATCCAAATTTCAAATTTTTTAAAATTAAATCCATAATCCAAAAATCAAACAAAATAATCTGAAAAATTCAATTTCAATTCGAATTTCGAATTTACTAATCTATGTCTAATCCAAACCCCTATTTCGAGTGGCTCAAGGAGTGGATCCACCTATATGATGGGTGAAGAGCATGTGCACCCGTTAACTCCGGAAAAGATCATGTGTATAAGTATATATATGTCATGAGAAACTAACATAAATTAAGATATAAGTAATTGTGTCCCCATGAAGAGTACTATAGATTTGTCATTGTGTTGTTTGTATAAGTTAGAGGAACCACCCACGACACTTGAGTTTGAATCTAGGTACAATGCTATTTTATTATTTTTATTTTTAAGTTTATCTTAGAGCTCATATTTAAGCTAATAAGATAAATATTTAAGCTAATGAGATAATATTGGTGTATCCGAAGTCTTCAAATTTTGAGTTCGTTTTTGGAGAAACAATAATATATAGTTTCTACTATCAACTATGTTCACTCTTGGAAATAATTGGTAGTGGAACAAAGTAAAAACGAATAAGTAAAAGTATTATTCTCTAGAGCCAATATAATTTGGACAAACAATTTCAGTGACTATTATATAACACAAAGATGTTCACTAACAAGGAAGCATATATTCTTTAAATTAAACAATATTTATTTAGAGAAGAAGTATCAAATTTGAGGATATAAATGAGTATTAATTAGAATGACCTCACGTCTTTACAACATTCCCTGTTATAGCACTGTATTATATATTATATTATATATAGTATTATATTGTTAGATTTCATTCTTGGGAATGTAATGGAGCAAGAAAAAAGCATATAAGCATGCAAGCATATACTACTAATACTTTAATAATGATTCGTACCTTAATGCATAAACATATTGGTACCTCATTTCTCTCGAAGCACACTTGTGTTTTGTTTTATAAATGTGGTCCACTTCATTTGCTCTAAACTTCTTACATCTTTTACTTCACTTTTGTTTTTTGGTTGTATGATGGGACAACTACCCTAGTTGCTACGTATTAGGGTGCAAGTCAAAGGTCATATAATTAGTTTGACTAGAAAAGAAGAGAAATCAAAAAATAAGATATCTTGCGAGGTGTCGTGCAAAAGGTGATTTGAACACTATGATTATTAGAAAATATCGATTAATAGTGTATCTGGTATGGAGAAAAATATTTTTTTATAGATGATAATGAAGAGGGTTGATGTCTATAAGTATATATATAGTGTGGCAGAGGCGGGGCTAACATTGAAAGTTTGAGGGATCGTTTGGTAGAAATATTAATAATGCGGGATTAATAATGTCGGATTAGTAATTGATGAATTAATAGTGCAGGGATTAGTAATGTAGGGATTAATTTTATCAAGTGTTTGGTTAATTGTTTCCAACATCATTTTGTGTTTAGATTAAAGCTTTATAAAAAAAAAAATTCAATCATACTCTTGAATTATTATGTAACTAGTGAATTTTACCGCGCTTCGCGCGGTGAAAATTTTTGATATAGTTATTACTTATTAAAATTCAAACTTTAATCTAATCAATTGTTAATATTTGCTTTCCACTAAATTGTATCATTTGAAAGTGTGGTATAATTTGAAGAAAGATTGATCCCTTATATTACCTTATGTCATCAAATGGCATAAAAATATATTTACTCTACTTGAGCATGTGAAAGTAAACAATAATATTTGATTTTTTTTTCACAGCATCTCTTTAATGGGTTTTGCTATATAATTTTTATCTTCTTTTTTTTTCTGTATTTTTAAATTGTTTTCCATCGCCCTTTTACCATTTTGTTCATGAAATATTATTTTCTTGAGAGTTAAATTCTGAAAGAAAATGATGTTGGAAGTAAAAAATTTTATCTTTCAGTAAATTCACTTTGAAGTTGAATTTTAAAATTTTAAAAATCAATAAAAATATGTTTCACCGTTTCACTTTAAATTATTTATAATTTAAAAAACAATTTTTATTTGTGCTAACAAAAAAAATTTAAACGATTAATAACTATGAAATAATTATTCTTTATAAAATTCACAATTTTCACACTAAACAATGCATTAATCCTTGTCTTTTCTTTACCTTCATTTTTCGCATCCTTCTTTTTACCGTTACTTCTCTGCTCCTTTTCAAAATAAATAAGTATCTCCACAAATAATGTATTTTATTGATTACAACATTACAAGTTAATAATTTTATCATATGGCTATTTTTTGGGTGTCTGTTCATCTACTATTTTGTCAAATGAGTATTACTGTACCTTATCCTTTATATAATTATTTATTTTTTAAAAAAAAATGTTATATGACAAATATGTGTAGCTTAAAAAGAGAAAAATGTTAATACCTGAAATTAATTTATACTTCACAAAGAAAGTAATTATTTGGTAAGACTAAATTAGTAGTATCCGAAGCGGTAAAAGATATCGTAATTAATAATATATGACGGATGATTAACTAAAATTTGAATGATTTTCAGTAGAGTCTTTTTCTTCTTTGCATGTGTTGTAAAATCAAACTTTGACATTTTTAATTTTTCACCTCTCAAGAAAAGTTTTGAATCCTTTTACATGTGATAATTGTCAATACTTTAACAATTTTAAAGTTTTTGATAATCAATAAAAAAAACCTTCAATCAACTTGATTTGAACCTGCTAACTTAATTTCTTTTGACCTTATGATTCATCGAATTATAATCATAAGTAATTTGAGAATTTAAAATGTTTTAAAAAGAATGTGTAGAAAAAACTAATATTCATGGAACAAGATTCATTTTTGTCAACAAAAAAATTTTTCAAATTGATTAGTTCGTCATGTTCTTGAAATTAATAACATTCTACATTTTGTAAATTCTAACAATTTATCATCAAATTGTCTTTATGTGTAATCTAACTCTAAAAAAAATATGGTATGCTAACAATCCAACTGAAAGCAAGGTATATAAATTAAGAAAGCTACATTAGGAAAGTATACACATCTGATCTATGTATAGCACAAAATAATAGACTACGAAAAGACAAAAAATTAATTTAAAATGTATTTACTCATATATTAATATACAGATTCATAGCCATTATAAGTCCTTTTATTTAATAGATTGATTATATATTTAAAATTGAAAAAAAAAAGTTAAAATAAAGATAAATTATAATGGCAATATTACAAGAAAGTATGACATCAATTCGTCTATGTTTCACTTTATTATATATATATAGATTTCAACAGGTCTACACATTTAGTATTACAAAAATATGTAATAAGATATTTTTTAGTCAATAAGAATTATACCCAGATTAATCAATTCGCAACTTTTCTTTAAATATATTACATTTCACGTTCTTCAAATTTTTTTCCTTATCATTAATTCATTTATATCAGTAATGATCAACACTGAAAAAAGAAGAAGAATATGTCAGTTAACAATCTAATTAGGAGAAAATGAGTAAGCAAGCTACAACATAAAAATGATGAAAAAATTTTCTTATCATCAAATAATCTATATCAGATCAATACCGTAAAAAAAAGAATATGCTAGATTAACAATCAAATTAAAGCAAAATAGAGTAAGCAAGTTACAACATAAAAAGAAAAAAAATTCTCAATCTATATAAGATATTTTTTAGTCAATAAAAATTATATCCAGATTAATCAATTTGCAACTTTTCTTGAAATATATTACATTTCACGTTCTTCAAATTTTATTCCGTATCATCAAATCATCCATATCAGTAATGATCAACACTGAAAAAAGAAAAGGAATGTCAGATTAACAATCTAATTAGGAGCAAAATGAGTAAGCAAGCTATAATATAAAAAGGAAAAAAATCCTTATCATCAAACCATCTATATCAGATTAATACCATAAAAAAAAGTATATATATGCTAGATTAACAATCTAATTAAAAGCAAAATAGAGTAAGCAAGTTACAACATAAAAAGAAAAAAAAATCCAATCTATATATATAGCACAAAAACATAGACTATGGGAAGACACAAAATTAATTAACATATATTAACTCAAAAATAAATACATATTAAAAGTCATTACATGTACAAATTAAAATAAGTAACGGTTGATTGAAAAAAATGGAAGGGTAGATAGATTCCTTTATAACCATTACACAACTTAAATTTGGAAGGAAGGATTAAATGTTTTAAATGCTTTAAATGCTCATAATGAGGGGAATTTTTTTAAAAACAGATTTTTAATAGAAAAAAGATGAAATTTTTTGAAAATTATGGAAAAATTGATAAATAGTAATACTGATCATTGACGCATGCCACATCAGCAAACTGAGATTCAGCTTTATATATATATAGAGATTGGGTTAAGGTAAATAATTGTCGGACAATTTTTTTTTTTTTATGGTCTTCTAACTAGCTATAAAAAGAACAATTTGATCTTCATGTTTGCTTTATTTTTTGAAAAAATGCATAAGTATCCCCCTAAACTATGCCCGAAATCTCAGAAACACACTTATAATATAATATACTAAGGTCCTATTACCCCCCTGATTTTATTTTATAAATAATTTTCTACCCCTTTTCGGTTTACGTGTCACTATCTTTTGGATCCAGCGTATGTTGACAATTTTTCAATGATAGTGTCACGTAAGTCGAGGGGTAATAAGACCTTAGTAAAGTACAAGTGTGTCTATGAGATTTCAGGCATACATTGAGGGGGTACTTATGCATTTTCCCTTATTTTATACTTAAATTACTTGAGGATAAATAATTTTCATTGATCACTTATAAATGTCAATTTTCAATCTAAAAAAAGATAAACTAGCAACTTCTGAAATTGAAAAGACGGTAAACAATAGTAAAATTGAATAAACCATCTATAGTTACGCACAATACAGGCATGCACGCACCCACCACACATGAACACGCACGCACGCACACCCACACAGACACACGCACGCACACCCACACAGACACACGCACGCACACCCACATCCATTAAAATGCTTTGAGGGATTATATCCCATATATTACTAATACCTCGTGATAGTATATCTTATATATTATTAATACCTCCAAATTGAAGGTATTATCTAATACAATATATAATACCATGTGAGAGGTATAACTAATGCTTTGACTAGATATACATAGATCCAATTTTCTACCAAACATAGTACTAACTGATACTATACATAATACATGGACTATTTGTTTTAATGCGGCCTACCAAATGACCCCTGAGGGTTCTAAATTTCCTTTTCAAAAATAAACAGGAGGATTCGGAGCTACAAATATATATATATATATATATATATATATATATATATATATATATATATATATATATATATATATATATATATATAATTTCTCGAACACAAATGTAATATAGAGTCTACGAGAAAGCAATTGAGTTAGTTCGAACCCACAAACTCCCACCTAACTCCGCCTCTGTAATGTAATGCTTAGATTTATTCACCCTAGATGTTCGCAGATTTATTATCATCCTACTCATTCCTTATCTTTTAGGTAATCTTTCATGTTTTATTGGTGAGTAAAAAATATTTTATCTATAAAAAATAATTTAAGAAAAAAAAATCTCCTCGTTAAATATTGAAAACAAATTTCAAAAGTGTCATTTTAAACTCAGAATGTATCTTCCACCCGAACGACACCGCCAACACCTAATTATACAACCCTTTGACCTCCCTACCCCACCTCCATCCCCACTCACCCTACCACATTTATCCTTATCGTATTTTCTCAAACTATATACAAATACTTTTGAAATAGTTTTGTGAATCTATTGTATGTAGTTCCTAGCTTGAGATCGGGCATACATTGGAGGAACTAACAAAAAATATTGGTTCAACAAAAACTGCTACCTTCGTCCCCTCATTTTCAAAGTTGTCAGCTGCTCTAATTGACAAAATCAACAAAGTGAACTCCCAAACTCCATTGATGGAGAGCTTTATCAGTTTGAGAAGGAAAGCAATTGAGAGAAAAAATACATGGAAAAGGAATGTTGTTTCATTGAATGTTAATTAAGAGACTGCAAGTACTACAAAGTAAACTATATAGAGAGAGAATCACTAAACCACTAACTTGATTCTAACTATCTAACTAACTTTTACTATTCATAACTAACAAACTGAATATTACTGTTCATCAAACTAACTAATTTACTTTATATTCTCAACACCCCCCCTCATGTCAGAGGTGATGCAATTACAGACAACTTGTTGTAATAAAGTAGTGTGCTTAACTCTAGTTAGGGTCTTAGTGAAGATGTCTGCCAACTAGGATTCTGTTGGAATGTGATGAAGTGAAATCAATCCTTCTTGAAGTTTATCTTAAACAAAATGACAGTCAGTTTCTATGTGTTTTGTTCGTTCGTGGAAGACTGGATTTTTTGCAATATGCACTACTGCTTGACTATCACAAAAAACTTGTATGGGCAAAGAACACTTTACTAATAATTCATCCAACAATCTCTCAAGCCAAACCAATTCTCCCACCACCTGTCTTACAGCCCTGTATTCTGCTTCTGCAGAGGATAAATATATTGTGTCTTGCTTCTTGGACTTCCAACTAATAGGACTATCACACATAAGGACTAGATAACCACTGGTGTACTTCCTTGAATCAAGACAAGCTACCAATCTGAGTCACAAAAAGCTTTGACAGTGAATGCAGGTGTATTGGAGATGAAAATACCCAGTGAAGGATCCTGCTTCAAGTATGTAAGGACATGGTAAGTTGCCTTCAAGTGTGGTTCTCTAGGAGTTTGCATAAACTGACTGAGATGATGTACACTATAAGATATATCTATCTTTGTATTTGTGAGAAAATTAAGTTTTCCTACTAACTTTCTATAAAGAGTTGGATCAGTCAACAACTTGCCATCAGTGGCCTTCAATTTTTCAGTACAATCAAATGGTGATGAAACAGTCTTGTAATTCAAACAATCAAATTCCTTCAAAAGATCACTGATGAACTTCCTTTGTGAAATCAAAAGACCATCATGCCTATACAGTATCTCCAACCCCAGGAAATAATGTAATTTGCCCAAATCTTTTATTTTGAACTGATCATGCAGAAAAGACTTCAAGGATTCAATTTCTTCTAGGTCAGTTCCAGTCAAGATTACATCATCAACATATACGGCAACAAAAACAAAAGAAGAGTATCCTGTTCTTATATAAAACAGTGAATAGTCACTGTTTGAGTGTGTGTATCCTCTATAACAAAGACTACTTGCCAACTTGCCATACCACTGTACCAGATTGTTTCAAGCCATACAATGATTTTTTTCAATTTACACACCATGTTAATACCATCTACACTAAGACCTTGTGGTAATGTCATATATACCATCTAGACTAAGACCTTGTGGTAATGTCATAAAAACTTCCTCTTTAGAATCACCATGAAGGAAGGCATTATTGACATTTAGTTGATACAAGTTCCAGCCTTTCTTAACAGCCAAAGTGATTAATGTCCTAACAGTGGTAATCTTAACCACAGGAGAAAAGTCTCAGTGTAGTCTATTCCAGCTTATTGAGTGTATCCTTTGACTACCAACCTTGCTTTGAATCTTTCCACAATCTCATCTGCTTTATGTTATATCTTATACACCCACCTACACTTCCCCTTTGGTAAAAGTACTAATTCCCAAGTATTATTGGCATATAATGCTTCAAACTCCTGTGTCATTGCTTTTTGCCAGGCAGTAGACAAGATTGCTTCTTCATATGAACAAGGTTCACAATCATGTGAAATGTTTTCAACCAACTGCTGACTATCAGGACAAAAAGAGGTAAAACAAACACTATCATGATTAGTTGTAAAAGAAGCGAGGGAGTGTTGTTGTGGGTGTGAACTTGATGCAACAGATGTAGATGAGTGTAAATTAGTTAAAGTGTATTTGTAATCTTGTAGATAAGTGGGGGTATGAAGGGACCTAGTTGTCCTCCTAGGGGCATGTGGAGCATCACATGAAGCAACAGATTCAGGCATGGATGGTGAAGGAACAGGTTCATGCATAGATGGTGCAAGTATTGGCTTCAGTGTTAATGGTTACATCGTTATTTGTGACTTGATGTGATGTGTTTATATCTAGAAAATCATCAGTGTCAAAAATATTAATTGTGCTAGGTATGCTATTTAAGTTTGTAGAATGATTAACAAGTAAATTTAAAATAGAAGCAAAACTGGAACCAGCAGGAGCAATTACAAAAGGAAAAATGGATTCATGGAAAATAACATCCCTAGACACATGAATTCTTTTGGTAGTCAAATCCAAAACCTTGTAACCTTTTGTGTTAGAAGGATAGCCAACAAATATTTGTGGAGTAGCTCGTGGCTCAAATTTGTTTTTATGAGTTTTTAGAGTAGTGGGAAAACATAGACAACCAAAATAAAATATGATGAGAATATGTAGGTTGTTTGTGATACAACATCTCATATGGAGACTTATTTTTCAAGAGTTTGGTAGGTAATCTATTAATGATGTATGTAGCTATTAGGACACATTCCCCCCCCCCCCCCAATATCTCATAGGTAATTTGGACTGGAAAAGGAGAGCTTTAGCTGTCTTAAGGAGTGCTTCCTCTCTACTACACCATTTTGTTGGGGTGTGTAAGGACAAGATCTTTGGTGTATGATCCTTTGTTCTTGGGAAAATTTACTAGCTTCATTGGAGGTAACTTTCAGACCATTGTCAGACCTAATGACTTTTAGTTTGGTTTGAAATTGGTTCTCTATGAGTGAGATGAAGGCTTTGATAGTTTGTAAGGCATTACTTTTGCATCTAAGTAGTTATGTCCAAGTTGATTTAGTGGTGTCATTTACCATAGTCAAGAAATAGTTATAGCCATCATGAGTGGGAATGTGGTATGGATCCCACAAATCAATATGAAGTAATTCAAATACTTTGGTGGTGCAAGTTGTGCTCTCAGGAAATGGCATTCTAATCTGCCTAGCCATAGGACATATAGCACAAGTAAAAGGTTGTTTTGTGAAAAAATGGACAGGTATGGTAAAAATGTTTTTCATTCTTACAAAAGGTACATGGCCTAGTCTAGCATGTCATAAGAATTCATCAGTATAAGTCTGTTTTGTGCAGAAAAATTGTTGATTTGAATTCTCAAGAGATTCGTGGTTGTACCGATACCAGTTGTCTTGGCAGGGAAACAATTAGCATTGGAACAAGAAGCAGACTTCTTTATTGATATAAGGAGAGTTTAAAGTAGATGATGAAGATGGAATTTTACATACACCATTAGTTGAACTTTTGTTATTATTACCTAGAGATACACTATGACTAGGAAAGATTTTTGGAGTAACATAAGACTCTTGGTTACCAGGGAAAGAGGAACGACACTTGTGGCATATAGAACACAAGAAGTATAGACAATTTTTAGCTCTACCAAGCTCCAGAGGGCTCTTCATAAAAGGGCCCTGCAATAGACAAGAAGAAAAGTTAAAAGTGACCACACTTTTGAGTTGTTGTGCAATACAATAAACTGAAATTAGATTGAAATTAAAACTAGGCACAAACAATACTTTCCTTAGAGTTAATATTGGATTTAAACAAACATCACCAATTTCAGTCACTTTAACCTTATAATCATTTGGTAAAGTAATCAAGAAGGGATATGATAGTGTTCTAATATTTGTGAGAGTGGCTTTGTTATAAGTCATGTGATGTGATGCTCCTGAATCTATAATCCAGGAATCAGTAGTCAATCTAACACACTTATAAGAGAGATCACCTATGTCAATAATTGAAGAATAACAAGCTAGTATACCTGCTAGGTTCACAGTTCCACTCATCATATTCTCAGAATTGGTGGTTTCATTATTAGCACTTAGAGATCCCAAAAGAATTAGCAACTGCTCATACTGGCCTTTGGACAGATTTAAAGGCATCTGTTTACTCAGCTCATTATCATCTTCACACCGGCTCCTATCAACCTCAGAAGTACACACAGTGGCTGTTGAATTTGAACTTTTACCCTTGGAGAACTTTGAGTTGGTGGGATAACCATGTAGCTTATAACATCTATCTTTAGTGTGTCTGTTTTCTTACAGAAATCACAAAACAATGAAAGCCTTCGAGTGCTAGAATTGCCTCTAAACCCATTTGTGTTTGAGTTTCCATAACCTCATGTATTTCCCCTATTAGGAGTAATTTTTTTCTTAGGACCTTAGGAACCTGCAATTACTAGATTAGGCAAAGGCATTTAGAAAAGTCGAATCCAAGGTCGTGTGGTTGTGAGGTTTTACTTCCTTTTGTTTCTCTTCTTGGGACAAAATGGCAAAAGCTTGGGCCATACTTGGCAAAGTATTCATCATGAGAATATTGCTTCAGACTGTATTATATATCTCATTTAAACCCATTAGAAAGTGTATAAGCCTACGGTCTTATTCAGCCTTGACCAATTTTTTTTTACCACCACAAGCGTACACACAATTGCACTGAGAATTGACATCAACAGTATTCATTTCTTCCCAAGGCTTCTTCATTTTGGTGTAGTAACCAGTGATATCCAAAGTACCTTGGACAAGATCATTAATCTCCTTTTGAAGCTGGTATAATTTACAACCATTGGTTTGATCATATCTTTCTTCTAATTCTCCCCAAAGTTCCTGAGCATTGTTGACATTTTGGAGACTATCAGGCAGATCTGGTGACAAGGAATTCAGAATCTAAGATATAACCATATCATCACACCTTTCCCGTTACTGAAAGCTAGGATCGGTGGGATCAGGTCTGGCAACCTTTCCATTAATGAATCATGTCTTGCTCTTAACAGATAAAGTCTCGAGAACTGCTCTTCTCCGGGATCTGTAACCAGTCCCATCGAAAATAGCAGGTAATAGAGATGAACTCGCATTCTCAGATGGATGCAAATAAAAAGATTATGGATTTCTACCCTAACAGTGGATGCAGAAGCACTTCGAATGGAATAAGCTGAAGAATTGACCATGGTGAATTGAAAATTGAGAAGAAGATCAAATTGAGAAGAATCACATCAGAATCACAGATAGAGAAAAATCAAATTCACATATCCAAGATCAGATTGATAACAACCAGATCAAACAGAATTCATTGAGAAGAAGATCAAATTGAAAAGAATCAAATCAAAATTCACAACGAAGCTCACAAGTTGAAATGAAAAGCGGAAAGAAGTCATGAGCAACCTTGCTCTGATACCATTACAAAATCAACAATGTGAACTCCCAAACTCCATTGATAGAGAGCTTTATCAGTTTGAGAAGGAGAGCAATCGAGAGAAAAAATACATGGAGAAGGAATGTTGTTTCATTGAATGTGAATTAAGAAACTACAAATACTACAAAGTAAACTATATAGAGAGACAATCACTAAACAACAAACTTGATTCTAACTACCTAACTAACTTTTACCGTTCATAACTAACAAACTGAATTTTACTGTTCATCAAACTAACTTATTTACTTTATATTCTCAACACTAATATATTTTGTTCCCAATATACATGGGTCATTTTCGTGATCAACAACTTTTCCATTAAGTACATCCATCATATAGTGTGTTAGTTCTATTAGTTGAAAGCAGTTGAATAGTTTTAATAGAGATTGAGTGTGTTTGATTCGAAGGAAAATATTTTTCGAATAATATTTTTTTAATTTTCTCATGTTTGGTTGGTTCAAATGTTTTCCAAACCAAATTCATTTTCCTTCAAAACTTAAGGAAAATATTTTTCAAAACTCTCTTCCAACTTCCCTTACCCCCCCCCCCTCCAAAAAAATTATTTTAAACTTCAAATTTTATTTTTCACCCCTACCCTCGACCCCCACCCAACTACTACCCCCTACCAGCACCCCTCCCCCCCCCCCCTCTCCAAAAAATTGATATTGTTTTTAAAGAAAAATTCAACTTCAAATTTTAATTTTTTCACTCCTACCCTTGAACCTCCCTCACCCCCCCCTGCCCCCGCAAAAAAAAACTAAGTTTGTTAAATATCTTAAACTTCAAAATTTCATTTTTTCAACATTACCCTCACCCCCCCCCCCCACGCACGCACAAGCTCACCTTCCCCAAAAAAATTTAAGTTTTTCTTTTAAAAGATACTTTCAGCATCAAATTTTTATTGCTTCGCCCCTGCCTCCGACCTCTACCAGTCTCGCTCATCTCCCAAAAAAAAATTAAGTTTGTTTTTTAAAATATATTTTCAATTTCAAATTTTTATTTCTTCACCCTCATCCCCCCCCCACCCCCAGAAGCCCCCTACCTGCCTCCCACCCCTCCAAAAAATTAAGTTTGTTTTTAAAAATATTTTAAATTTAAAAAATTATCTCTACTCTAGTAAAAATAAAAGATATTTCTCAAAAAACATTTTTCATTCATAAATCAAACACTAAAAAAGATTGAAAAATATTTTCTACTCACCACCAACATAAAAAAGTAAGTCAAAAATCTATTTATTTTCCTAAAAAAATATTTTCCTTCTTACCAAACACATCGTAAATTAATCTCAAGGGGTATCAGTTTGTGGTCTACAAATTTTGGAGCCCCCTCATGCATCGCTAATAGTTTGTGCTCCAACGGTGTGACTAAAAGCATTTTTCAAAGCTAAAAGTATTTAAAAAAGCAAAAATTGGAGATTCCTAATTTATGACTTATATTTTTAACTCATAAATTACTTATAAAAATCGATCCAAACCACCCCTTTAGACATTATATATAGGATAAAGTGCAATGTAGCCCTTGAGCTTTAGCCAAATAATTAAGCAATTTATCCCTATAACATTCCATGTTAATTCTAATGTGTCATTAATTAAAGTTGCAAATGCTAAAATTAGAAACTTATTAAATATGGATTAGCTGAATTAAAATAAAAAATAAAGACAAAGAAGACATAAATTGAAACTAAAAAAATGTTGCACTTTATCCAATGACTAAAGGAACTGTAATCATTAATTAATCGAAAAACTTATCGATTATTTGACCAAACTTCAAAAATACAATTTATAGTTTATATTTTTTTTAAATCTACTATTTTATATCAACATAATTTTTTACAAAAATATCAAAGGAGTACTTATGAAATATTCACAAAATATAACATGAGGATATAATTACTAATGATAATATTTAGCATGTTAAATTTTATCGGAGAGTAGTGTACTACAACATATATTCATATTTTTTATTTGACTAAAGTTCATCAATAAATGTTGTAAAGAATAATATTATGATATTGTTTATACTTTTATTATGAACTTTTGCTTATTTGATAAGAGTATAAGAAATTAAGGTAATTTTGATTTCTTTCAAAACTTACGAGTTACGAGGTTTTTTATGCTTATAAAAAAATAATTTAAAAATTCAAATTACATATCCAAGCATACAAGAAAGTGAATAGAGTTGTTGACCGGATAACCAATCACCAATATAATTATAAATCATCACATCACTATCAACTGTGATTACTAATTACCATTGTTAACTATACTATAGTACTAGCTACCTACAATACTATCAGAGACGGAGTTAAATAGGGGTTTATGGTGAACAAATTTACTATCTTTTTCGTGAACTCTATATTTGTACTAAAAAATTAAATATATATATATATATATATATATCAACATGTGAACCCCTTAAACAAAATTGATTTAGAACACACAAATTCCAAACCTTGGCTCCGACTCTACATACTACACACAAAGCCACCATGCACCACTTGTTGCTAATATATCCAACTATTATCGTCAATCAACTCTCAGAGTCGTTACTTTAGTTTGTTAGTCATTGCTATTCTCGATCACCATAAATTTTATTTTTGTATTATCTTTTGTATATATTATTTTAATAAATTCATTTATTTTCAACAAAAATAAATAAGATTTTCTAATCTTAATATTGAAAAGGTATACTATAGATTCCAAAATGTTAATATTAAAAAAAGAAGACCTAACTTCCTAAGTATGTTTTAAAGTTTGCTTTAATTTTAATTTTAAAAAGAATTAGTTAAGGAACTAAAGTAGTTACATAACAGAAAAAAATACTTTAGGACCATGCATCATATTTATATAATATAAAATAAATGCACTTTTAATTATTATGGTTACAATATTTCTTGGCATCTTAAAAAGTTGGGTATTTTTTTTTCTCAAAGAAAGAGCTTATTCCTCTCCACAATTGCATTCCTATATATCTAGGGTTCTTGTGGATGTATTTGAAGCCTAAGACTAAGTGCATGTGTACTAGCCTTAATCTGATAAGTGGTCCTTGATAGAGACACAATATATATATATATATATATATATATATATATATATATATATATATATATATATATATAAATTTGGTCTTCTTTTTTTTCCTCTCTTTTTTCATTGTCTTTTGGTTTGGCAATAATTAATTGGGCATGCTTTCTTTCACAAAATGTGGGAACAATATTAATTAATAATAGGAAAAATTACATAAATACCCAACTTAACATATTATAATCCCTAATGCTTCTACTATCAATTAAAAAATTGCAAAAATTTTGTATCAGGTACATCCTTCCCATTATGAATCATGTTCATAATTATGTATCCGACAACAAAGAAATGTAATTGAAGCAACAACAATAGAGTAGGGACCAATTAATTTCGTCTCCGGCAATAGAGGAATGTATTGACGCAACAAAATCAGTAGAGACCAATGTATTTGACAACAGAAGAATATATCTGCCTCTTAAGTAATGATATATCGGTTACAATATTGTATCGTATAACCAAGGAATATATCCGGAGCAATGAAAAATTTAGAGATTTTTATTATTGGGAAAGCTTATGAAAAAATCTTTAATGGCCAGTTCATCTTCACTCTCTCCCTTTCACCAGGGATCTCTTCATCAATTCATACTTATAAAACTAAAATGTTTAAACTATGCTGTTTGAAAGACCAAAATAAGCCTGTTGATGAAGATTTGTGACATTATTATGAAGGAAGGAACATTAAAGGTTGTGATAATTAGAATTATGAGTGGATTAGAGTGAATATTCTTTAGTTGACTACACTAGCTTGGACCAAACAAATTTGACTTTGAGATTAATGTTATAATGGGCAAGCTCCATAAGTTAATTTGCTGAGAGGGTAGGATATACACGAGATCAGAAAAAGATAGTGAAAAGGATCAAGTCATGATATAATGACTGTTTCAAGTCTATAAAACACAAACATCATTTGGTAGTGATAGAAGAACTCTTACACATATATCCGTGCCAAAATTTGTGGAGGAAACAATCACAGGAGCGAGGTGGGTCCATGGGTTCGGATGAATCCTGTAGCTTTTTCGTAGACCTTATACTTGTACTAGAAAATTAATTAAATGTATATATATATATATTAATTTGTGAATCCCTAACAAAATTGGTTAACAGTAATTAATAAAATTTAGAACTCCCAAACTCTTAATCTTGGCTTCGCCTCTGAATCACACTGTCATCTCCTCTTTTATTATAGGTGGAATTACTCCTTTCATTTTCTACAGAAATTTTTTTGCATTAACCATCAACGAATCATCAAACAGCAATATTTACATGAATTTTAAAGCAAATTTGGAGTTGCATAATTATCAACCTCCAACTTTAGGGGGTGATAGAAATCACCAATGTTTACATTTAGGATGTAGAATTCTAATATTAATATATTTACAATAGATTACTTTGATATATATAACTTATAATTAAGATGTAGAATTCTAATATAAATAATCATAAAACTGTACAAGAACCACTTATGTGCCTGAGATAATTGAGAAAATATATATAAACGTGTAAAATGACATTCAATTTTAATATAATGTTCTATAATCTTCTTCAGTATGGACCAAAAAAGAGAATTAAAAGGATAAACAAACAGTTTGATTGATAAAGCTTCTTGAAGAATGTTGCTAGCTAGCACATGGAAAAAACACAATTAAGCATATATATATATATATAAGAAATACTCAAAGTATCACTATCCTGTTGAATGCAAATTTTGAAGAGAAAATGTCATCAAAAGATCAATTAACTCCAAAAAGGAAGTGGAAGAATATATAATGCAGTGAAAAGAAGTATGGAAATGGATATATGGAATAATTAAGATCTTAACCATGGTTAAAACTTTGCTTTAGTTAATTAAATTTCAACCATTAATATTTTTACACTATGCTATATATACTCGTCTTCTATTCAAATAAGAACTTAAAGAAATAAAAAGGAGCGGAATCTATGTATATATTCCTAGAGAACCGCAAAGTGAAACACGACATGAATCTGAATTAATTAAATCAGTAAATTTCACATATCAATTATTAAAAACACACTTTCTAAAGTGGGGTGGGGTGGTGGGGTGGTGGGGTGTGGGGGATCACCACTTTTCACCATCTATAAATGTCAAGGCTTGGAAGACATAATTTTGTCAAGGAAGAGAAGTTTATATAAGGTTCTTGTTATGGTATAACCCTAGTGGGTTGCAGAGAAACTATTGGTGATATTCGCGATGCGTATACGTAAATACAAGGTAAATTAAGGATGGGTGACAGAAGAGAGTGAGCACACATGGTTCTTTCATGGATTATTCCCCATGTTTAAAAGCTCTGCGTGCTCACGCTCTATCTGTCACACACCAAAACTCTTTATCTTTTTTTACATATGTTATAAGTCATTTCCATATATACTTATTAAATGTTGTCCCCTCTATCTCACTATGTATGAATATCAATCAATCAACAAACAAAACAAGTGCCTTGTGCTGTTTGTTGTTTGTTGGAGTTCTTTCTCTCAAGTTTCAAAACTTGGAAATTTTCTTTTAAAGTTGGACACAATATACTTCTCTTTATTAACTTGGATTAGAACTTAGCTAGACACCAATTTTTAAGTCTTTATTTCTTCTTCATTTAGCCCTTTTTGCTAGTCAAGATGTCAATATGCCTGTCTAGCCCTAGTTTTTTTTTTAAAAAAAGTAATTCCAATATCCATCTAGGCTCTTATTCCTAGGTGGAGGGGTGTTGGAAAATGGGGAATCAAGAAGTATGTGGTTTTGATGATTGACAACGTGAACCAGGTTTATATGTTGCTATTGTTATCTTGTGTTTATTATTACAGATAGACCAGGTACAACATACAACGCAACAGTATATGGATGAGATAGAAGAGAACTAGTGGAGAAAATAAGGAAAAGAAATCAAAGTCCTAATATGTACAGCAGGAAAAAAAAGTTGTAACTTGTAAGAATATCTCATATTCCTTTACATAACTCAACATCCTCTAAGGAAAACTCTTTTATCTAACCTAGGACTCAAGGGTGCTGTAGAATTGAACGGATATGTCTCAAGCAGTAGTCGCGGAAATGAAGATACAGAGTCAAGTTGCATCAAGCCAACAACTAGATTACTAGTCATGTTAAAGATGTTGAGATTGAGTCTGTAATTAGGAGATAATTGGGCTGTAACATTTCTCATTATTGTTTGCGGTAAGTCTTGAATTTGTTGTGTAGGTTGTGTTCTTTGAAGACTAGTGTTTATAGTATATAAAGGTGGTATACAATTAGAGTGATTTTTAGGTGTTTTAGTACTCCCTGAGGATTATAAAGTTGTTATGTGAAACAACTGTTTGTAGTTAACTAAAGTTTTGATTGAAATTAATCCTACGTACTCATTTTATATTGTGTTTTTTACTCCCTTCCGCAACAAAATTTTCCATGGTAATTTAGTGTGTTCTTTACTTTATACTCTTGAGTTCCTGGAGTTCAACAATAATCTTGAACAGAAATCAATAGTATGATTACGAGTATTAGTTATGTTGCACAAGGGGGTTTAGCATTGATCCCTACCTTATTTGTTATCCGGTAAGTAAGGAGGACATTACCTTAACCATAACCATGCAGCTTTAACGTAAGCAAAAAAAGAATCTTCATATTCATATATGAAAATTGTGTTGTAGATGTAACAATATTGTAAAAATATATAACCTCAAATCAGATTAAAGTCCGAGGCATTTCATAATATAGCTAGTAACGGACGTGGATAGTTCAACCAACGGTGGATGATTAATTAATTAACTCAATAGAAGTAATTGTACAAGTGTAATTAAAATGCACTCTTAACATGTCGTCTTGTGTAAAAATAAATGGTTTTGTAGACTATAGATAGTATCTCTCTATCTTCAAAATCTTAGGTTCGCTTCTGACTATATATGTTCAGAGCTTCAAGCCTTGGATTAGATGACTATTCACTTAGTTGATAGACATATCAGTCTTTACTCTAGTCTCTACGTGCCTACGCCACTGATGACTTAGCGCTCTTTAGACACAATGATTTAGTCCTCTATAAGCCCTACTTTTCAAAAAGACTGGTCTTGTTTGATTTTAAATGAAGTTTAAGAGAAAAAAAAATAATCTTGTGGTTATCAATTAAAGTTATGTCAAATTAATATAAGAGAATAGTCTTTAATTTTTGTAGTCTTAAACATGTCACGTGGAAATTAAAGTTAAAGTATTGACAAAAATTTTTAAACAAACTAAGATAAAAATTGGGTCATTTTTTTTAAAACAAGGGAATATATATTATGCTATTTAGGTTATTGCTCCCTCGATCTCTTCCATCTTATGTGCAGCTGGTTTACTTTCTATGTTCCAAAATACACAAACTCCCTCAAGATCTATCTCTCAAACAAAAAAAGTCTCTTTTATGTTTAAGATGTTTGTTTTTTTTAGCTTTATTATTTCATATGATAAGTGTAAGACTATAAAATTTAAAAGACTATCACATATTTTTAATTTAAGATTATAAGATTCAAAAATTTCTTTTTTTTTTAAATTGTGTGTCTAGTCAAACTAAAGACACATAAATTGGGATGAAAAAAGTATATGGCTTTATATTTGAAAATAATTTAATTTAAATTTTTTCATATTACTTCAGTGATATAACGTATAGTTACAAATATGCTATAACCCAAAAAAAAACATGATATATCAAAGGTACCTTTTTTTTTTTTTTAACTAAAACTAGAAAAATTCAAGGCGTAATACATAAATATGCCTTTTAACTTGGTTTCGAATCATATTTATGCCCTTCAGCTTTGGGTGTGCACAAGTAGACATTTAAACTTGTATAAAGTTGAACAAATAGACACACATGTTCTACATGTCATTTTTTGTTCAACGTGGTGTCCTACATGTATTTTGTCATGTAGGATTCATGTATTTATTTATTTAAAAGTTGGATAGTTAAAGTGTTTGTTTGTGCATAATGAAAGTTGGAGATCAAAGTTAAAATTTGAAGCCAAATTTAGGGTCCAATATATGTATTATGTCTTTTAATCACATACGAGGTGTGTTGACTCTTCACCGAAAATTACATTGTATATTCAGTAAAAATATTTTTTGATGTGATACATATTGACACTTATTGACTTCTACCGCAATTTCACATCTTTATATTTTGACATCTCTTAATTAAAATTTTGGCTCTGTCAATATAAAAATTACTATGAAGTAAATATTGATTGGTGCTGACCAGCCTCCTAGATAGATTGACTTCAACTTGCTAACTGTAGCTAGTAGATTAGTATTTGCTGACTAACCATCCTCATGAGGTGCTTTATCATAGCTGTTTGCAGGTATTTTTGTTGAAGCTTTAAGCTTCACTTTAACTTTAGTAATATAAATAAAGGCAAAAAGAACGAGAAGCAATATTTGTTACCAAAACAAATTGTCATTGAACTAAATGATGTTTAAACAGAAAAGAGTCATCTTTTCCCTTGAACTCATATAAAAAGGTCATATTTATCTTTGATCATATTTTTTTATAGGGAAAATAATTGTTTTTATCCCTCTGTTATGGTCTTATGTTGATTTTGGTCCTTATGATATCTCACTAATCGTACTTAATCTTTAATTAACTAATAAGTTATTTCAGTCCTTTACGAACAGGGAATAATACTTTAAACAGATCACTTATGTTGTCAAGAATAATTTTGATATTGCAATAATCATATATAAAAATAATAATATTTTTTTGTTAGAGTTCACATGAATTAGCCCATTTCATAGTGAATGCACTTTCCAAAGTAATGTCATTCATTTGGGAAAATGAAGCTTCAAAGTAAAACTCATTCACAAAATGATATTTCTATCTCCCTCCCCTTTCATTCTTAGCTTTAGAATGGATGAACTCAAGAAATTGTTGATGGAATTTTAAGAGAAAATTCAAGGCAGAGTCCATATCGAAAGGAATTTTGCTCAAATTTTTATCAATTTTTGAGTTTTCTTCACTGTTTTTCGATTTGAACTAGAGGTATTTTTTTTATTCCTCTTCGATCTTTTTTTTTTAAGCTTCGGTCAATGTCACGACCCAATTCGGGGCCGCGACTGGCACCCACATTTACCCTCCTATGTGAGCGAACCAACCCATTTAACCTTTATCGTTTCAAGATATATCAACAGAAAATAATGCGGAAGACTTAAACTCATTAATAAAACAATTCAAACTATTATTAATATCCCCAAAATCTGGAAGTCATCATCACAAGAACATCTATCTCAAATTACTAAACTAGGAATGTCTAAGAACAAAATAACTAAAAAAAACTAGTCCATGCCGGAAGTTCAAGGCATCAAGACTTGAAGAAGAAGACCCAGTCCAAGCTAGACGCATTAGCTCACCCTGAATTTCCGATGAAGTGAAGACTGGCTAGATCTACTGTTGAGTTGAAGTTGACGGAACGTTTGCTGCATTACACAAATAACAAAGAAGAAAACATAAAAGTAGGGGGTCAGTACAACCACACGTACTGAGTAGATATCATCGGCTAACTCAAAATAGGGAACAGTATATATCAATAATAATGTAAATCAACTACAATACTCAACATGTAGCAACAACAAGTATTAATCATCAATAAATACCACCAAGTTCATCCTTGAGGACTCAAGCCTCAATACCATACTCGTTTGGGGATTAAGTTCATTATGTTGAGTATATTATCATCTTTCAAGATTCATTATCTTTCTTCCTCTTGTGTCGGTACGTGACACTCCGATCCCCTACCACTATGTGTCGGTACGTGACACTCCGATCCCCTATATGTGTCGGAACGTGACACTCCGATCCCCTATATGTGTCGGAACGTGACACTCCGATCCCCTATATGTGTCGGAACGTGACACTCCGATCCCCTATATGTGTCGGTACGTGACACTCCGATCCCCTAATTCTACGTGTCGGTTCGTGACACCCGTCCCACTAATACTATGTGTCGGAACGTGACACTCCGATCCACTAATCTATGTGTCGGAACGTGACACTCCGATCCACTAACATCATTCTATCCGTTCATCAAGCCTTCTCTATACCAAGGCATCATCAATCCCATCACTTTAATTCATCAAGCCTTCTTTTATACTAAGGCATCATCATTAATAACATAGATTAAAGTTTCTTTCAAGATTTGGGGTTAGATAGTTTTCATCATGCTTGTCTTATCAAAATCACATAATCATATTCATGCAAGCATACAATTAAGCATATAGCAGGGTTTACAATACAATCAATACATATTATTCACTATTAAGAGTTCACTACGAATATCGTAAAATAAACCATAACCTACCTCCACCGAAGAATTGGAATCAACAAGAATTCTCCCAAGCTTTGATATCCTCCTCAATTCGTTTCTCTCTTCTCTCTGTTCTTTCTCTTTTGTTTTATTCCAACCCTCTTTCTTTTACCCTAATTCTTCTATAATTAAGAATGAAAGAGGACAATAAAACCCACTAATTAACTTAAGGTTACCTCTTTTAACCCCTAAGTAATTAGACTTATTAATGTTAACCCTCAATCTTTATAATTAAGGAAAGAATAGTCAAAAACGACCCTTAAAACGTGTGGAGAAATCTTATTTTGCCTGGGACTGCGCAACTTGTGACGGGCCGTCGTGCCTGCGACGGTCCGTCACGGTGGTCGTCGCGCCTCCCCAGGTTTCAGGTGGGCTGTGACGACCCGTCACACCTGTGACGGTCCGTCCTGCACCTCCGTCCTGACGGTCAGGAACTCGTTTCTCGTACCAAATTCTCAAAAGTTGAAGTGTTTTGCAACGGGAACTCACGACGGTTCGTCGTGGATGTGACGGTCCGTTCTGCCATTTCGTTACGAAGTTCAGAGAGTCAATTTTTCAGTACCCAATTTCAAAATTCTAAGTGTCATGGGACGACACCTCCTTGACGGGCCGTCGTGACCACGACGGTCCGTCGTGACTACCGTCGTCCCAGCCAGTTTTTCCAGAAATCAACTCTGCTGCTCAAAACGACTAAACAGGTCGTTACAATAGATACCAATTTACCCATCGTTCGTCCCCGAACGATCAAAAGAGGAAAAACAATGGCGAAAAGGAGTACCTGAATCTGTAAACAGATGTGGGTACTTTTCTTGCATATCTGCCTCCTTCTCCCAAGTAGCTTCTTCAACCGGTCGATTCTTCCATTGAACTTTGATGGATGCAATCTCTCTCGACCTCAACTTGCGAACTTCTCTATCTAATATAGCAACCGGTTCCTCTTCATAAGTCAAGTTCTCATCCAATAAAACTGAATCCCAACGGATGATGTAATTTCCATCTCCATGGTATCTTTTCAACATGGACACATGGAATACCGGATGCACTCCGGACAGCCCTGGGGGTAAGGCTAACTCATAAGCCACTTCCCCTATTCGCTTAAGCACTTCAAATGGTCCAATATACCTTGGACTTAACTTACCTCTTTTACCAAACCGCATCACCCCTTTCATGGGTGAAACCTTCAACAAGACTTGTTCACCTTCCATGAACTCCAAGTCTCTAACCTTTCGGTCTGCATACTCCTTTTGTCTACTTTGCGCCGCTAGAAGCTTTTCCTGAATAGCTTTCACCTTCTCCATAGAATCTCTCAACAGATCAGTCCCCCAAGGTCTAACTTCGAAGGCATCAAACCAACCAATGGGAGATCTACATCTCCTCCCATACAATGCTTCAAATGGAGCCATGTCGATACTAGAGTGATAGCTATTATTGTATGAAAACTCTGCCAAAGGTAAGAAGCTATCCCAATGGCCACCAAACTCTATCACACATGCGCGAAGCATATCCTCCAAGACTTGAATCGTTCGCTCAGACTGACCATCGGTCTGAGGGTGAAATGCAGTACTAAGGTCCAACCTAGTACCCAATTCGGCATGTAATGTCCTCCAAAACTTAGAAGTAAACTGCGTACCTCTATCTGATATGATGGAGAGTGGAACTCCATGCAACCGAACGATCTCTGCGATATAGATCTTGGCTAACCTCTCTGCATTGTAAGTCACCTTGACAGGAATGAAGTGAGCAGACTTAGTTAACCTATCAACAATCACCCAAATAGAGTCATACTTACCGAATGTCTTTGGAAGACCAACCACGAAGTCCATCGCGATTCTCTCCCACTTCCATTCAGGAATGGGCATTCTCTGAAGTGTTCCTCCGGGCCTCTGGTGTTCATACTTTACTTGCTGACAATTTGGACATTTGGCAATAAAGTCAACGATATCGCGCTTCATTCTACTCCACCAAAAATGTTGCTTTAGGTCGCGATACATCTTGGTTGCACCAGGATGTATAGAATATCCAGAACTATGAGCCTCGGTAAGAATGGTGGTGATCAAATCATCGATGCGGGGTACGCATACCCTTCCCTTAATTCTCAAAACACCTTCCTCATCAATTATTGCCTCTTTAGCCTCTCCTTGCAACACTTTATCTCGGATTCGCCTTAGTTTCTCATCATCAAACTGTTTTCCCTTAATCTTATCAAGAAAAGAAGATCTTGACTCCACACTAGCCAACAATCCTCCCTTCTCATTTATTTCTAACCTCATCAAGTCGTTAGCCAGAGTCTGCACTTCTCTAGCCAATGGGCGTCTAGAAGCTTGCAAATGAGCTAGACTTCCCATGCTTCCCGCCTTTCTACTCAAAGCATCCGCTACAACATTCGCCTTCCCCGGATGATACAAGATAGTGATATCGTAGTCCTTCAGTAGTTCCATCCATCTCCTCTGTCTCAAGTTCAAATCTTTCTGAGTAAAGACATACTGTAGACTACGATGATCCGTGTAGACTTCACACTTAACCCCATACAAATAGTGTCTCCATTGCTTTAGTGCAAATACTACCGCGGCCAACTCCAAATCATGGGTCGGATAGTTACGTTCATGCACCTTTAATTGCCTCGAAGCATAAGCAATCACATTTTTCTCTTGCATTAACACTGCACCCAACCCAGAATAGGATGCATCACAATAAACAATGAAGTTCTTACCCTCTACCGGTAAGGTAAGGATAGGCGCGGTAGTCAACAAGGTCTTAAGCTTCTGAAAGCTTTCCTCACATTCATCTGACCATACGAATGGAACATTCTGCTTAGTCAAGTTCGTCAATTGGGAAGCAATTGAGGAGAATCCTTTGACAAAGCGGCGGTAGTAACTAGCTAACCCCACAAAACTCCTTATTTCTGACACATTAGTGGGTCTTACCCAATTCTTCACTGTCTCAATCTTAGAAGGATCTACCATTACCCCATCCTTCAAAACCACATGCCCCAAGAAGGACACTGCATCTAGCCAAAACTCACACTTAGAGAACTTGGCGTAAAGCTTTTTCTCCCTCAACGTTTCCAATACCATTCTCAAATGCTCTTCATGTTCCTTCTTGCTCCTTGAGTATACCAATATGTCATCAATAAACACGATCACAAAGAGATCCAAATACGGCTTAAATATCCCATTCATCAAGCTCATGAAAGCAGCGGGTGCATTCGAAAGACCAAAGGACATCACCACAAATTCATAATGTCCGTACCTAGTTCGAAAAGCAGTCTTTGGTACATCCGTTGCCCGTATTTTCAATTGATGATAACCGGATCTCAAGTCAATCTTCGAGAAGACACAAGCACCTTGTAGTTGATCAAACAAGTCATCAATGCGAGGAAGAGGATACTTGTTCTTAATAGTTACCTTGTTCAGTTGTCTGTAGTCTATGCACATCCTAAAACTCCCATCCTTCTTCTTTACAAACAAAACCGGAGCACCCCAAGGAGATGCACTTGGTCTAATGAAGCCCTTGCTCAATAACTCTTGAAGTTGAGCTTTTAACTCTCTTAATTCGGCGGGAGCCATTCTATACGGGGGTATAGAAATGGGGCGTGTGCCCGGTTCAAGGTCGATACTGAAGTCAATATCCCTATCTGGTGGCATACCAGGAAGATCTGCAGGGAACACATCCAAAAATTCTCGAACTACCGAAACTGATTCAATTGAGGGTACTTGGATAGTGTCATCCCTAAGATGTGCCAAGAAAGCTAAACAACCCTTACTAACCATCTTCTGAGCACAAAGAAAGGAGATGATACGCACCGGATTGGAAGTGTAATCACCCTCCCACACTAACGGATCTGTCCCAGGTTTGGCTAACGTCACAGTTTTAGCATTACAATCCAAGATCGCAAAATTCGGAGAAAGCCAAGTCATACCCAGAATTACATCAAAGTCACCCATTTCTAAAATGACCAGGTCTACATAAGTGTTGCTCCCCACAAAATTCACCAAACAAGACCTATATACCTTTTCAACTACCACAGACTCTCCCACCGGAGTAGAAACACGAATAGGCGTATCAAGTAATTCACAATGTAAATTTAAACCATTAGCAAATGATGACGATACATATGAAAACGTGGAGCCAGGGTCAAATAATACAGATGCCATGCAATCACAAACCAAAAGATTACCTGTGATAACAGCATCAGACGCCTCCGCTTCAGATCTCCCAGGGAAAGCGTAACAATGGGCCCTATCACCAGTCTGTCCGTTGCCCCTACCAGGTTGTGTCGTAGTGGCTCCCATTTGCCCATCACCTCTGCCGTTTTGGTGACCACCATTACCTCGGCCACCACGCCCTCCAGAATAACGGCCTCTACCATGACCACCTCTACCTCTAGCTATTGGGGGTCTGTAACTCTGTTTTGGACAATTTCTCCTAATATGTCCAATCTCCCCACATCCATAACACTCTCTGGAGTCGGGCATAGGTCTCTCGGAGAAGTGTTGACCGTTCTGAGGTGGACCCCCAACTACAGTCTGTAGTGAAGACTGAATTGGTCGACTTGAGTAACCTCCGGAGCTCTGTCCTCTAGAGTGAGAACCATTAAACTCACCTCCCCTTCGAAACCTCTTTGATGTCGATGTCGTGGTGAAGTCATCTGGCTTCACTCCTTCCACCTCTATCACAAAGTCTACCACCTCTTGGAAGGATGTTGCCGTTGCCGCTACCTGTAAGGCTGAAATCCGCAATTCTGACCTCAACCCCTTCACAAAACGGCGGATCCGTTCTTGTGGACTGAAGCAAAGTTGGGTGGCATATCTGGATAGTGCGCGAAATTTAGCCTCATATGCATTAACCGTCATCCTTCCTTGTTCAAGACTCAAGAACTCATCCCTTTTCCTATCTCTCAAAGTCCTTGGGATATACTTCTCCATAAACAAGCTAGAGAATGATTCCCAAGTCATAGGTGGTGCCTCTGTTGGTTGACACTCAACATGTGAACGCCACCACATTTTGGCGTTCCCTTGAAACTGATAGCTTACGAACTCAACGCCAAACCGTTCTACTATCCCCATTTTGTGTAGTAGCTCATGACAATCAACCAGAAAATCATAAGCATCTTCTGATTCTGCGCCCTTAAAGACTGGAGGTTTCAGTTTCAAGAACTTACTGAAAAGTTCGTGCTGATCGTTTGTCATTATCGGTCCAGTAGTCAGACGTGGAAATGTACCTATTCCCAATGATGCATCCATGCGGGGAGCCATAGTAGCCGCATGTCGTACCTCTGAAACCGGAGGTGTTGGTGCAGAAACCACTGGAGGTGTCTGACCTTGATCGGATAACCCACTAAGATAAGCAAGTACCTGGTTGATCATCTCTGGGGTAGGTTGGGGTGGCATTTCCTCATTCTGCCCTTGTTCATTCTCCCCTTCCTCACCCTCTCTTACTACCTCCTCAGTCAGTGGAGGAGTCACTGCCCTAGCCTCAGATGGACTAGGTGCTCGTCCTCTTCCTCTAGAGGACGTCCTCCCACGACCTCTACCACGGCCTCTTGCCGCTGCTCTTCCTCGAGCTACAGCCCCAGTGGCTGGCTCAGTCGTTTCTTGTCTTTCCGTTGTTGCTGCTGGTGCGGTCGTTGCTCTAGTTCTAACCATCTGCGAAATAGAGTGAAGATGGTCAGATACCAATTCGTATCGCCCAGATACCAATTGGACTCAAGTAGTAGCACGAAAGAAAGAATAGAAGAGTGAAATTTTCCTAAAGTCTTATAGCCTCTCAAGGAAAAGTAAAGGCGTCCCCCTACCGTTCCTTAAGACTCTACTAGACCTGTTCTTGTGTGATGAGACCAATGAACCTAATGCTCTGATACCAAGTTTGTCACGACCCAATTCGGGGCCGCGACTGGCACCCACATTTACCCTCCTATGTGAGCGAACCAACCCATTTAACCTTTATCGTTTCAAGATATATCAACAGAAAATAATGCGGAAGACTTAAACTCATTAATAAAACAATTCAAACTATTATTAATATCCCCAAAATCTGGAAGTCATCATCACAAGAACATCTATCTCAAATTACTAAACTAGGAATGTCTAAGAACAAAAATAACTAAAAAAAACTAGTCCATGCCGGAAGTTCAAGGCATCAAGACTTGAAGAAGAAGACCCAGTCCAAGCTAGACGCATTAGCTCACCCTGAATTTCCGATGAAGTGAAGACTGGCTAGATCTACTGTTGAGTTGAAGTTGACGGAACGTTTGCTGCATTACACAAATAACAAAGAAGAAAACATAAAAGTAGGGGGTCAGTACAACCACACGTACTGAGTAGATATCATCGGCTAACTCAAAATAGGGAACAGTATATATCAATAATAATGTAAATCAACTACAATACTCAACATGTAGCAACAACAAGTATTAATCATCAATAAATACCACCAAGTTCATCCTTGAGGACTCAAGCCTCAATACCATACTCGTTTGGGGATTAAGTTCATTATGTTGAGTATATTATCATCTTTCAAGATTCATTATCTTTCTTCCTCTTGTGTCGGTACGTGACACTCCGATCCCCTACCACTATGTGTCGGTACGTGACACTCCGATCCCCTATATGTGTCGGAACGTGACACTCCGATCCCCTATATGTGTCGGAACGTGACACTCCGATCCCCTATATGTGTCGGTACGTGACACTCCGATCCCCTAATTCTACGTGTCGGTTCGTGACACCCGTCCCACTAATACTATGTGTCGGAACGTGACACTCCGATCCACTAATCTATGTGTCGGAACGTGACACTCCGATCCACTAACATCATTCTATCCGTTCATCAAGCCTTCTCTATACCAAGGCATCATCAATCCCATCACTTTAATTCATCAAGCCTTCTTTTATACTAAGGCATCATCATTAATAACATAGATTAAAGTTTCTTTCAAGATTTGGGATTAGATAGTTTTCATCATGCTTGTCTTATCAAAATCACATAATCATATTCATGCAAGCATACAATTAAGCATATAGCAGGGTTTACAATACAATCAATACATATTATTCACTATTAAGAGTTCACTACGAATATCGTAAAATAAACCATAACCTACCTCCACCGAAGAATTGGAATCAACAAGAATTCTCCCAAGCTTTGATATCCTCCTCAATTCGTTTCTCTCTTCTCTCTGTTCTTTCTCTTTTGTTTTATTCCAACCCTCTTTCTTTTACCCTAATTCTTCTATAATTAAGAATGAAAGAGGACAATAAAACCCACTAATTAACTTAAGGTTACCTCTTTTAACCCCTAAGTAATTAGACTTATTAATGTTAACCCTCAATCTTTATAATTAAGGAAAGAATAGTCAAAAACGACCCTTAAAACGTGTGGAGAAATCCTATTTTGCCTGGGACTGCGCAACTTGTGACGGGCCGTCGTGCCTGCGACGGTCCGTCACGGTGGTCGTCGCGCCTCCCCAGGTTTCAGGTGGGCTGTGACGGCCCGTCACACCTGTGACGGTCCGTCCTGCACCTCCGTCCTGACGGTCAGGAACTCGTTTCTCGTACCAAATTCTCAAAAGTTGAAGTGTTTTGCAACGGGAACTCACGACGGTTCGTCGTGGATGTGACGGTCCGTTCTGCCATTTCGTTACGAAGTTCAGAGAGTCGATTTTTCAGTACCCAATTTCAAAATTCTAAGTGTCATGGGACGACACCTCCTTGACGGGCCGTCGTGACCACGACGGTCCGTCGTGACTACCGTCGTCCCAGCCAGTTTTTCCAGAAATCAACTCTGCTGCTCAAAACGACTAAACAGGTCGTTACAGTCCAGCCTTTCTATTTCTTGAATTCGGTTGTTTTCATCTGAATTTACGATTAAGTTTATGATTAATGTTTTATCTGATTTGATATATGAAGCCTTGCTTACGAAAAATCGGTACAAGGTAGCTTAAGTTTAAGGTAGGTAAAATTGATTTGGTAGTTTGATTTTTTTTAATGTTTACGTCAAGATCAACAATCATCAACTCTCAGTTAGTTGGTAAGGTGAGAGCTTCAAGCTCGATTTATCTTCAATAAGTATATTGATGAGTTGTTTTCAGTGTTGCAGGAGTGTCTGGATTGTATTCTCATATAAATGGGGAGGCAACAAAAGAGAAAAATTGTTCATCAACAAACGAAAACACATAAATATTGTATGAGAGGATTGAATCCACGTTAAATCGAAGAAGGCACAATGGGGCTGAGATATGGTTCTGTATACGAAAGGATGTTACGGGAGAAGTTATAAACTTGTTCTAGCTTTAGGTTTTGTTCTCTGCATAGAAGTGTTTTTTGCTGTAATATCAAAATTACCCTTGATATCAATAAGTGATCTGTTTAAATTAACATTCACTGTTAGTAGAAGGACTGAAATCACTTACTTTAATTAATTAAAGGTTAAGTATGATTAGTGAGATTTCATATGGACCAAAACCAACATAAGACAATAACAGAGGGACGAAAACAATTATTTTCTCTTTTTGATATATTTGCCCTTATCATCCAACTTTGGCTACATAATTTTTCTTATACAGTTAACTTATCATGTCACAATTTCTATTAGTCTATGTGGCGCTTACATGGCTCCATGTGTATATACTAAAAAGAATTATTTTCTATTTTGTATTATATATAAATGATGTTTAAATACAAAAAAAAAAAAGAATAATTAAAGCTTATATTTTTAAGCAATTACTTTGCAAATGACTTTTTATGAGAATTAAACTCCTGAAAAAACAACTAAGCTAATACAATGGTTAATAGTTGAAGAAAGTCTAGGAAGTGTTTTTGACTTGTTAGTGCAGACAATTAAGTAACACTCTTTCTTGTTTTAGTAGATGCAAATTTTAAGTCTTTCTCTGGAAAATTCAAATCTAATGTTTGCTGAGGTTTTGTAAACAGACATGTAAGTTAAAATTTCTATTTTGCAATATTTAACCTAATATATTTTTTTATGTGCGCCTTTGAGAAATAATAATTTAATATTAAAAAATACTTGGTTTTACATGAAAAAATAAGATTATTCGATATAAAAATAGGTGCTTGATTATCCACAATCACTTATGTTCACTTTTTTTTTATCGTAAATTCATATCAAGTAGTACTTTTCTAAACTATAAGGACTGATTTGCAATTGTTTGTGCAATGATATGAACTTCAACCGTAAATTGTGAAACAATGTCTTGATTTTTAAAACATCAAAAGATATCTCTGAATCAACAGTAAAACAAGAAAAAATACATAATCATCCCCATTGAATTTATACCCTTTTTAAAAATAGATACCTAAAGTTTGTGTGAGTATTATTTTCACGAAATTATTTTAAAGTAGCATATATACCTCTTTTTCAGTCATTTCCAGTTGTAATAAGACAGGTGCAAATCACGCACTAACCCTAATCTGTCACATGTTATTCACTATTTAACTTTTAATTCTTTTCATTTTTACCTTTGATTTGCTATTTTATTTCTTTACTTCTTTTCTTTTTTGAATTTTTTTCTTCTAAATTTCTACTTTGCCTCTAATTTCTGAAATTTATTTTTTAAATTCCACTAGTATAGTGACAACACTCCATCATTGAACTACTTAATCACTACTATATTATGACAAATAATCAAATATAAAAATTAGAAGTTCTATCAAACCAAAATTTAAATCATCGTTGTCATCTTAAATCGCCTTCTTTATCTATTAGCTTCATCATTTTCAATCTTTAAGTTTTAGGAAAGAGAAAACTACTTAGTTAAGTTTTAAAAGGAAGAAGATAGAATCTAATAATACTGCATTTTAAAATACAAAAATTGAAAAAGAATTGTGACTTCCAATTATTGGCATGTTGAAAAAGCTTCTTAAAGGCTATTAATGGTGATTTGGGAATGAAAAAAATCAACTAAAAAATTTCATGGTATTTTAACATTGGTTTGAGCTGTAATATTATTCCTTCACGTGCCCAGTTTTGGTGAGAACACAATTATGTAGAGAAGAATGAAAAAGATATATTTATCGTGAATATAAATAATTTCATGGAGTAATATAGAACCCTCACAAGTTTGAAGTGTCTAGTTAAAAAAAATGTACAAATTTAATTAGATAATTATGTATTTTCTCTTAAAGCAATAACCAAAAGTGTTCTTCATGTTATTAGAAGAACCAACTTAGTCACTATCTGAATACCCCTCCAACATGTATTTCTAAATTTGTATATAAGTTAGTGTTTCCTTATTATAATTAATCCCTTTTTAGCTTCTCTAAAATGAGTGCTAATTGCACAATTACTTGCTACTAATAGAAGATTTAAAGCATATAAACTAGTTATATAGACATCTAGCCAAATTCCTGTAACGAATCTTTTCCACTTTTTCATCATCATTTTTGCTCAATTTCTCCTTCTAACACATTAGAGTAGTTATCTCTTTGCAATTTTCATTCTGATTTTTTTTCTTCAAAATGTCTTTTTGCATATTTCTTTTGACTAATGAACACTTCAATTTTCACTTACTTGATTTTCATTCCGAGAAACTAATTGAACAAAAACAGTAAGCTTCCAAGCCTTTTACTCCATTGAAGAAGCTTGAAGCATTAGCAAGAAGGAGAAGAAGAAGACTGGAATGTGAAATTATTGTGTATTGAATTCATGTTCTTCACGTGAGGATCTGTATTGCTTATATAGCAATCAGATGCTGAAAACAAAATACAAACTAACTAACTAATTCTACACATTAATCGATGTAACAAACTACTAATTTGAAATTACAATAATAGGCCTAACTAACTACTAACTAACTTCAACTTCTAACTAACTTTTGAATAGTTAGTTGCTGCCACTAACTAACTCTTCTTCAACTTCTTCTAACTAACTCTTCTTCAACTTCTTTTAACACACCCCCTCAAGCTGATGAGTGCATGACATTGATCACTCCAAGCTTGCCTAGAAGATGCACATGTTGAACTTGGCTTAGCCCTTTTGTCAATATGTCTGCGAGTTGTTGCTGTGTATGAACATAAGCAGTGTTAACTTCCCCTGCTTTGATCTTATCCCGGATAAAATGGCAATCTATCTCAATGTGTTTTGTCCTTTCATGTAGCACTGGATTAGCTGCTAGTTGTATAGCTGATTTGCTGTCACTGAAGATTGTAATAGGCAGTTGAACATCCACTCCTAATTCCTTAAACAATCCTAGAAGCCAAGTGATTTCTGAGACTGCTGATGCCATACTTCTGTACTCAGCTTCAGCTGAGCTTCTTGAAACAGTTAGTTGCTTCTTTGACTTCCAAGAAACTAAGGACTCTCCAAACTTAATGACATAGCCTGTGATGGATCTTCTTGTGTTAGGACAGGCTGCCCAATCAGAATCACACCAACAGGTAATTATGTTAGTAGGTTTAGAGTGTAACCAAACTCCTTGACCAACTGATCCTTTCAAGTATCTAATCACTCTAGTAGCTGCTTCCATATGTGATTTATTGGGAGATTGCATGAACTGGCTCAAGGTTTGTACTGCATAACTTATGTCTGGCCTGGTGATAGTAACATATATCAATTTACCAATCAACCTTTGGTATGAAGTAATATCATGCAGCACATCATCTTTATTGTAGCCATTTGCTTGATCATGTTCTACAGAAGTTAATCTCAAATTGGACTCCATTGGTGTGGTTGCAGGTTTAGCTCCTGTTAATCCAGCTTCAGCAATAAGTTCCAATATATATTTCCTTTGATTCAAAATAATCCCTCCAGAAGATCTTAATACTTCAATGCCTAAGAAAAATTTAAGTTCACCTAGATCCTTCAGTTTAAACTGCTTGTGTAGACATGCTTTAACTTCAGCAATCAGTTGCATGTTACTTCTTGTAATCAATAGATCATATACATAAACTAGAACAATGACAATATCTTCCCCCTTTTTTAGTGTGAACAATGAATAGTCATGAGCACTCTGACTAAAACCTGTGGCTTGTAATACCTTTGTAAGTTTCAGGTTCCACTGTCTTGAGGCTTGTTTAAGTCCATACAAAGACTTTAACAACTTACAGACTTTGTTTTCACCTGGTTTTGCAAAACCTTCAGGCATTTTCATATAGACTTCTTCATCTAAATCACCCTGTAAGAAAGCATTATAGACATCCATTTGGTACAATGTCCAGCCTTTTGATACTGCCAATGCAATGACACACCTAACTGTTACCATCTTGGCTACTGGAGAAAAAGTGTCATGATAATCCAATCCTTCTTGTTGACTGTATCCCTTTGCTACAAGTCTTGCTTTAAACCTTTCTATCTCACCATTTGCCTTATACTTTACTTTATATATCCACTTGGAACCAACTGTATGCATACCTTCTGGTAATTCAACTACTTGCCAAGTATTATTTTCTTCAAGAGCTTGGATTTCCTGCTTCATGGCTTGTATCCACCTTTCATCTTGTGAAGCCTGCTTGAAGTTCTTAGGTTCTGTATACTCTGAAAGTTTGCTCAGAAAACTTCTACATTCAGGCTTTAATTTCTCATAATTTAGATAGCTAACCATAGGGTGTTTAGTACTGCTATGACCTTTAGTAATTGTATAATCTTTCATCCACATTGGCTCTTTGATGCTTCTTGAAGATCTTCTAACATAAGAGTCAACATGTGATGGTATGGCATTAGTGTTTTCAGAAACTTCCTCTACTATACTTGGTCTAGACATCTGATTTTCTGAATAACTCTCAGTCTCATTACCTTGACTGTCTTCATGAACCATACTAGTCTCTGCATGTTCACTATTATCAATCTCATCTTCAATAGTTTGATTCCTTTCTTTCTCTAAAGGTGAACCATGTACATCACCTAATGGATCAAGTTGAGGCTTTTCTTTAGCAAATGGAAATATTTCTTCATGAAATACCACATCTCTGTTCACATGCACCTTAGTAGATTGGATATCCAATGGCACATATCCTTTATGCAATTCTGAGTACCCCAAGAGAATGGCTGCACTAGCTCTGGCTGAAAACTTATCCCCTTTAGGTACAGTTGTAGCATAGCAAAGACAACCTATAACCTTTAGATGAGACAAACTAGGTTGTTTACAATAAAGTAACTCATAGGCACTTTTGTTGGAATTGGCTGATGAGGGTAATCTATTCATCAAATACACTGCAGCCCTTATGCAATAACCCCAAAATCTGATAGGTAGATGAGCTTGAAATCTGATTGCTCTTGCAATATTAAGGATGTGTCTGTGCTTTCTTTCAACCACACCATTTTGTTGTGGTGTGTGAGGGCAACTACTCTGATGTAATATTCCCAGATGATTGAATAAATCTTTACACTGTGAATTAAGGAATTCTGTGCCATTATCTGATCTCACAACCTTGACATGAGAATTGAACTGAGTATTGATCATTGAGAAAAAGTTCTTTATAGCTACAATGGTTTCTGATTTTAACTGCAACAAATGAACCCATACAAATCTACTATAGTCATCTACTATAGTCAAGAAGTAATGCTTTCTATCTAGAGTAGGAGTCTTATAAGGTCCCCACAGATCCATATGAACAACATCAAACATCATGGAAACTCTAGTAGTACTAACAGGAAATGTAAGTCTAGTTTGCTTAGCTAGAGGACAAACAGGACAATGAGCTGGTATTCCATCACCTTTACTGCTTGAATCAATCTTGAGAAGCTTCAATATCTGTTGAGATGGATGTCCTAACCTTCTGTGCCATATTTCTGTGTCTTGCCATACAGCTCCTGCAGCTACTACTTCTTGAGTACACTTTATTTCTTCCTTCTGTTTAGATGAAAAATTAGCCTTAAAACTGTATAATCCTCCTTCTTCTCTACCAATCCCCTTCACCCTGCCACTGCAGAGGTCCTGAAACACACAAAAGTCAGGATAAAAAGATACAAAACAATTTAGTTCTCTTGTAATCTTTGACACTGACAATAGACTGAACTTGAAATCTGGCACATGTAAAACACTTCTGGCCACTTCATTATCAAATATAGGTGTTTCACCAATATGACTGACTGTAACCTTGTCACCTGTTGGAAGATGAACTTGATTCATTTGTGACTTTGTTAATTCATGTCTCCTAGTTAGTAACTGCTTATTTGCAATGATATGATGAGTTGCACCTGAATCAACAATCCAATTCTGAATAGCAGGGTTTGTCAGTAAACAAGTTGTAATACCTGCCATATTGACTTGTTTTGTTTCTTGCACATCTCTGTTTAACATCTCCATTATTTGTTTATACTCCTTCTCTGTGAATGTTTGTCCCTTTGGCACCTTCTGCATGTTATTGTTCTCCATCTGATTACTTGATGCAGCACTAGGATGATCACATTGATCATTAGAGATGTTATTTGCAGCTTGATATCCTCTTCCATATCCACCATTATTTCCTGAACTTTGTTCTCCATATCCATTGAATTGACTTGTGCCTGTACCATTTCTCATGTTTCCATTCCCATTTCCATAACCAGGTTTCTTCCTTTGTTTCCAGTCACTTGGATAACCAATCAACTTGTAGCAATTATCCTTTGTGTGACCAAGGAAGTGACAGTAATCACATTTCTTTCCTTTGTAATGTTCCTTTCCAGCTCCTTGATTCCTATTAACACTCATCACCATAGAACTTGGTTTTTCAACTTCATTATCCATACAACTTGAGTGCTGAATCTCATCTTCTATAT